>JASDDO010000330.1:0-500000 GCA_030015575.1 Agapanthus africanus
GTTAAATCGATAGCATTTTTATTTATAAGTTCTATGAATATTTTTATTTAAAAAGGACATATGCCTATATGAGCTCACATGGACTTATCACATCCCTCGACCCATTCCCGACAGCATTTTTTTTTACCTCCAAGACATTTACTTCACTCTCTTTCATTTTTAGTTTTGAAAAAAGGGCAGCATAGATCCTACAAGGAGCAGCAGCAGAGACTATAACAAATGTTTAAGTACCTTCTCTCTCTTCCTATTTCCCCTTCCTCTTCCTTTCTTTCTTTTCTACTTTCTTAATTTGTTTTTCTTTAATTGCAAGCTTAAGCTCTAAAACATAAATTTTGACTTGGAAACTTTGATTGTATCAGCCTATATAGGCCGATATTTCGACTGAAACCAACTTTTATGATTCAGTTTTGCCTAATATTATCTTGAAAGCTTTGGTCGAGTTCTCGAACCATGTTTTTTTTAATTCTAAACGGCAACGGTTCTGTTTTGGTAATTTACATTCACAATTATGGTTACAAAATCATGGTTTAAATTCCCCAAACATCTCATGTTTACAAAACCATGATTTCACACCGTTTCTCTGAACACACCAAAAAATATGGATTTAGTTACAAAACCATGGCTTTACAACCGTAGTTTCACACAGCTCATCCGAACTGGCCTTAATCCACAGAGAATAAAGGGTAGAAATGAAATTTCATGATGCGCCCAATAAAATGTGCCTAGAAATATGTATGTAAATCAAAAGTTGGATCTGTTTTCTCTACTTCTCTCTTTTTCTTCTAACTTTGGCATCTATAGCCAATAGGCCTATAGAGAACAATTAAACAAGATCCAAAACAACCATAAAATCTCTATGTTAGCTCTGACCAAGGATGAAACCAAGTATGCTTATTCTCAATTACCTCATCTTTCTTCTTCTTGCTCCTCTTATCCTTTATTTTTTTTCGCGGGGGGGGGGGGGGTATGTTTTCGGTTGTATCTGATTGACCGGAAACATGTGTTTTCGGTTGTATCTGATTATATCGACAAATATCGAATAGATACGCCGATACATGCCCATACAGCATGAAACAGAAATTTATAACATGTTTTCATATCGGTGATCTCCGAGACCAATCTGAAACGGTCAAGACTTGACAGTTTCATAGTTTCAGCCGAAACCTCTAGCCATGATACTGAACAAAAGTAACACCACGCTAATATCAAAGCAAGACTGGTACATATCCAAACCTCAAAATGAAGCAAAAGTCCTAATTAAATTACAGCTTTCTATTGCAATCGATAATTCGTCAATAAAAAGATGGCAAGATAAAATGAATAGAAACCTAACCAGTACTATCTCGAACTGCCTTGCGGAATTACCCAGCCGATGGAGGTCGGAATCTTCCTCAGTTGCCGTCCTCCGTCGACCTTGCTGCCAGCGGTGTTGAACTGTTGAAATTTGGTATGAGGGTTGAATGTGTGGATCTCAATGGGTTGTCGGTTGCCGTTGACGCCGAGCTACCTGCAAGGGAAGTCCCGGGATGGGAAACCACTGTAAGACCCTTCGACGATCAAGTAAGTACCGAGAAATAATGGCAGGGTAGCGGCGTATTGGAGTGAGTTTGAATTACCTGAATCGTTTGGAAGAGAGGGTTTATATAGCGGTCACACGGAGCGAACTGGCACGAGATTCTCGACGTCCGTTACGCAACTGCGTCATGTTCGAGTTGATGGCGGGGTACGTCCATTAATAGTGGTTTACACTCATTAATGGAGAGTCGTGCCAGCGTGAGAAGCGGGACGTGGAGCGCGGAAATCTCGTTTTGGCGAGATACACGGAACCGTTACGGGGGCGCTTGGGCTCCGTGCTCTCGGTTGATCAAAGAAGTCGAGAAAGCTCAACTCAGTGGATAGCTCGAGGACGAGCGAGGAGCCGAGAAAGCTCGGCTCTGTAATGCCTCGGAGCCTGGTAAGGAGGCTGTGAAAGCTCGGCTGTAGGATTGCTCGGGAGCAAGCTGTTGGCTGGCTACTAGACACGCATGGGAGGTACTCCAGGGAGGTCTCAAAAAGGTCGGGTACAATCTTGGAGACGAGGTCCCGAGAAAAGTCCCCAAGGTGTCATACTTACTCCAGATTCATAGCCCCCTAGGAATCTAGCGGACTTATGGGGACGACACGTCATCCACTACGTGTCGTGATCTGGGAAATTCCCAGTTATGAGCATCAACATTAGCCCCCCACTCTTGTTCCGACCTATTTATGGGTCGGGTCGAGAGTGGTCTGCTTGGTTTCCTCGGCTCAGCTCGACGCCGAGAATTCTTCGTGGTGGATTGTCTAGCAACGGCATCGCGTTTGGTGGTTACGTCTTTTCGACTTTCGAGTCCACGTGGCGTCTCACCATACGTCTTAATTTCCGCACGTATCTTTGGTGACGTCAGGGGACCGGTGAAATGATTGTGCTTTAAAAAGGGACGCCGCTTCGCTAGCTCGGTTTGTTGGCCTTCGTGCCATGTGTCCGCCACAGGATGGTGGGATGCGAAGGGTTGTCATTCGAATTCGAGTGAAGGGGAAGGTGCCAATGGCCGGTCGCCATGCGAAGTCCTTAAGGTCGTTGGGTATGACGCTTCATTTCGACGGGAACGGATTTGAGCCGTTGGATATTTTCTCGCCGAGTGTATAAATAGAGGAGGACATCCCTTGGCAGATATTTTGCTCTAGTCATCTTTTGTCGTCTGAAGATTGGCCGGCGCACAGCTTCTTAGGTCGGATCATCAGCCTACAAAAACCTTTCTTCGGCCAATCCTTCTTTGAATCGCGTTAGATGTCTTCCTCCGCATTATCTATTGATGTAGCTGGGGTCGACTCGGGCAATGAGGCTACAGCTTCTGAAGCCGAGTCCAGTGGGTCTTCTTCTTCCTCGACTTCCGATAGCCGAGAGAGTTCTTCCTCTTCCTCTTTGTCTTCTGTGTCGGGCTCTCCCCAGGGTAAACGACGCCCTTGTCCTACAACGTCGGGGGGGGGCGAAAAAATCCCCCAAGGTGCGCATCGAAAATACCCATGATGCACCCTCAGTTTTGAACCGCTTGGACAAGCTTTCCGATATCCGGGCTTGCTACCACATTCCCCCTGGCTATTCATTTCGTATGGCCAGGGAGGGCGAGCGGGCAAACCAGGTGCAGGGCAATAATATTGCTCTGTACTTGGAAGCGTTCCGGGAAGGGATGCATCCATCCTTCTCGCCCGAAGTTTGCGACGTGCTCCATTGTTTCTGCCTCGCTCCGGGTAGAGAATCATCCTCGGGTTTCTGGTCCGGTTAATGATTGATCGGATCCCTTTCGATTTAAGCCTTCTCCTCTCCTTTTTTTGTTATAAAAATCACCTTGGTACCAGCATGGATGAACCGAGCTGGGTGTACCTTTTTTTCAAGAAATACAAGGGTAGGGAGGCCGGGTCTGGGGTAGTGATTGTCCCTTCCTCTATTCACGAATGGAAGGAGAAGTTTGTCTTCATTGGGCCTACGGAGGGTGAGAAATAGCCTGTGCCCATCAGGTGGCATAGGGCCGATTGCCTTAGGGATAGACAGTCGAATGCCTCAAAGGCGAGGGTGGTGTCATATTGGGAACTGATCCAGCGAGCCGATGTCTTGCTTTTTGAGCAGGCTTTGAGCTGGGCGGGACTTAGTCTCGCACGCTTTAGGGGTAAGTTAGGGCTTCGCCGACCTATTTAGACTTGGTATGTTTTTATCTTAATTTTGCTGTTTTTGGTCGCTAATCTTTCTCTCATGTGTCTCTCGCAGAGCCAATGGATCGTTCGAAGATTATAGCTGCCATGGCTGCTAAGGCCCAGGGGAGGAAGGATGGTGGTGTGAGCTTGTCCCGACCCATACCAAGCATGGCTATTGGCCGGCCCTTTCGGCCAGGGTTTCCGCCGCCCCTTCCGTTCCGGAGGAACGCTGTGGAAGAAGATAGAAGCATATATGGGATCCGGCGCCCTGGGCTATGACGGAGGTTCTGCTCTCTGATGAATCCTCGTTCAAGAGGCAGAAGAAGGGGGTTTCTCGGCCACCCCTTGCTGAGATACATATGCAGGAGGACGACTTCTGCATTGAGGTGCCCTCGGGGCTCTCTGTGGCCGACAACTTATTGGCGGACATGGAGAAGGGGGGCGAAGATTCCCCGAGGTACCATGAAGGCCCAAGTGGCGGCGATAGCTCAGGAGGCCGTTCAGGTCAGTAATTTTTCCAAAAAATTCTCCAAGTGTTTTTTCCTCTGTCTTAGATCCTAATGCGGTTCTTGTCTCCCGCAGGTCTTGCAGCATTACGCCCTTCTTACCGCTATGGAGACCGAAGAAGTGGCCCCGGTGATGAAGAAGGCCAGTGAATCTTCCTTGCGCGAGGAAGAGCTTCTCGTTCAACTGCAATAGGCGGAGGAAACTGCGGCACTCATCGACTCGAGGTTGGTCGCAGAGGGCCTAACGGTCGCCAAACTGAAGGAGTCCCATTTGCTCCTGACCGACTCTAACCGGGCTATTCAGGCCCAGATGGAGGAGGTCAACGGGCTCTTTGATGGCATGAAAAAGAAGAGAGACTCCTTCAAGAGGGATGACCTGGCATCTTAGACGAGGCAAAGCTTGCCGAGATCAGAGCGGAAAAGGCGGTGGATGAGTACAAGGCCTCCGATCAATTCTATAATGACCTTGCCGACTCTGCAGCCGTTGGATGGCACAATGCCATTAACGCTGTCAAGGAAGTTGCGCTCGAGTTTGAAGACCAGGAGCTTCGTGCATGGTTTCCCCTCGTTGAGGAAGTGCCTTAGGGAGGTAGTGCCGAGCCAGAGGGGGAGGTGGGCTAGCTGGTGGAAGCGCCGAGCCAAAGGTCGCCATCGTAGCTCCTGATGGAAGCGTTGGGCAGGCAGAAGCGCCGGCCAAGAAGGCAGCTTGAGCTTTGCCCACCTTGGTCATCCAATTTTGTAAGCTTTCGGGCACTTTGTAAGGCCGGGGAGCCCATAATACCCTGTACATAGTGTTGAATATAAATAAAGTATTTTTAGCCCGTCCATGTAATGCTTCTATTTTTGCAAGTGTAGATAAGTCGGGGTCTCGTGGATGTCGAGTATATATAAGTCGAGTGTTGAGTGTAGGTAGACCGGCGTCCTTCCTCACCCTAAAATCGAGGCGGTGATCGAGCGTGGCGTACGAATCGAGCGAATCGCTAAGTATAGGTATGTCAGCGCCCTTCCTCATCCCGGAATCGAGGTGGCGATCGAGCGCGGCGTACGAATCAAGCGAACGCTAAGTATAGATAGGTCGACGCCCTTCCTCACCCTGGAATCGAAAATGTCGATCGAGCGCGATGTTCGAATCAAGCGAACGCCAAGTATAGGTAGGTCGGCGCCCTTCCTCACCCCAGAATCGAGGTGGCGATCGAGCGTGACATACGAATCGAGCGAACACCAAGTATAGATAGTCCGGTGCCTCTGGATCCAACCTTGGATGGGCCAGGAAACTGCTCGGTTGCCCTTTGATGAGGGCTTTAGATCCGCAGAGTGGTTGGGCAGGAAGCTGCCCTCAGTAGATGAGCCGAGCAGGAAACTGCTCGATCACCTCTTAACGAAAGCCTTAGATCCACAGAGTGGTCAGGCAGGAAGCTGCCCTCAGCAAATGATCCGAATAGGAAACTGCTCGGTTGCCTCTTGACGAGGGCTTTAGATCCGCAGAGTGGTCAGGCGGGAAGCTGCCCTCGGCAGATTTTTCATCGCCGGAAGACGGACCGGGACGTCCGACCTGAATTCTGGGGGCATATGCTTTTTGGATTTATCCGTTCATCTCTCCGAAAATTCTAAGTTGATTTATGGCACCGTATATCGAAGGTTTGGACAAATGCGGCCGTTGTAGCAGACTTCATCAGATTCCCCCTCGTTTGTGAGAGATTTTTGATTGTGGGGACGCTCTTCCCTGCAGGCGTAAGCCCCTGCAGTTAATTACGTTACCGCATTGCGATAACCACTTTCTCCTGCTCCGGAAGTTCACTTCGTGTCGTGTGTCTTTTTGTTTGTTTTGGTTGCCCGTGGATTGTATACGGAGACTGGTTTTCGTGGTCGCTCGTAGGGCACGAATTAGTCCAAATCCGTATATTTTTAGATTTGGGCTTGAGTTGATTTAAGAATCGTTAATCTGGGTTGAGACTAAGATCGACTTAAAACATATGAGCATTTGGGCTCAATTATTTTAGTTCAAAGATCTCACGGTCCATTATCGCCATGTTTGGGGCGGAGTTTTAGTTTAAGGGCATTTCGGTCCATTATCGCTGTATTTGGGGGCGAATATTAGTTTAAGGACATTTCAGTCCATTATTCCCATTTTGAGGACAAATATTAGTTTAAGGACATTTCGGTCCATTATCGCCGTGTTTGGGGCGAATGTTGGTTTAAGGAAATTTCGGTCCAACATTCCCATTTTGGAGACGAATATTAGTTTAACGACATTTCGGTCTATTATCCATCTTGTGCACATGTGTATTTGTTACGTGGCGGAGTGAACGATGGTGACATGGAATGCGCCCAATTTTGGGTACGATTGATTTGAGGTGTGCACGTCAGTTTGGAAGTGCATCAATGTGGGGTGTATAATTCCCTGTCTTAATAAAATTTTATATCAAGTTGGGACGAGAAAAGAGTTGTTGGTTGGCGGGACCCGCCATCTCTCTGAAGACGTTGAGGAATTACAACGACATATATCAGAGGTTTGGAGAGACGTACCCTTAAACCAAATCCCGTATTTGAGGGAAAAAGGGTTATGGTGGACCTAAGAATCGTTAGTCATATTTGAGACTAAGATTGTTTTAGGAGATATGGGATGAATATCATTTTGGATATCATCAATGAGAGATCATTAGTCATATTTGAGACTATGATCAGTTTGGAAATCACGAGCATATGGGCTCGGTTGATTTATCAAAGAGGTTTAACCTCAGGAAACTTAGCCAATTTGGGCTGAGATTGGGTTTCTATACTACCCAGCAGTGCTAAGCACTAAGATATACAGTGCTCACATGTATTTCACGTGAGGCGCTGGAACAGTGCTAAGCACTAATCTTTTCTGGCGCTCACGTGCTTTTCACGTGAGGCGCTACAATAGTGCTAAGCACTAATTTTCTCTAGCGCTCACGTGTGTTTCACGTGAGGCGCTATATTTTTGAAGATTTAATCTCTGTTGATGTTTTTTAGAGAACTTAAATTTCTGTTAATGGTATTTTGACCATTAACGATCACCAAGATCATTATTTTGAGGATCTGAGATCTTGCTCTTTAAGAATTAAGTTCTTATTTTGAAGGAACTAAGTTCCCGGAGTATTATGGACTTTATTTTCTCCACATTCTTTTATCCATCTTCTCTTGTTCATGTTTTCAGAGAGGTTAAAGCTCTGTTGATGGTATTTTGACCATTAACGATCACCAAGATCACTATTTTGAGGATCTTGGATCGGGTTCTTTAAGAACTAAGTTCTTGATTTGAAGGAACTAAGTTCTTGGAGTATTATGGACTCCATCTTCTTTCTTTTCAATTTTGTTCTTCCCTGAATTTTTGATTCTCAAGACCAAGATGTTCCCGCTGAGAATTAAATTCTCAACTTGTGGGAGACATATCTTGTGGATCTTAGATTCAGAAAAAGAATTAAGTTCTTGAGAAGGGTTATAGCCTTAGATATGCTATGATAGGTAAATGAGATAGTTTGATCTCTGTAGTTTCCTTTCCTAGGGTTTGAGAGGAGAAAGATCTTCTTTATTCTTGAGAATTGAATTCTCTGTTGCTTTGGAAGCTTTCTGTCTTTTTCAGAAGCTTATAGGGGGTTCCTTCTCTTTCTGTGTCCCCCCCTCTCTCTATCGTCCGTCTCCTATTGTATCCTTCTCTCCTTTTTTTTGATTAATCTCTTTGCTCCTATTTATAGGAGAAGATAAAATCAATTTGTTGTGAAAATCTCTCATTGAGAGATCATGATTGATTTCATGATCAATCAAAATGATCTTTTAGATCAATCGATAAATTTTATTCACCGTTGGATTTTTAATCCAAAGGCTCTCTATTTAATAGAGAAGATTTCTTGTTTGTTTAACAAGATTAGGAGATATTTTCCTAAGATAGAATTTTATTCTATTATATGGATATCTTGTTAGTTTAACAAGATTAGAATTTTATTCTATCATATGGATATCTTGTTAGTTTAATAAGATTAGAAAAATATTTTCCTAATATAGAATTCAATTCTATCATATGGATATCTTGTTAATTTAACAAGATTAGGAAAATATTTTTCTAAGATAGAATTTTATTCTATCAGATGATCGATGGGTGATTTTATAATCACCGTTGGATTTTTTATCCAAGCGTCCTCTGTTTAACAGAGAAGATCTATCTGATTTGAAAAAGATCATGGAAATATTTCCCACATAGAATTTAATTCTATCAGATAGTTTAATTGGTGATATTTTATCACCATTAGATTTTAAATCCAAGATTCTATGTTAGAGAAAGATCTTTCTATATTAGAAAGACCAGGGGAAAATATTTCCCAAGGAATTTATCATTTGATGATTTATTATCACCATTGGATATTTGATCCAATGGCTCTGTTTAACAGAGAGTATCACAGTTTTTAGGGAAATATCATCATATAGAATTTAATTCTACTTGCTTTTAATTTGGGCGCTGGCGCTCACGTGTTGTGCACGTGGGCGTCACATAAGAGTTTAATTCTTATATATGATAGGCGCTCATGTGCTTTGCACATTGGCACCCACGTGAGCTTCACGTGCGGTGCCACCATAGGATTTAATCCTAAGAGGTTGACGCTGGTGCTGGTGCCCTCGTAGGGAGCATGTGAAGCGCCGCCTCATTAAAATTTAAAAGAGCTTAGCTCTTTTTATTATGTTTAAATATTAGGAGAACATGCGCTCATGTGCTTTGCATATTGGCTTCCATGTGAACTTCACGTGCGGTGACACCATAGGATTTAATCCTATCTGAGGTGATACTCACATGCTTTGCATGTGGGTGCATGTGTTTAACACGTGGAGGTTTTCCATTATTTTTATAAGGGAACAGCTAGCTCTGAGCCAAAAATTTTGGTGGGAACAAAGCCCCCCACTATTTTGCCTACATAAGTATGTACATGGGTGAAGTAGTGCAAAGTAATGCCTGACCATAGAATACATGGCTTAGGAGACAAGTTTAGGGTCCTAATAGCTTAAGGTTTTTTTCATCGTCTTGAGCTGTAAGGGTCTTAAGAAGGTTTTTTCTCCCTATGAGTCGTGAGGATCTCATAGGTGCATATTCTTCTTAGAAATCATGAGGATTCATAAGTGTTAATCACCTCCGTGAGTTGTAAGGATCTCACTAGGGTATTTTTTCCTTACGAGTCGTGAGGACCCGTAAGTAGCTTCTTCATTTCATTGGCATATAATTTTGACAAATGTGGCCTGTGGATAGTATACAAGAGTCTATCTTGACCTCCTTGTAGGGCAACAATGGCTTAGAAAACAGGTTTAAACCCGTCGCCTAAGACTTTTCAACTTTATAGGCCGTGAGGGTCTCAAAAAGACTTTTCTCCCTACGAGTCGAGAGGATCTCATAGGTGTATTTTCTCCTTAGAAGTCGTGAAGACTCCTAAGTGCTTTTTTTTTCTTGAGAGTCGTAATGATCTCACAAGAGAATTTTCCCCTTTCGAATCGAGAGGACTCGTAAGTGGTTTCTCCTCCTCGTCGATATGCGACTTTGGAGAATGTGTCCCGTGGATAGTAGACAAGAGTCATTTTGGACCTACTTGTAGGGTAGCGATGGCTCAGGAAACAGTTTTAGATTTTCCGCCTAAGACTTTTCAACTTTATGAGCCTTGAGGGTCTCATAAAGGTAATTCTCCTTACAAGTCGAGAGAATCTCGTAGGTGTATTTTCTCCTTAGAAGTCATGAGAACTCCTAAGTGCGTTATTTTTCTTGAGAGTCGTAAGGGTCTCACAAGAGAATTTTTCCCTTACGAGCCGAGAGGGCTCGTAAGTGGTTTCTCCTCCTCGTCGGTATGCGATTTTGGAGGATAAGGCCCGTGGATAGTATACAAGAGTCATTTTTGGACATAATTGTAGGGCTACAGTGCTTAGGAAACAGATTAATATCCCCTTCATGAGCCGTGAGGGTTTCATAAAGATATTTTTCCCTACAAGTCGAGATGAGTCGAAAGGATCTCGCAGGTGTATCCTAACGTGAAATATAAATAACCCCTATTCTTTACGATAGGAGTCCGTTAGGTTTGTGGTACTAGGGTTTTAGTCCGTGGTATCGTTGCATTGGCTGATGTATTCCTCGGTATGCAGTCTTTAAGCTGTTGTTCGAGTAGCCCCGCGACTATCGTGTCTCTGATCCCTTCTGAGGCTGGACAAGATGTCTTCAAGTAATCTTCTTAGGTCATATTATCGTTGGAAGAGCAAGCGTTAGGAGTTTTCCATGACGCTTTTTACTTGAGGTTAGGCTCAATTTGAAGCCCCGATGAGTCACAACAACTCCGCACTGGTGTGGGATGATCTTCGATAGTCTTTTAGGCTTTATATGAGTTTCCTTCATGACCCGCTGGGAATGTGCTGTTGAATCATTTTTTTGTTTTGACGTTATCACACCATTTCTTTGCTGAAGTAGGGTAGACATCTGTAGGTCCTCTATGCTGTATGTATTACAATTGAATTCCGAAGCTAGAAATATGCTATCGCCCCATGACTGTCGTGTCTCTGATCCCTTCGGAGGCTGTACAACTTCAAGTAATCTCCTTAGGTTATATTACCGTTAGAAGAGCAAACGTTAGTAATTTGCCATAATGCTTTTTACTTGAGGTTAGGCTCAATTTGAAGCCTCGATGAGTCATAACCACACCTTTCTGGTGTGGGATGATCTCCAATAGTCTTTTAGGCTTTATATGAGTTGCCGTCGAGACCCGAAGCCGGGAATATGCCGTCGCTTCATTTTTGTTTTGACGATGTCATGTTGTTTCTTTGCTGAAGTAGGGTAGACATCTGTAAGACCTCTATGCTGTATGTTTTGCAATTGAGGTCCGGAGCTAGGAATATGCCATTGCTCCAATTTCATTTGATAGCCGCGTCCGCATCCTGCTGAAATGAGAGTTTACGCTGTGATAGTCTCTTGGTTGTATTTGAACCGTCAAGACTTGAAGCTAGGATTTTGCTGTGACTTCATTTTTGTTTGACCATTGGGTCTTTGATGACGTTGCGTCTACATCCTGCTGGCATGAGAAGCATGTCGAGCTGGATTTAGGATTTTGCCGTCACTCCTTTTTGATTTGGTTTCTTAGAGCCTTTGTTGACGTTGCATCTACATCAAGAAAGAACGTCGAGCCGGAGCTGGGATTTTGCCATTACTCCATATTTTTTACCCTTGGGTTTTTTATGGTGTTGCGTCTACATCCTTCTAGCATGAGAAGCACGTCGTGCTGGAGTTAGGATTTTGCCATCACTCCTTTTTGATTTGGCTCCTTGGAACCTTTGTTGACATTGTGTCTGCATCCTGCTGGCATGAGAAGCACGACGAGCTGGAGATTGGATTTTGCTATCACTCCTTTTTTTGTTCGACCCTTGGGTCTTCGTTGACGTTGCGTTTGCACCGAGAAAGAATATCGAGTTGGAGCTGGGATTTTGCCATTACTCCATTTTGACTTGGCACCTTGGAGCTTTGTTGACGTCACGTCTGAACCCTGTTGGAATGAGAAGAACGTTGAGTTGGTCTCTAGGTTGTATATGAACCGCCGAGATCTGGCTCTTCCTTTGACGAAGCTTGATAAGGAAGTATGGTTCCCTTTTCCTTTATTTGTGCCCATGGCGTATACAAGAGCCAATATGGATATACTTGCAGGGCAGAGGAAACTTTATTTTATTTCATTTTTTTTATTGTCGCGATACTCTATCTTTTCAGCTTTTCATATCGCGAAAGTCGCGATTGTCCAATCATTTCGGCTTTTTATTCGCGGTGCCCAATCATTTCGACTATTTTTTTATATTTTTACTCGCTGCTTTTTATTGTGAGTTGCCCAAACATTTCGGTTATTTCATATGCGTTTTTTTGCTACTCGCTGCTGTTTTTATTGCATGTTTGGAATCTAATACCAACCTCGGCATCAGCATCGCTACGACTGAAATATTGCCAGGAGCGAATCATCATTTGCCCTGAAAGAACTTGGAGTTTGACACCCATTTAGGCATCAATATCGCTGCAACTGGGATATTGCCAGGAGCGAATCATCATTTGCCTTGAGAAGACTTGAAGTTTGATACCTTTTTAGGCATCAACATAGCCACGAATGGAATATTGCCATAAGCGAATCATCATTTGCCTTTGTTAATTTGAACAAAGGTGGCTTGGCAAATAAGGTTAGGATCCTGTCGACTAAGGCTTTTTGACTTTATGAGCCGTAAGGGTCTCATAAGGGTATTTCTTCCTATGAGTCGTGAGGATCTCGTAGCACGTTCTTCTTAGAAGTCGTGAGGACTTCTAAGTGGTACCTTCCCTTACAAGTCGTAAGGATCTTACAAGAGTGTTTTCTCCTTATAAATCGAAAGGACTTACAAGTGCCGTTCATCAAATGGAGACATTTCACGTCGTTGGTGGAACTTGGTGATGGAATATTTATTTGTGCCCGTAGATTGTATACAAGGGTCAATATTGGACCACCTGTAAGGCAACTTGGGGGATATGACGGCTTAAGAATAGGTTCAGATCCCTGTAGATTAAGGCTTTTGAATCTTATAAGCCGTAAGGGTCTCGTAAGGGGAATTCTCCTTACGTGTCGTGAGGATCCCGTAAGTATAATTTCTCCTTAGGAATCATGAGAACTCCTTAGGAATCATGAGAACTCCTAAGTGTGTTTCTCCTTTGTGAGCCATAAGAATCTCACGCAGGTATTTTCTCCTCACATGGCCGAGAAGACTTTGCAAGTGCACATGAATTTTTTTATTTTATGAGTTTGGGCCCTTCCGGATTTTCACAAGCTCGCCAGCAGTCCTGTTGTTTTTACTCACGGAGCCCTTTCGGGTTTTCATCCGTGTCCATTTTGCTTGTGGACATACCTTTTTTTTTGCGAAACCCTCGAAAGTAGCTTCATCATAGGTGACCCATCTGTTTACCGGTGGGTTTTGAGGGTGGCTTCATCGCTGGATTAACTATATAGCTAGTGAGACTTGCGTTGCAATCTTTCCTGCTAAGACTTCGATTGCAATATAGATCTCAAGAGAGTAGATCATCGTATTTGGGGCGATGCGCTAGTTTAGGGACGTTCCGGTCCATTATCGCCATGCTTGAGACGAAATTTTAGTTTAGGGACTTTTCGGTTCGATGTCGCCATATTTGAGGCAAGGTTCTAGTTTAGGGACATCTCGGTCCGTTGTTAGTTTAGGGACTTCTCGATCCGATATCGCCATATTTGAGGCGAGATTCTAGTTTAGGAACATCTCGGTCCGTTGTTAATTTAGAGACTTCTCGGTCTGTTGTCGCTATGTTTGAGGCGAGGTTCTAGTTTAGGGACATCTCGGTCCGTTATTAGTTTAAGGACTTCTCGGTCCGTTGTTGCCATTTTTAGGCGGGTAGTTAGTTTAAGGACTTCTCGGTCCGTTGTCGCCATGTTTGAGGCGAGGTTCTAGTTTAGGGACATCTCGGTCCGTTATCGCCATGTTTGTGGCAGATAGTTAGTTTAAGGACTTTTCGGTTCGTTGTCTCCATGTTTGAGGCGAGATTCTAGTTTAGGGACATCTTGGTCCGTTATCGCCATGTTTGAGGCAGATAGTTAGTTTAAGGACTTCTTGGTCCATTGTTTCCGTTTTTGAAGCGACGGAGCTTTTTGGACACTACTCTCAGAGTCCTGACTCAGAAAGATAGCGAGCGGACACGAGTGTCGTCATCTATCATTGACCTAAGCCGTGACTCGTCAAGCGTTATATTTTTTGAGGAATCAGACGTTTATTGGCCGAAAGGGTCTTTCGCCATGCCTATCCATGAGCAGGTAAGCTCCACCTTGGTAGACTTTGTCTATGATGTACGAGCCTTCATAGTTCGGCTCAAATTTCTCCCGTTTTGCACGATTGAGGATCATGGGTCTTTTGACGACTAGCACGAGCTTGCCTTGGCGGAATGTTCTCGGCCTGGTCAGTTTTTCGTATGATCTAGTCATCCTTGCCTTATAAACCTACGGATTTTGATGTGCTATAAGGCGAGTTTCGTCGAGGGCATAGAGCTCCTCAAGCGGAAGATGAGCGTTTTCTTCATTTGTCAGCTCGTATCGAACTGCTACTCGTAGAGAAGCGAGTTCTATTTCTTGGGGAAGCACTACGTCTATGCCGAATACCAAGATGTATGGCATCGTATTCGTAGCCATTTTGAACGTTGTTCGGTACGCTCAGAGAGCTTCGTGCAACCTTTCGTGCCAGTCTTTTTTGTTTCTGAACACCGTTTTCTTTATAATCTTCGTCAAGGTCTTGTTGAAAGCTTCAGCTAGACCGTTGGCACGAGAATTATAGACTAAAGAGTATCTCCAATCTATCATATTCTGTTCTGCGATACGGCTGATTTTATGGCTCCTGTAGGCTGGCCCATTGTCCGAGACAATTTGTCGCGGAGTGCCGAACCGGTAGATGACATGTGTCCTGAAGAAATGGAGAATATTCTCCGTCTTCACTTCCCTTAGTGGTACTGCTTCTGCCCACTTAGAAAAGTAGTCGGTCGTTGCCAATATGAATCGATGTCGTTTGGACGATGCTGGTTCAATGGGGCCAATTATATCGGTTCCCCACATTTCAAACGGCCAGCTAGCCAACGTTGGATGTAGCGGATTTGGGTATTGATGGATAAAGTCCCTATGAATTTGGCACGAGTGATACTGCTTCGCATATTTGAAGCAGTCCTGAATCATTGTGGGCCAATAATAACCCATTCTTTTGATCTTCAGCTTCATCTGTAACGTTTTAGAAATCGTTATGCGAATTTTTCCGTTTTAGGGTAAAATAGTCGGTGTTTTCCGTTTTAACCCGATTGTGATCAAACCTCTGTACAGACTTGATTGCACCTAATTTAACTAGAATAGTGCTAGTGCGCGGGCTTTGAGGGTCAATGGGAAGTTTTCGTTCACATAGAATTTTTTCCTAATTAAATATTATTTTAATGTGTTATTTACGCACTTAATTAGTGGTAATTACATTTTGGGTTGGGTTAATTACTTCTAATTTGAATCACTGCTAAACTAATCAAGTTTAAGTTAAACAAAACCATCCATCAAATATCTAGATATTTTTGTGGCAAAATGATTTAAATTTTTAAAGAAAAAGAAAAGAAAGAAAAGGTGGCATAATGCATTAATGGGCATTTATTGCTTTTTACAAGAATTTTCTTCACTTTTTGCACAAAACACCCTCCCCCACTTCATTTGGCCGAGCCTCCCAAGTCTGCCCTCTTCATTTCCTTTGCTCATTTCATCATCTCCAAGCTCTCTAAATTCATCAAAATCCTTGAATAAATCCACAAAACTCATAAAAAAAACTTAACCCATTATTCTTCTTCACTAAACTAGCATGGATCTTCAAAAGAAACATCATTTTGGAGGGGGAAAAATGATGGATCTAGTTGCTAGATTTTGTTCTTGAGAAGGTATAATTTCAAACCCTAATCCTTATTTGTTGTTCTAAAATCATTAAGTTAGCTATCTAATTGTTTAATATAGCTTTAAATTCATGTTTAATTCATTCATGATAATTTTAGTAAGTTCAAATTAGGGTTTAACTTGATGAAAGGGTTAATTGTTAATTGAAGATTAGGAAAATTTATTCTAGTGGAAGAATGGAAATTGTTTAATTCCTAATCTGTCTAATTAAGATTATTAGTAAACTAGGTTTTACTAAAACATAATTGGGTGAGTTTAAAATTATGGAAGTGGTTTGGATAAATTAGTTAAGCTGCTTTAAGATGTTTGTAATCGCCAGAATTGTGTTAGCTTTAGACTTGTGCAAAATTATGCGATAAGTTGCTTACTAAGTTTCTGTGAATTTTGGACGTGGGTTCGATTGGTCGTTGTGAGGTTTTTATATTATCTTTCTCGTATTTACTTGTGTTGTGTTTGGACGATCGGGACGATCGGAGTCTAGACATGGTGTTGCGTAGTTTAGAGACCCTAGTTAGTGTTTTTGCCGATGTCGTGCGCGTTTTGTGCGCTAGATGCGCAGTGTAATTTTCTGGACGTTATCCTTGCGTTTCGTTATCTTTGTGTCGGCGTAGGATATTTAGCTTATATGATGTGTTTGTGAAATTTTATAATCGCAAGCGGGGACTTCGGACGCTGTGAAGAAAAGGAAGCAGGTGGTCGGATTTTCGTAGCTCGAGATCTTTCGGTGAGTAAATTTGACATCTACGGGGAAAACGCCCGTATGGCGTTATGCGTTAGGGCTGGATATGATATGATAGCTGTATATTATTCGCATATGAGTTGATTGCATATGAATGTCATTACATAGTATTACCTGTTGTACCTTGACTTGTACCTTTTGGACACAACACCATTATCGACGGTTCATGTTGCACGAGCACTAATTTGTATGCTACACCCACACCGTCGGTAATTGCCATGACACGCACAACCCACTTACGTACGTGATATTGTATTTGGATAGGGATAATTAAGGTAGTGACTCTTATTCCATTGTGCATATGAGATACAGCTGACACTTTTGCATACGTGATATTGTATTTGGATAGGGATAATGGAGGTAGTGACTCTTATTCCACTTCACGTATACCTTGCTATAGCCACATGTACATCATGCATACATACTGATATGTACACCCACATACCTGTTACAGCTACATGTACATCATGCATACCCACTGACATGTACACCAATCTATTTTGCTATAGCTGCATATACCCTAAGTGGTATTGTTTTGACATGTGATATTGGGACGATGATTATTATGATATTGCGCTTATGGAATGCATCATACATACTTTCTTACATGTAGATACTTATACCTTGCTACAGTTACATGTACACCTCATATGATGCTGCACTTGATTTCGGAGGATTTGGGAATCGCATGATATATTTAAAGCTGGATTTATTTAAAAGAGCGGTTTTCCCTTAATATGCTCATATTGCCGTTTTATGTTGCATATACCAGTTTTTCATGGATTTTCGCATTGAGATATTGATTTCATATGATTATGGATTTGAGAACCGCGGGGGTGTTTCAAGAAATTTATGTATTGTTTGAAAACCCGGTTTCTCTTGATATGATATTTCAGTGCGTCCACCATGTGATTTCTCGGTTCTGAGATTGGCATGTGATACCCGATTCGAGGAGCGGGAGGCACCGTCTGCGGGTACATGGTGGACCGGTATGGTACCCCTGGGCGAGAGATGATATCGTGGTGTTGACGATGAGCCTGGTAAAGGGACCACTACCTACCGATGATATTATTTGGACTCGGCGGATATCTGGGGGATACCGACCGGAGTCATGTTCAGACATGCTACGTGGATTGCGGGTGTCGATGTAGATACTCAGGTTCCATGAGATGTATTGATATCATGGCCGGTCATGGTGACGGCGCCTGACAGATGAGTATTTACGTATCGATGTTAGACACGGGTTTCATGATTTTTACGTATCGTCGATGGACATATGTGGATGATATCCTCATATATTTATATGCATATGTTTTTATGAGTTTTCGGGTGTCGATGTTTAACACTCAGGTTCCATGAGACTTACAGGTTATGAGGGCCGATCTGAGGTTGCAGTGCCTGAGGATTTTGGGATTTGATGTGTTAGTGAGGGACACTTGGGTTTTTCCATGCTGATGATTTTTGCATGAGGTTTTATTATATCATCCCACCCACTCAGGATTATTTTGATATGCATTGCTTCATATAGTTGTAGTACCCTGATGAATGTACCTTTACATGACTGTTGCATATTCATATTGCCATACTTATGCTATCAAATTACATGTGATAGATTTATCGATGTTCGTGCATACTTGCGATTACAGTATGATATTAATTACTATTCATGAGTTGGCAACTCACCCCAGTTGTGCCACAGTGTTTTGCAGGGCTTACCCTCAGAGTAGTCGCGGAAGGGCGTCTTATCATCTCTACTTTTGTGGATACCGCTACGGTTGGCTTTGAGGCCTTTGCTTTTAAGTGGGTTGCGGTTATCCGTTTATGTACATTGGATATGTTTTTGTTGGATCTAGTATTCTTCATCTACCACTTCTTGTATTTGACTTAGAGACGAGTTGTGAGGATTCGGTGCTGTATATATTTTGGTGACTTTGGGCGCCGTGCTCGTGGGAGCCGGTCTTGTTGTAAAATTTTACTTCTTTATGCAGTTTTCCTTTATATTTCTTCGCTTCGGCATCGTATTTATATCTTGTGGTGGTTATCTCCGCTGTTGGGCGTGAGTTGCTCCCGTTTGGAATGCTTTATTTATATTCTATGTTGTACCCGTTTTCGGGGCTAGTTTTTACAAAGGAGGTGCTGCCGAAATTTTTAAGAAAGAAAACTAGAGTTAAATATTTTACTTGAGATTTTCCGAAGGTTTTAAACCATGTTTTTCTCCGCTTATCTAGTTTTGGGTGGTTTAGATTTCTGGGTTTCGGCTTACTTAAGTTGCGTACTCTTGTAGACGTTACGTAGTTTAAGTGCCGGTTACGGGCCTAATTTTTGGGTCGTGACATCATCTTTGGCCCAGCTTGGTGAGAACTGCAGAGTCCGTCGTGAATTTCTTGAACGACTTTCTTTGCTTCCTTCGGCCCCAGGCATTTTATCCATAGACAGTCGAACGATCTCTTATATAGAGTATCGTTGACGAAGGCGAAGGACATAGCTCGTTTCATGAGCTGATGTCGAGACAACGCGTTTTTGGACGTTCGTTGGGTTTTAAAGTAGTCTATGAAGACTTCTCTCCAATCGTTGACCTTTTTTCGTCCTCTATTTGAAAGGCTGCTTGTTCAATCGTTTCTTTTCTTTCAGATGGCTCTATTAAGTCTTCCGAAGATATATCTGTTGGCACGGGGATCCTGCGGCTTTGCACGATGATCTTTACGTCATCGAGGTCTTCGTCGGCTAATTCCTTAACCAATTTGGCCAACGCATCCACCTTGCTGTTTTCTACACGCGATATACTCTCCAGGATATAGGAGGGGATTTGTGTCAACAGTTGTTGCACACTTTCGCCATACTTTATCAACTCCGGCTTGCATGTCTGATAGTCGCCATTTACTTGGCTAACGATCAGCTAGGATCTCCATATATGAGGAGGTCTTTAATTCCCATATCAACAACGATCTCGATACCTGCTATCAAGGCTTCATATTCAGCTTCGTTATTAGTCCTCGGCTTCGTTAAGGCAAGGACGTAACACATTATCCCTCCTTTTGGAGTCACAAAGATAAGGCCCATCCCGGTTTTGATTATAGGGGTGTTTTACTTTTGCCTCTTCATGGAAGATGCTCCATCGAAGTAGAGTTCCAATCGGGAATCATTTTCTTCCTTCTCTCATTCGATTGTGTCGAATGCATGTTCATTCAGCAACTTGCAATTTAAGGGGGAATCGGCTGGTATCGGATACTCGGCGAGAAAATTGGTGATGGCCTAACCTTTCACTGCTTTGAGAGGTCGATACGTTATCGAGAACTCTGTTCTCCGTCGAAAGACGCGACAGGGACTTTGGGACGTCCGACCTGAATTTTGGGGGGCATATGCTATTTGGATTTATCCGTCCACCTCTCTGAAGATGCCAAGTTGATTTATGGTACCGTATATCGAAGGTTTGGACGGATGCGGCCGTTGTAGCAGACTTCGTCAGATTCCCCTACGTTTGCGAGGGTTTTTTTATTATGGGGACGCTCTTCCCTGCAGGTGCAAGCCCCTGCAGTTAATTACGTTACCGCATCGCGATAACCACTTTCTCCTGCTCCAGAAGTTCACATCGTGTAGTATGTATTTGCTTTATTTTTTGTTTCCCGTGGATTGTATACGGAGACTAATTTGTGTTGTCGCCCGTAGGGCGTAGATTAGTCTAAATCCTTATATTTTTATATTTGGGTTTGGGTTGAATTAAGGATCATTGATCTCTTTTGGGATTAAGATCGACTTAAATATATACGAGCAATTGGGGGCTCGATTGGTTTTTTGTTAAGGATACGTTAGTCCAATTTGAGACTAAGATCTACTTAACAAGGTCTTAGGATCATTTTTGTTTCAGATCCAACAAAAAAATATTTGGGCTCTGTTGTTTTAGTTTAAGGACATTTCGGTCCGTTATCGCCATTTTAGAGGCAAAGTTTTAGTTTGAGGACATTTCGGTCTGTTGATCACCATTTTGGAGGTGAGATTTTAACATAAGGACGTCACGGTTCGTTGATCACCATTTTGGAGGTGAGGTTTGAGTTTAAGGACGTTACGGTCCGTTGATCACCATTTGGGGGTGAGATTTTAGTTTAAGGACGTTACGGTCCGTTATTGCCATTTTGGAGGCAACGGTTAGTTTAAGGACGTTTCGATCCGTTGTTAGTTTAGGGACATCTCGGTCCATGGTCCATCTTGCGTGCACGTGTATTTATTACGTGATGAGATGAGCAACAATGATATAGGATGCATCCAGTCTAGGATGTGGTTTGATTTGGAATGTGCACGTCAGTTTGGGAAGTGCACCAAAAAGCAGTTGGTTATTGCGACCCGCCACCTCTCTGAAGACGTTGAGGAATTACAACGACATGTATCGGAGGTGTAGAGAGATGTACCCTTGAACCAATTCCCGTATTTGAGGAAAAAGGGATTAATGTTAAAACCTGAAATCATTAGTTGTATTTTGAGACTAAGATTTCCTCAGAAGAATGTGGGACGAATATCATTTTGGGATATCATCAGTTGGAAGATCGATAGTCGCATTTGGGACTATGATCAGTTTGGGAAGTAGTAAGTACATGGGCTTAGTTGATCTGAATTAGGGAGTTTCTACTCTAAAGGGGCCTAACCAACCCAGGCTTAGTCCACTCAGTTTTCTTTTTATTTGAAAAAGAGTGCTAAGCACTTGTTTGGGCTCAGTTCCCTTTTTTGTGCAAAAAGTGTTGAGCACTTATGTAAGTTCTGACGCTCACATATAATCATGTGGGGTTTTCAGTCATGGGAATTGCCCAATAAGTGTTAAACACTTTACCCTTTATGTCTTTACATGGAGTGCTAAGCACTCTTTATGGCGTCCACGTGCGAAGCACGTGAGGAGCTAGGAGCTAGGCGCTGCCTAGTAAGTGCCAAGCACTTTTATTCTGTGGCGCCCACGTGAGAGTCACGTGGGGCGCTGGGCGCCACCCACTGAGTGCTAAGCGCTCCTTATTTTTCTGAGGCGTCTACGTGAGGGGCATGTGAGACGCTGGGCGCTGAGCGTCGCTTACTGAGTGCTAGGACTCCTTATTTTGTGGCACCCACGTGAGGGGCACGTGAGGCACTGTGCGCTGCTCAATTTGAGTGCTAAGCACTCCCTATTTCCTGAGGCGTCTACGTGAGTGTCACGTGAGGCACTGGACGCTGAGCCCCACTCAATTTGAGTGCCAAGCACTCCTTATTTCCTGAGGCGTCCAGGTGAGGGGCACGTGAGGCCCTGGGCGGTGATTTTTCCTTGTATACTTTGTTTTGAGGAATTCAATTTCCTGGTTCTTTTCTGAATCTTTGATCTCCAAGAACAAGTTCTTCCCGATGAGAATTAAATTCTCAACTTATGGGAGACTTGTTTTGTGGATCTCAGATCCAGAGAAAGAACTAAGTTCTTCTTTTAAAAGGGTTAAACCCTTCAATAGGTAAACAAGATGCTTTGATCTCTCCTCCTTTTATTTACCTAGAGTTTTTTTTCTGAGAGGGGAGACTTCTTCTTTGTTCCTTTTTGAAGCCTTTTGCTTTGTTTTTAGAAGCTTAAGGGGTATATCAGACTTGAAGTCTTGGGTCCTTTATATAGTAGGGGCAGTTTGTTGATTAGCTCCGAATAAATCTCTCATTAAGATATCCCAATTGATTTGGGAATTTTATCCAACGTTGGATCTTTGATCCAGGGACTTCTGTTTTACAGAAAGTATTTTCTTGTTTTTAACAAGATTAGGGAAATATTTTCCTATACAGAATTTATTTTGTAAATTGGTGATTCTTTAATCACCATTGGATTCTCAATCCAACGGTACTCTGTTTTACAGAGGGCAATCCTTCTTGTATAGAAAGATCTGAGGAATGTTTCATCTAAACAGAATTTAATTCTGCATCCTGATAATTTATCATCTCCGTTGGATCTTTGATCCAACGGCTCTGTTTAACAGAGGGTAGAATTTAATTCTATAAGGCGCCAGCGCTCACGTGCTGTACACATGGGCGCCACTTAAGTTTTTTTTTTGTGCTTTGCACATGGGCGCCGCTCATATATAAGTGTTTTTAAATTTGGCGCTGGCGTCCTCATGTAAGGCACGTGAGGCGCTTGAGCGCTGGGCGCTGCTTCACAGAGCTTTGCTCTTTTATTGGAGAAACAAATGCCCTCCTGTTGCGCTCACGTGACTGGCACGTGAGTGCAGCGGTGGCACCTTTCCACCGTTTGATCTTCTTGGAAGTTGAACCTTCTTCCTGTGCCTATAAATAGGGCCTTTGGCCCTTGAGATGAGTGTCGTTCATCTTTTGTAGCCTTCTTCTTTCTCTGAGAATTCAATTCTCTTTCCAGAGCTTAGATCTCTGTCCAAGAAAACTCTTTTAGAGTCGAACTCTATCAAAAAATTTGGTAAGGGTTATGACCAAACTCTTGAAAGAATCTTTTCATGTTTTAGGGTTTTAACCCATTAAAAGAGCTTTACTCTTATCTTGTAATGATCTCTTAGAGATCTCAAAAAAAAGAAACCTTTTTTTACTTGAGTAGATCGTAGATCTTAAAGATCTTTTAGGGTTTTACCCTGTTAGAAAGCTTTGCTTTTGAGGGTTCTGAGATGTTATCCCATTATTCTACAGAGCATGGCTCTGAAAAGTTTTAGGGATTTTATTCCCTCTATAATTTTCTTAACAGATTTGAAATCTGTTTGCAGAACACAGTTCTCGAGGGAGTTTAACTCCTTAGTCCAATGATGTTTTCTCATTAAATGAGAATCCTTTCTGATTCTATTTTTAATGAGTGACTGCCCCATCATTGATGGGGCGTTACCTTGATTTTGTGGGGCCCCTGTCCCCTCTTTTTTTAACTGTGGTGCGGTACAATTTTAAGTGACAAAGAATGTTAAGCCTTAATCATTGTGTCGATAGCTGACTCCTCCCTTTTGTGCAGGTACTATGGCTTCCAATTCCTTTTTTCCCTTCGTACGTTCGGTTAGCGCTTTCGCCAACGCACCCTTAGATCGGGAAGTCTTCACGCTTATTAAGGATCATGGCCCGGAGCAAAAATCTCTTCATCTGTGGGGGTCATGGTATAGTCATATTATCCGGGGTCGGCGCAGTTTTTCTTATGCAGCGCCTTCGGAGCCAATCCCAGCGATTCATTATGCTGATCCGCCTCAAGTGACTTACGCGTAGAACAGGTCAACTGGACCTCGGATGGTCGTCTTCAGCCTTCCATGGCGTCGATACCCGCACAGCCACCGATGGCCTTGGACATTTTAGGGCGACGCATATACCAAGGAGAGTCGCGCCCTTGGGGGAAAGTTTATATGATAGGATTGACGTCCCGTCATTCAGCCGGCTATCTACAGTGGGCCTGGTATATCCTGACAGCCAAGAAGTCGCTGCTATTAAAGACCGGGTTGTACCCCGCAATCTTTGCATCTCTCTTTCATTACCACGCTCCCCATGTATGGTGGGTCAAGTCTTTTTTGGAACAATGGAACATCCAGACCCATACCTTTCTCTTATCAGATCAGGAAGTTTTGATTTCATTGGAAGAGTTCGTGGAGATCTCCGGCTTACATGTCAGAGGGGAGCACTATGAGGAGATACTTTCCCCCAATGAGTACATCTTTGCCACTAAGTCAGTGGTAATAGGCATTACCCCAGAGAACGCCGTTCAACATCAATTCCCCAGCTTGATCAAGGTGTTGAACATGTACGAGAATTTATTCCTGGAGTCTGGCGAGCATGGGGTTAGCTTCGCAGATTTTATTGCCCGCTTTCTTCGTCCGGAAGTTCTGTCTAAACAGGCCGCGAAATTCGCTAAACTCAACGACCCGTTCGGGTTTGGTTTAGATAACTTGCCGACGGTGGAAGTGGATCTATAGAATTTCTTTATTCTGGACACTCCAGTTGTCTCCTTTGCGGAGATCGCTGCCCCGGGTGTTGACGAAGAGTCGTTCTTTTTGGGGTTCATTAGCCTGTGGCTGAGTTGGTTCGCGCTTCCGACGCACCCTCGCTACATGAGGCAATCTGTTTTTATCCGGCTCATCGCATCGTCGCAAGGACACGCATGGCCGTTGGGATCGTGGGGTTAGCTCATCTATACCATGGCCTGAGTTTAGCAGCTGACACTACTCAGCCGGGGGTAAAGCCCGTGTATCTCCCATTGCATTACTTCATATCATGGATTGAGATGCACGTGCTGGGTGCCTTTGGTGTTCATAAATGACCCTGATTCTACGAAAGCTACAACTTCCCCCGGTCATGTATCTGTTTGATGCTTCCGCTCCAGACCCGTCGCAGCGAGAGGCTCGGCGATTGCTCCTTCGACCACGCATGGTTGGGGAAAATATGACATTTGTCGATAAATTCTTGACTATTAGCAAAGAATCCACCAAAGTGGTCCAACCTTTGCATGATACTTTTAAGGATAGGGCTTCTGCATTAAGGGCCCGAGAGATTATGCACATGTACTCTATCAGGCCAGGCTTTCTAGTGTTTAGACAGAACGCCTCGGTGCTGTTCATGAGGTACAACTCACACCGCTTCGCTCAACAGTTGGGTTATAATCAAGGTGTTCCTCTTGATACGTTCTTAGTCGAGCCGGCTACTATGGAGGAGGGTATTTGCAGCGCTCTGCATCATTTTATGCGAATAAATACGGGGTCCTATTTCCTTATCAACGAGCCGAGCTATATGCCGAAAGCTTCGAATGCTCACGTGGCGTGGTACCAGCATGCGACGGGTGCTGTTATTAGGGAGGAGAGGCGGATGTTACTCGATCACAAGGATATCATCCCAGCCGATAATCCAGTGGTCCCTTTGAAGCGACGAGAAGCCGTTCGCCCTTCTTTAAGAGAAATCAGTACGACTATAGTCCCACGAGCTTTCCCTGAGAAGCTTCGGCCGGATGTTCCTGCGACTGCGGCAGCCATGGCGTCCCCAGAATCGGGCATTGGTTCGGAGATCGGAACCCGCCGTCCGAAGAGGCCTGTCAAGTGAAAGCTTTTATTGTCGAATGTTGGTGTCAGTTCACAGAAGAAAAAGAAATCTCTATGCACTGCTGACGTCGTATTCGACCAGGAGCCCCATGCTCCCTACAGTGAGGGCTTGTTCGAATATGGCACAAATAAGGGTTTGTTTGACATGCCTGCAACCGATACTGATCTTCAAGCTGCCCTCGCAGCTTCCGACCGACTGGCTCGCGAGGAAGCAGCGTTGGTCTCTAATGCGGAATCGGGTATACTTCATTTACATTCTTCTGCATCTATCCCTTTTCCCCTTATTATGCTTTATTAACGCTCTCTTCTTTAACAGGTATTTCTGCCGAAGAGGCTTTCGCGGGTTCCCTCAAGACGTTTGAGGAGGAAGAGAGGTTTCGCGCCACCTTGGGTCTCGGTATAATTTGCTTCACTACAACTTTGCTCTTTTAGTTCCTTCTATTCACGGTCTGACTCTTTTCTTTATCTTGCTGCAGGGACTACCAAAACCCAGGTTGTTTCAAGTGTAATTCCAATCCCAAGCGGTGACGCAGAAAATCTTCCAGATCTACCGACTACGGCCGAGGACATCCCAAAGCCACCACATGAGGCATTGCTGAAGCAGCCGATGATGGACGTCGTAGCGGCTCCGGAGGCCAAGATCGGTTCGGACGATGACTTCCCCCTGTCGGAAGTTTTAAGGAGGTCGGTTCTCATGGTCCAGGCTAAGAGGAAGCACAGAAAGCATGCGGCGAGGGAACGCGGCGCTGTCTTGGCCGCGGGTGTAGGCTCGAGAAAGGTTCCGCTTGCTGACATTCCTTCGGTGGACGTTCCTTCTGCCCTGTCTACTGCCCATAGACAGGTTGCGTGTATAGCTCGTGAAGAGAGTGAACGACTACTTTGAGGTAGTATAACACACGGTCCTTAATAATAGCTCATCCTTCCTTTCTATTTATTTAACATGCGCATTTTTATATACAGGGCAAAATTTGGGTAACGACGTGACAGATGAAGTGTCGGCAATTAAAGAGCCCGAAATGTCTAATCTTTCCCTGGAATCTGGGACCGTTCCAACTGCCGCTCTTTCCCTCTGTGGATCCTTGATATCGGCGGGTGGCGCAAGCATTACGACAGCCCTTGTTGAATCAAGAGATGAAGTTGTGGGCGTTGAATCTGCTCTTCCAATAGAAATCGACGAAGCCGTCACAACTGGTGATGCTTCGAACACGGTTTCGGTTTCTGACTTGTCAGGTATTTCTTGGGTTATTATCATTGAGTTTTTTAATCCTGCTAAGCGTCTCTGATGATATTTCCTTTGTCTTGAGCATAGGCGCAATAAACCTTGAAACTGTACTGGCCGAGGAATTACCGCCGACCGCTGCCTTGACTGTCACGGTTCCTTCTGCGCCTCTCCGAATTTTGGAAGGTAAAGGTTTCTCCTTTAGTTGCTTTATTGTAGATACCAATTTTCTTTACCTTAACCATATATTGTCGCAACCTTGCAGGAGTGCTCTTTGACCACTTGTACCAAGTGCTACACCCACACTTTTCCTTCCAATCAGAAGTCGTTCCCTCTTCCAGCAGTGGTCAGTATATTCTTTGTTTAGTGTTTCTCCTTTTCGTGAGTAAACTTTCCGCTGATAAGCCTTCCTTATATTGACCCCAATATCACAGTTAAAAGGAGGGAGCTGAGGAATAGCCAAGCCTCCGGAGCTCCCTGTTTTGCCACCTTCAACAGCTGGTACGGTAGATTTCGTCCCTCAGGTGCTTTCTCTGTCTTTCAAGTTGAAATATGACCGTAATTTATTTTGCACGATTACACCGCCTTCAGCTCCTTTTGAGTCCCGCATTCCCATGCCCACGGGGCCCTTCGCTAAACGTCCATCTTACAGGGGCGCGGTGAATAGCCGGTGAATGTTAAGCGGGTTTATCGAGAACCTTGACGCCGAGGCTCTCACCTCTGCTACGGATTTTGCCAACGAAGTCAATCCAATGCCGGCGACGCTCGTGAATTTCCACACTGAAGACCTCATCGGTTCTTGGGTTGATTATTGCAGGAAGATCGTGACTTATCTGCATGAGATTGAGCTTAAGCGCTTCACTCCTGAACTATTAACTTTGAAATCTTAGCAAACTGCATGGATTGAGCAGAGTGTCGCTTTCATTCGATATTTTGAACAAGAGGTGATCTTGAGGCAAAAGGAGCATGAGACGGCTTCCGGCGAACCCGTCCATTGCGCGTCCAGATTGAAGCGAATGCCACGCAACTGAAAGCTATTTTTGAAAACCTCCAACGATGTATTTCTGACGGGTTGGTGCTAAGACAGAAGCTTGACTTCACTGAGCGGGTCACGCAAAGTTGCAAAGCTGTCAAACGGGAAATTGCTGAGAAGCTTTCATCCTGCTTGCAACAACGAGCTCAAATCGAAGCGGAGCTGGCCACCGTAGCTGAACGCAGGGAGGAATTGCGGGGAGCACGTGAGTGGGTCATTAGTTTGTTGAAACCGCCTCCTTCTTAATCATTGTAATTGTATTCCCCTTTTTGCATTGGTTGTATCTCTTAAACATTTTGATTCATGGATAAGAATATACATTCTCTTTTATGCGCTTATCCATGTCTTGATGCCTTAATGTGGTGGTAATTAGTTTACTTACTCATTTCAGAGTTTGTAGTTTATGCGCTCGTTTCGGAGCCTGTAGTTTATTCACTCATTTCGGAGTTTCTAGTTTATGGACTCATCTCGGAGTTTATTTAGTTTATGAACTCATTTCGGAGCTTATAGTTTATGGACTCATTTCGGAGTTTATTTAGTTTACCTCCCTTAGGCTTATAGGCAAACTTGTTCTAACGTTATAGTTAACCCCTACACTTTACGACAGAGGTCCGTTAGGTTTTGTGGTACTAGGGTTTTAGTCCGTAGTATCGTCACATTGGCTTATGCATTCCTCGATATGCAGACTTTACACTACTGTTTGAGTAACCCCGCGACTGTCGTGTCTCTGATCCCTTCGGGGGATGGACAAGACGTCTTCAAGTAATCTTCTTAGTGTAGGGTTCCTAGGCACTCTCAAGAGGCCTCACAAGGCATCGAACATACCAATTTCAAATTTTATGGGTTCCGAGGAACCCTAATACGGATCGTCGGCTAGATTTCTAGGCGAAATACGAATCTAGTTAACACTTTAACTAAAGGAAGAGAGCTACAACCTTTGTAGATCCGGTTCTCCACTTCCTTAGCTCCACGTGGGTGTCCTCTCGCTGTCCATCATGAATCCCGAACTCAATCGTCGGCTTCATCGGAGAAACGGGCGAGCTAGGTCGTCGGCTTCGTGTCAAAGACGATCTACGTCGAGGCATCACAAGTTCAAGCTCCGACTTCACAAAGTTGTGAAACTTGTGAAGAAAACACCCAAAACAACTTGGCAAGAGGTAGAGGGTGAAGAAATAGGAGGTGGGTTCACTTTAGAATTGGATTTCTCACTTTAGAAATCAAGTTGCCATTGATGGCATCAAGGTTTCTTTCTTGAAGAAGAAGGTCAAGAAGAAGAAAAGAATATGACAAGTGTTTTTTAAAATGAAAAAGAAAACCTTACTTATCATATTCTAACTAGGGTTAAGTGTAGAGAATAGACCATGGTAAGTGGATGGGTTAGGGTTAAGCATGAAGACAAAATGGTCTCCTTGGTCAAAGCTTCATGAAGCTTCAACAAGCTTCATGACAAAAACAAACCATTTTATTTTCATTTATCCAATGAAATAAATAAAGAAATGAATAAATAAATGATAAGGTAAAACCCTAATTATCATTTAACCATGGTTTAATTCTTCACACTTAATCACATGATCAAGTATCATCAAACATGATACAAATATGTGCACAAAAGTATATCACATATACAACTTGCACATCAAGTGAGAAAATCCATATAAAGTGAACCAATACTAGTTAATGCAAAATAATATATCAAATATATAATTATACATTAAATCATTAAATCAACATTTGATTCAATGATCCGGTCATGTCGCACATAACCGACTAGTATTCAATGTATCGATTTATCGAATCAATGATTCGATAACTAGGTCATATCGAATATAACCAATCGAAACATTTATCGCGAGAATGAAATGCGGTATCACATACACGCATTATTCTCGCTCCCGCACATATCTCATATGCGCTCCTATTTCGTTTCGCTTGAGCCAGAAAACCTCTGTGTAGGACTCTAAAGACTCGTCAATACGCCGGTAGCAGATGGTGATCATATCAAGCACCCACAAGCCGCAAGCGGTCTGCTAAACGTAACGGCCATCCGGGTATTGAGCGATCAGAAGATCGACGAGCTAGCCCGCTCACACTCCTGTGAATCCAACCAGTAACACTTACTGTACAGTCCGGTCTGTTCGTCTGATATGTCGCATATCAAGTCTAGGTGTGGTAAACGTCAGACCCCAATAACCGAAAAGTCGTGCCGATGTGAGGCTCATAACGGGTCGAGAAACTACTGGTAACACTTACCAGCAAATCTCTGATCAGCCCTGGCCAGGGACTTCCCTGTTACGGCCAATCGAGCACTGCGCAACATCAACCCCCAATACCGGGAGAGACGAAACCCCTCCTATCGCTCATTGCCTCCATGTGACTCGGGACTGTACCCAAAGACCACCGTTTTGCACGCCCTCATGGACGTGGTAAGGTGGAGATCAAAGCACAGTGGGAATCACACAAGACTCTATGACGATCTTGGGTCTACAGACTAACCTGTACAAGTGTCACCTGAGAACTGCCATCTGACGTGAGGTATAATACCATCTGGGAGTTCTCGGCGAGTCCGTCCAGTGTACCCAGTCTCCACTGAGCACCCGTACACCATCTCTGATGTCAAACACCAATGGATATGGGATCACCCATCGCCCATCTCATGGGTCGAGAAGCGTATACGCTAGTCTACACTGGTATATCGATGCCCTGTCTCGATACACCCACGACTAGGGACCTTGAAGGATGTACTTATGGACTACCATGTCCCCACTAGTATGATCTGCATCATAGTCCAGGTAGTCAAGTACACATCCTAAGGGCTTTATCAACATGTAACTATAAGACAGTTTAAAGAGACTAGTGTACATGTTAAGATAAAGAGTAACCAGATAGCATACTATCATATCGAGCAAGAAAGTCATCTCTATATATGTCCAAGCATCCAATATAATATACATCATCTGTACAATACTGGCCTCTAGGGCATACATACAACTAACACTTAGGCAGTTTGACCGTCGGAAGAGCAAGCGATAGGAATTTTACCATGCCGCTTTTTACTTGAGGTTAGGCTCAGTTTGGGAACCCCGATGAGTCATAACCACTCCGCACTGGTGTGGGATGATCTCCAATAGTCTTTCGGGTTTTATTTGAGTTGCCGTCAAGACCCTGAAGCTGGGAGTTTTGCCTTCGCTTCCTTTTGATTTGGCTATTTTGGAGCCTTTGTTGACATTGCGTCTGCTGTAACGAGAAGAATGTCAGAGTAGTCTTTAGGTTGTTTTGTGAACCGTCAAGACTTGGAGCTAGGAATTTTGCCATTGCTCCGTTTTGTTTCGACCCTGGGATCCTTTGTTGACGACGCGTCTACATCCTGCTGGAATCAAGAAGGAACGCCGTTGTTGACATTGCGTCTGCTGCAACGAGACGAATGTCGGGATAGTCTTTAGGTTGTTTTGTGAACCGTCAATACTTGGAGCAAGGAATTTTGCCATGGCTCCATTTTGTTTTGACCCTGGAGCCCTTGTTGACGTCGCGTCTGCATCCTGCAGGAGTGAGAAGGAACGTCGTTGTTGACATTGCGTCTGCTGCAACGCGACGAATGTCGGGATAGTCTTTAGGTTGTTTTGTGAACCGTCAAGACTTGGAGCTAGGAATTTTGCCATGGCTCCGTTTTGTTTTGACCCTGGAGTCTTTGTTGACGTCGCGTCTACATCCTGCTGGAGTGAGAAGGAACGCCGTTGTTGACATTGCGTCTGCTGCAACGAGACGAATGTGGGGATAGTTTTTAGGTTGTTTTGTGAACCGTTAAGACTTGGAGCTAAGAATTTTTCCATGGCTCCGTTTTGTTTTGAGCCAGGATTCTTTGTTGACGTCGCGTCTGCATCCTGATGGAGTGAGAAAGAACGCCGTTGTTGACATTGCGTCTGCTGCAACGAGACAAATGTCGGGATAGTTTTTAGGTTGTTTTGTGAAACGTCAAGGCTTGGCTCTCCCTTTGACGGAGCCTAGTGGGAAAATATGGTTCCCTTTTCGTTTGTGCCCATGGATTGTATACGGGGGTTGACATGGACTCACATGTAGGGCAAAAGTTTCATTTCATTTTATTTCTTTCCGCGATGCTCTATCATTTCAGCTTTTTATATCACGAAAGTCGCGATTGCCCAATCATTTCAGCATTTTATCGCGGTGCCAAATCATTTCGGCTATTCTTTCTTTTTACTCGCTGTTGGATATAGTGCCCTCAGAGTCAATTATTGGATCACAGGCACGTGATTGCAATGATTGAGGGAGGACATATACTGGTAGGACGGTCTTACTCAAGATGATAGTATGCTATCTGGTTTATCTTTATCGTCGTGTACTGCTTTAGGTGACCTTACAAGTCACTATTGCGCGTTGATAGAGGCCTTAGGATTCTTGCTTGACGGCCAGCAGTATGATGGCGATCATATAAGTGGGAGCTGGGGTCTATAAGCACATCCTTAAAAGGTCCCTAGTCGTGGGAGTTTCGAGACAGGGTATCGATACTCCAGAGTAGACTAATGTATACAGTCGAGACCCCGACGAAGGGCGGTGGCCGGTCTCACAAGCCACTGGTGTCAGTTGGTTCACCTAAGATGTATACAGGTGCTCATTGGGTTATGAGTACACCGGACAGGACTCGCCGGGAATATGCTAGTTGGTCTTATACCTGACGTCAGATAGCAGTTCCCTGGTGACATGTGTACAGGTTAGTTCATCGACCTGAGATCGTCATTTGTCTCGTGTGAGTTCTCACTGTACTTTGATTACTACCCTACCACGGCTCAAAGTTGTCGTGCAAACAGGTTTTAGTTGGGTACAGTCCCGAGCCACATGGAGGCAGTGAGCGGATCTGCAGGGGTTTGTCTCTCCCGGTATTGGGGGTGAGATCGCGCTGTGTCTAGGAGAGCCATTACACAAAGCCCTCAGCCGAGGCAGGAGATTTACTGGTAGGTATTCCAGTAGTATCTCAGGGTGTTCTGGGCTACACTCCGACACGACTTGTACCGCTTTTGGGGGTCTGACTTTTACCAACCCCCTAGGCCCGCCATGCGATGCTTATAGACGAACGGACTGGACTGTACGGATATGGTCACTGACAGACTCAGTAGGGTGTCAGGATGAGTTCGCTCATCGACGTCCCTTTTGGTCAATACCTGGTAGCCCGTTACGTATGGCTAATACCTCTGACGTGCTAGTGGTTAAATCCACAGCCAAAGTATTGACGAGTTTTTAGAGTCCCCCACAGACCGTTTCTCAAGTTTCGGGCGAAACGCTGTAGAGGCCGTATTGATATATGGCAGGGTTCGATCATGTACGTGCGGTATTGCACGAATCATGATCGGACGGTTAATACTAGCGGGCTTTGGTTTAAGCCGGATCCTAGTATTGTACAGTGTAGATTTTGTCTCATTGCATTTGTATTCGGTCGGAATACAAATGCGGGTATGTATATACAGTCGCGGGGTTTTCCTGTAATTTATTACGGGATCGTTTTTCTGAAGTTGCCAGTTTGAATTTCGTTTCGGCCATTTTCCTTTGTTTCTTTCTTTGGCTGAATTTTTGGTGGAGGGCGTTATTTGCAATTGTGCATGGGGAAGGCTTTTAGTGGCACATGCTTGCTTCATGATTGTGCATCATCATTGCTTGACTTTTGTGATGAGATGTGAGATGGTTGTTTATTAGTGTGGACTTTTGTTGTGATCATTTTATTCTCTCATCATTCTTTCTTACATGATTAATCCACTCTCTCTCCTCTCTCATTTTGGTATGAGTCATGGCCGGCCACACTTGGTGGGGGTGGTCCAAATTTTTGTGAGGGATTTTTGATCTCTTCATGCTTGCGAAAATCCCCTTGTTCATCTCAAAAAGGCTTTCATCTCATTCCTCCACCAAAACCATGGCAACTTCAACCCCAATAGAGACAAAGAGTACTACACTTAGCCTACAACATTCTTGGACACGTCGGCTCTCTAACTTCGTGCCCGAGTTGCCTCGGTCTAGAGGTGGGAGCCCGTAAAAGAACCCGGGGATGTGGTGCCCTTTCCGACGAGGAGATGAAGACCGGAGATTCCGCGAGGAGATCGGGATGGAAGCCGAAGACCGAAGGACACGGATCGCTCGGTATAAATTTCTACCCATTCTCTAGTTATCTAGTAGTAGGTTAATGGCCCGATCCGGGTTTATAGTCCGCGGTAGCGCCGGTTTCTTGTTTAAAGAAAGTTTTTGTTTCCGCATTTTGGCCTCGTTCAGACGGCCGGGGCGCTGCCTTGGCCTAACATGGTATCAGAGCCACGCCATTAACCTAGTCTAGCTTGCTCTAACATGTTTAAAAGTTCGATCGAATGAAAATTCCGAAAACCGCGTTTTTCATGTATCAGTTTTCTGTCGAAATTTTTTTGGCTCGAAAAAATATTTAGTACATTGCAGAAATACGTGCAGGGAATTCTAAGAATTCTGGAGAAATCTGGTTAAATGATTGCACTGTTCCACCGCGGAACCGCGGCCAAACCCATGCTCTGGCCGCGGTTCCGCGGCCATCTCATCTCATCACTGTACCAGATTTCTGAAGTGGGTCTTAGACTGGGAAATGGGGTTTTTGGAATATTCTGTTTGGGCCCAGATGTTTTTGAGTGCTGCAGTTGTACTTGGGGCCCACTTCGGGAAATTTAGTCGATCGAAAATTTTAAACATGTTAGTTCACAGTATTTACATTATATCTGCGACCGTGAATGTCATTTGATCAGTAAATCCTGTCTAACTGCTATAGCCCTTTTAGACGGATTTACGAACGTGACATTCACGTTGATGTTCTGTATTGTGCTGTGATGTTGCAGATTTGTCGTGGTGGATAGCCTGGATGCAATGGTAGTACAGTTTGGTTGTTTATGTACATTTGATATTGCGGGGCAAGCGTCCGACATGTGGACTGTCGTCACTGCCTGTTTGTATATTATTCTTTTGGGGCACGACCGGGCTGAGGTCGATGTACCCGTTGTATGTATATTTTACTTTCTGTACTAGGATTACCCCACGGTGGGGTGCACGGATAGCCGGGTTCTAGAGGGCAACGGGCCCGCATCTCATGGCGTTGAGACGGAGGGGGCTTCACTCTAGAATTGGCGGGCTATTCGCCGCACTCGTAGGGGGTACAGGTTGACCCAAGGAGGGGTGCCCAAGTTACCAGATTCCGTGAAGTGCTGGGTGGTCCATTCACGTTGCTGAAGGGGGCTGCCTCGCTTCAGGTTTTGGCGGGTAACTTGCCGCTCCCGTAGGGGTCTAGAATTTCATTGCACAGGCTATCCACACGACCAGGGGAACGTCGGGTTTCAGTAGCGGCTCTATGAAACCCGGGGATCCCAGATATCTGTAATTTTCTGTGATGCTTATTACATTTCTGTGATGTTGCATTTTATCATGCCTTGAGCGAATATTATATATTGATATATATACTAGTAGATGTTGTATATGTTTTGCATCCGCGCTAGACCAGTCCCCGCTCTGTCGTTAGTTAAGTAACCTAACGGGTGATGACGGGACCCAGTGGCGAATGTGGATGGCATATACGTACGTCATTATTTTCGTTCTTTATTGGTGTGATCAATTGATGGGACTGCGTTGATTCGGATCAATGCAAGCTAAACAAACCTATTCTGATGTTGTTGGAACATTTTTCAAAAAAACTGTTATTGCAAGGACGTTCTCTTTTGTTTTGCACAGTGGTATTCGGTTATGAATATCCAGCACCTCAGTCGACGAGGCAAGGGCCAAGATCCCTTCACCGGGAGTGACCCCTTGGACAGAAGTTTGCGTCAGGGTAATAACTTCACTATAACCGATTACTTTTTCTTTGCATCGTGGTATTCAGTTAGAATATCCTGCACCTCATTCTACGGGGAAAGAGCCGAGATCCCTTCACCGGGAGTGACCTCTTTAGCAAAGGTTTTCGCCACTATATTTTTATAAAAGGTTATCCAGTTCCTTCAACGATATCAAGTTCATTACGGTAAAAGGTTTTTCGCCAAAAACCTTTCGTAGCCCTCCGTCATTTCAGATTAGTATTGCTTAGTATTCGCGCTACGTTTGTCGTTGCTATTCACCGAGGCGTAGTGTGCGGTAGCTCTGTAATGCTTTCTGTCGCATGGATATGTGGATTGGTTAGGACGGTCGTACGACTTTGTTGATTATTCGTCAAGGGTCATGCGGGTGGGTTTAACGCAATCAAGATAATGACGGGTTGAACTTGACTAGGACCTTTTGATTTGTTGATTATTCGTCAAGGTCACTTGGGTCCTAGGGGTAAAAATCATATCGTCAAGGTCACTTGGGTCCTAGGGGTAAAAATCATATCGGGACCTTCTGGAGTGTGGTGACGTGAGTGGATTCCGTCACGTTATCATGCGATGATAGTTGGATCTCGATTCCCACTGATGAGTTGGTTTACTCCTCGGGTGATCCCGACTAATTCTTCTTTCAGGTTTAGAGAAGAATTTGACGTTACAGTGGGAGGTTTCCTGATTAGATAAATTGATAACCATTCTAATCTAGGTTGGAGTGCACGTTGAGTGTTTCTTTTCTCTCTCTCTTTGGCAGCGACCATGACCCGACCCTTGACTATGACTCTGTGACCAAGTTGACCGAACCTTCTTATAAGACTGGCTTTTGGATTGTCTGAGTTGCATACCTCATTGCCACTCCTACTCTTACCCTTTTCTCCAGGACACCCCGTATTACTACAAATGTCCACTTCCATTGGATAAAACCATCGTATGGTTATATACGAACTCGAAGGAACTTGTTCCAGATTCGAGGATAGTTTCTGGTTCTGAAGAAAACGAATAGGACTATTCAGTTGTCTTTTCCTTTTACCTTCTCTCAGCTTGCGAGTGCTCCTTGGATTAGGCGATAGTACACCCGTTACGTCTATTGGATAGTCATCTTCCAAACCTTAGGCTGGTGCCGAACGGTAGGGAATGAAGAAAGCCGATTAGCCTAAGTGTGGTGTACAGAAGGTAATAAGTTAAGACAAATAAAGGGATTAGAAGGAGGGCAAAGTAAATTGCGACTGCTATTCACGACCAAGTATTTTATTACCACTCCCACTTCACCTTTGTATTTCTCCAGAACACTCCGTATCACTACGAAAATCCACAGTTTATTGGATATTCCATCGTATGGTTATATACGAACTCGAAAGGAACTTGTTCCAGTTCGGGGATGGATTCTGGTTCAGGAGAAATAGGAATAAGGTTTTATTCAGTTGTCTTTTATCTTTACCTTCTCTCGCATTGCGAGTGCTCCTAAGATTAGGACAGTACACCCATTATGCTTATTGGATAGTCTTCTTCCAAACCATAGGCTGGTGCCGAACGGTAGGGAAGGAAGAAAACCATTTAGCCTAAGAGGGTGTACAGAAGGTAATGACTAAAGACATATATAGGGATTTGAAGAGATGGCAAAGAAATATACGGTTACAGTTGTGAATCTGGATGATGGAAGAGGCATTACTAGGAATTCCCGGATACCCCTACGAAACATTTCAATGTTTCAGTTTCACTGTATACTGTTAAAAGGAAAACTGATTTCCTAATTGGTCCTTGCTCCAAGGTATGTATTTATCAGGTATGATTCTCACATCTGTATGGTTTTACAGATGATGAGTAGGAGTAAGTTATTGGGAATTAGGTGATCATCCTCATTATATCGGAATTCGTTGTAATTGGTGATATTTGAGGAAATCGCCTGGGTAGTTTGCCGGACGGCAAATATTTGGTTTTGAATATCCGTTGTTATGCACCAATTTCAAATTGATATATCTGTACGTTCATTTTTATGAAGTGAGATATAACTTTTTGAAATTATGTCGATGACATTTACCTATATCAGTGGATGGTTAGGTAAGGAGCATTAAACAGCGGTGTAATTCTTCTTAACCATAAGTACAGTTTTCAACCTACGAGCACAAGGTTTGAGTTATTAGACTCAGAGGACTTATACAGAGGATTGTATATTGTCCAGTGTCCATTAGGACAGAGGGGATGGTCCTCGTACTATATTCTGTTTACTTGTGACTTCTCTAGTTCTTAGACAAGTGTTTCGTAGAAACACAAGGTCCAAGTTTTGAGAAGTTATAGGTATAAGAGTAAAGTAGAGAACCAGATATTGCAAGTATCAGGATTCTTCAAGGTGAACGAAGATGTAGATACTTGTGCATGTTGTTCAGTTGATAGTAAGAGAACTTGCTTCTCTTTCGGGTTACTCATAATTGGAAGCAATCCTAAGTTGAGTAACGTTGATCTGCCTCTCTCCATTTAGTTGACATGCACTGGAGACAGCTGCATGATTTGAATCTGGTTCAATTAAATTAGTGTCTCTGTTTCTATATTGGATATAGAACAGTTCATATCTTAACGATGTTAAAGTACGGGGAGTTGTCCGGCTTATGCTTAAAACCAGACTCCGAATAACTCAAGGCACGTTTCTGTAATGGTTGTTTGTGGGTTGACCCGGGCTATGACGAGGGTTGACTTTCTACCATCTGGAAGATCAATAATGATATTGTTCTAGACTCTCCACAGTTTTAAGTAAAATGGATTTTTTCAGAAAACAGAAGTGGGAGTATGGTAGAACTGGAAGTGATTCCAGAACCGCAAACGATTACTGAAAATTTGATAAGAACCTAAAGATTCAATCTGGTTTGACATTCCATTAGCCACTCCGCAGATATGGTGGGTAACCTCAGGCACCCGAGAGGTACTTCGGTAGCCTCAAAGACGGTGGCAGGGAGGTTCTTGTTTACCCAGACTTGCCATTGTTGTTGTTCCAGACTGTGAGATCCGGCAGGAGGATGAGTATAGTGTCGTTCTAAACAAGCTTTAGAAGTGCACGTGTATATGATTCTGCCAGAGGGTTGTCGTAGTCAGTGGGAGTAGCGGAAGCATTGGTGGACAAGTGGCTTATGTCTATTAAGAGACTAAAGCAGATGTAGCGGAGATAGATTATCTATTTCTGATATGACAGTCATAGGTTTGACTTCATCAGATTAGGGGATGGATCTGTTAAGAAGGAAGTAGGGTGTGATGTCCTGGTATTTGGATGACATACACAGAGTAGGAAGTGAAATTCCTATACTACGGTCGGTTATACTTTGGTTGTCACACAGTGGTTTCTTCATATAGGAATTGGATATTATATCAGACATTCTGGTTACTAGATCTATAGTTTTAGATCTAGATGTGGGTAGTTTCCCAATCTGGGCACTTAGACAGCATTCTAAAGTTGTTTTAGAATGGACGGCTCCTGGCGCGGTAATGTACCTACAGGTGATGGAGTCACCCTCTCTAAAGGTGTCTTACAGACTAAAGGGGAGAGGGATGTGCATGATTGGCAGATCACTTGCTTAGGCAATTGAGTCAATCATGAGATGTCAAGTACCACACCAGATATTGTTTTTGCAAGAGATGCAATAAGTTGATATTAATCCAATACTGGAGAAATATTCGGAAGCAGTTTTAGAACATAAGTGGATGTTCTAGGGAAATGATAACGGCAGCCTCATTCAGGAGACAGTCATCATTCCAGGCTTCCAAGGAGACCTGGATGACAGAGTGATTGTCAGAGTTATAGTTTTCCCTCTGACGAAGGACGGTATTTTGGACAGGTGGTCCAAGCAGATACTGAGAGAGGCATGGCACAGGATACTGATTAAGTTCAATCGTCGATACAGTCTAAGAAGTTTGGATTTAGAGTTCACTTATGAGCTAGGTCCCATCAGATATCCAGACATATTCTAAGACTGGTATTGCTCATTTCGGGAGATGGGTTTCTCCGCGAACTTGAGATTAAGAGAGACATAGAAAGAAACATCAAGGCGGGTCCACTCACTGAGGCTATTCCTCGAACGCAATAGTTTCGCAAACGGGTTTTGTGAGACTGATTAGTAAAGGAGTTGGGTGTTCGGTATCACACGGGCTGTGAGTATGCGACATCGCAATAATTAGCCTTGAGTGCAAGTGGGAGATTGTTGGATATAGTGCCCTCAGAGTCAATTATTGGATCACAGGCACGTGATTGCAATGATTGAGGGAGGACATATACCGGTAGGACAGTCTTACTCAAGATGATAGTATGCTATCTGGTTTATCTTTATCATCGTGTACTGCTTTAGGTGACCTTACAAGTCACTATTGCGCGTTGATAGAGACCTTAGGATTCTTGCTTGATGGCCAGCAGTATGATGGCGATCATATACGTGGGAGCTGGGGTCTATAAGCACATCCTTAAAAGGTCCCTAGTCGTGGGAGTTTCGAGACAGGGCATCGATACTCCAGAGTAGACTAGTGTATACAGTTAAGACCCCGACGAGGGGCGGTGGCCGGTCTCACAAGCCACTGGTGTCAGTTGGTTCACCTAAGATGTATACAGGTGCTCATTGGGTTATGAGTACACCAAACAGGACTCGCCGGGAACATGCTAGTTGGTCTTATACCTGACGTCAGATAGCAGTTCCCTGGTGACATGTGTACAGGTTAGTTCATCGACCTGAGATCGTCATTTGTCTCGTGTGAGTTCCCACTGTACTTTGATTACTACCGTACCACGGCTCAAAGGAGTCGTGCAAACAGGTTTTAGTTGGGTACAGTCCCGAGCCACATGAAGGCAGTGAGCGGATCTGCAGGGGTTTGTCTCTCCCGGTATTGGGGGTGAGATCGCGCTGTGTCTGGGAAAGCCATTACACAAAGCCCTCGGCCGAGGCAGGAGATTTACTGGTAGGTATTCCAGTAGTATCTCAGGGTGTTCTGGGCTACAGTCCGACATGACTTGTACCGCTTTTGGGGGTCTGACTTTTACCAACCCCCTAAGCCCGCCATGCGATGCTCATAGATGAACGGACCGGACTGTACGGATATTATCACTGACAGGCTCAGTAGGGTGTCAGGATGAGTTCGCTCATCGACGTCCCTTTTGGTCAATACCTGGTATCCCGTTACGTATGAATAATACCTCTGACGTGCTAGTGGTTAAATCCATAGCCAAAGTATTGACGAGTCTTTAGAGTCCCCCACAGACCGTTTCTCAAGTTTCGGGCGAAACGCTGTAGAGGCCGTATGGATATATGGCAGGGTTCGATCATGTACGTGCGGTATTGTACGAATCATGATCGGACGGTTAGTACTAGCGGGCTTTGGTTTAAGCCGGATCCTAGTATTGTACAGTGTAGATTTTGTCTCATTGCATTTGTATTCGGTCGGAATACAAATGCGGGTATGTATATACAGTCGCGGGGTTTTCCTGTAATTTATTACGGGATCGTTTTTCTGAACTTGCCAGTTTGCATTCCGTTTCGGCCATTTTCCTTTGTTTCTTTCTTTGGCTGAATTTTTTGTGGAGGGGGTTATTTGCAATTGTGCATGGGGAAGGCTTTTAGTGGCACATGCTTGCTTCATGATTGTGCATCATCATTGCTTGACTTTTGTGATGAGATGTGAGATGGTTGTTTATGAGTGTGAACTTTTGTTGTGATCATTTTATTCTCTCATCATTCTTTCTTACATGATTAATCCACTCTCTCTCCTCTCTCATTTTGGTATGAGTCATTGCCGGCCACACTTGGTGGGGGTGGTCCAAATTTTTGTAAGGGATTTTTGATCTCTTCATGCTTGCAAAAATCCCCTTGTTCATCTCAAAAAGGCTTTCATCTCATTCCTCCACCAAAACCATGGCAACTTCAACCCCAATAGAGACAAAGAGTACTACACTTAGCCTACAGCATTCTTGGACACGTCGGCTCGCCAACTTCGTGCCCGAGTTGCCTCGGTCTAGAGGTGGGAGCCCGTAAAAGAACCCGGCGATGTGGTGCCCTTTCCGACGAGGAGATGAAGACCGGAGATTCCGCGAGGAGATCGGGATGGAGGCCGAAGACCGAAGGACACGGATCGCTCAGTATAGCTTTCTACCCATTCTCTAGTTAGCTAGTAGTAGGTTAATGGCCCGATCCGGGTTTATAGCCCGCGGTAGCGCCGGTTTCTTGTTTAAAGAAAGTTTTTGTTTCCGCATTTTGGCCTCGTTCAGACGGTCGGGGCGCTGCCGTGGCCTAACACTCGCTGCTTTTTATTACGAATTGCCCAAACATTTTGGCTGTTTTTATATGCATATATTTTGCTCGCTGATTTTTATTGCAAGTTGCCCTATCATTTCGGCTATTTCATATGCATTTTTTGCTCGCTGATTTTTGTTGCGAGTATGGAACTTGAGATCTGATACCAATTTTGGAATCAGCATCGCTGCAACTGGAATATTGCCAGGAGCGAATCGTCATTTTTCTTGAGAGGTCTTGGAATTTGATACCGATTTAAGCATCAGCATCGCTGCGACTGGAATATTGCCAAGAGCGAATCATCATCTGCCTTGAGAGAACTTGGAATTTGATACCGATTTAGGCATCAGCATCGCTACGACTGGAATATTTCCATGAGCGAATCATCATCTGTCGTGAGAGGACTTGGAATTTGATACCGATTTAGGCATCAGTATTGCTGCGACCGGAATATTACCAGGAGCGCATCATCATTTGCCTGTGTCAACTTGAAAAAAGATGGCTCAGTAAACAGGGTTAGGATCCTGTTGACTAAGGTTTTGAGATTTTATGAGCCGTAAGAGTCTCATAAAGGGATTTTCTCCCTACGAGTCGAGAAGATATCGTAGGTGTAGGTTCTCCCTAGAAGTCGTGAGGACTCCTAAGTGATATTTTCTCTTGAAAGTCGTAAGGATCTTACAAGAATGTTTTCTCCTTACAAGTCGAGAGGACTTATAAGTGTCACTCACCATATGAGAAATTTTTCGCCAGTGGTGGAACTAGGTGGGGGAAATCGTTTATTTGTGCTCGTGGATTGTATACAAGGACCGATATTGGACTGCCTATAGGGCAACTTGGGGAATACGATGGCTTAAGAACAGGTACAGATCCCTGTAGCTTAAGACTTTCAAATTCCATGAGCCGTGAGGGTCTCATAGGGGAAGTTCTCCTTACGAGCCGAGAGGACCTCGTAAGTGAAAATTTTACAAGATTGCGCCCTTTAGGGTTTTCACAAGCTCGCCATGAGTCCTACTGTTTTTACTCGCGGCGCCCTTTCAGTTTTTCATACATACCCATCTTGTTTTTGGACATACCATTTTTTTTTTCTTTTTTTAACAACGAGATTGCGCCTTTTCGGATTTTCACAAGCTCGCCAGTAGCCCTGCTGTTTTTACTCACGGAACCATTTCGGGTTTTCACCCGTGCCCATCTTGCTTTTGAACATACCGTATTTTTTTTGCCAATGGGACTTGGGCTGCAGCCCTCGCCGTTGGAGTTTTGATTGCAACACAGTTCCCAAGAGAAATTATCGCCGTATTTGGGGCGATGCGCCATATTTTAGGCGGTGCATTAGTTTAGGGACATTTCGGTCCATTACCAGTTTACGGAAATAGTGATCCATTTCCAGTTTAAGGACGTAGTGGTCCATTACCAGTTTAAGAACGTAGTGGTCCATTATCACCATTTTTGGGATGAAACTTTAGTTTAAGGTTATTATGGTCCGTTGTTTGTTTAAGGACATCTCGGTCCATTATCACCATTTTTTGAGGTGAAGCTTTTCCGAATACCACTTAGAGTTTTGACTCAGGAAGATAGCGAGCGGACACGAGCGTCGTCATCTATCATTGACCTAAGGACTCATCAAGCATGGTATTTCTTGAGGAATCGGCCGTTTATTGGCCGGAAAGGTCTTTCGCCATGCATATCCATGAGCAAATAGGCCCCACCTTGATAGACCTTGTCTATGACGTACGGCCTTCATAGTTTGGCTCGAATTTCCCTTGTTTTGCATTATTGGGGATCATAAGCCTTTTGACGACTAGCATGAGTTCACCTTGGCGGAATGTTCTCGGTCTAGTCAGTTTTTCGTATGAGCGCGTCATCCTTGTCATGTAAGCTTCTAGGTTTTGTTGCGCCATGAGGCGAGTTTCATCGAGGGCATCGAGCTCCTCAAGCCGAAGATGGGCATTTTCATCATCTGTTAGCTCGTATCGCACCGTTACATGGAGAGAAGGAAGTTCTATTTCCAAAGGAAGCACTGCTTCCGTGCCGAACACTAATGCATATGGGGTCGTATTCGTGGCTGTTTTGAATGTCGTCTGGTATACCCAAAGAGCTTCGTGCAGCCTTTCATGCCAGTCCTTTTTGTTTCTGGATACCATTTTCTTTACAATCTTGGTCAAGGTCTTGTTGAAAGCTTCAGCTAGGCCGTTGGCTCGGGGATTATAGATAGAGGAGTATCTTCGGTCTATTTTATGTTGTTTCTATGAAGCGGTTGATTTATGGCTCCTATAGGCTGGCCCATTATCCGAGATTATCCGTCACGGAGTGCCGAACCGGTAAATGACATGTGTCTTGAAGAAGTGGAGGATGTTCTCCGTCTTCAATTCCCTTAGCGGTACTGCTTCTGCCTACTTAGAGAAGTAATCGGTCGTTGCTAGTATGAACCGGTGTCTTTTGGATGACGCTGGTTCGATGGGACCAATTATGTCGGTTCCCCATATTTCGAACGGCTATCTAGCTACTGTTGGGTGTAGCGGATTTGGATGCTGGTGGATAAAGTCCCCGTGAATCTAGCTCGAGTGACACTGCTTCGCATATTTAAGGCAGTCCTGAATCATTATGGGCCAGTAGTAACCCATCCTTTTGATCTTCAGCTTCATCTTTGGCCCGGCCTGATGAGAACCGCAGAGTCCGTCGTAGGTTTCTTGGATGACTCTCCTTGCTTCTTCTGGTCCCAGGCATCTCAGCTACAGACAGTTGAATGATCTCTTATATAGAGTATCATTGACGAAGGCGAAAGACAGAGCCCGTTTCATGAGTCGATGTCTTAACGACGCGTTTTCGGGCGTTCGATGGGATTTAAAGTAATCTATGAAGACTTACCTCTAATCATCGACCTTTTCTTTGTCTTTTACTTGGAGGACTGCTTGTTTTGTCATTTCCATTCCTTCAGATGGCTCAATCAAATCCTCTGAAGGTATTTCTGCTGGCGCGAGAACCCGACGGTTTTGCACAACGATCCTTACGTCATCGAGATCTTCGTCAGCCAGCTCCTTAGCAAGCTTAGCTAATGCATCTGCCTTGCTATTTTCCGCAAGCAGTATGCTCTCCAGGGTGTAAGAGGGGATTTGTGTCAACAATTACCGCACTCTCCTGCCATATTTTATCAACTCTGGTTTGCACGTCTGATAGACGCCGTTTACTTGGCTAACGACCAGCTAGGAGTCTCCATATATGAGGAGGTTTTCGACTCCCATATCGACAACGATCTCAAGACCCTCTATCAAAACTTTATATTCAGCCTTGTTGTTTGTTCTTCGCTCCGTTAAGGAAAGGGCGAAACGTATTATTCCTCCTTGCGTAGTCACGAAAATAAGGCCCACCCCGGCTTTGATTATAGGAGCGTTGTGCTTCTGTTTCTTCATAGAAGATGCCCCATCAAAGTAGAGTTCCTATTGGACATTATTTTCTTCCTTCTCTCCTTCAATTGTATCGAACGCGTGTTTGTCTGGCAATTCGCAATTTAAGAGAGAATCGGCTGGTATCGGATGTTCAGCGAGAAAGCCGGCAATGGCCTGACCTTTCACTACCTTGAGGGATCGATACGTTATCGAGAACTCCATCAAGAGGAGGGCCCATTTGGCAAGCCTTCCTGTTAATATGATCCTTGACATCGGATATTTGAGAGAATCCACCTTTGATATGAGCTGAACCTCATGTGCCAAGGCGTAGTGTCTGAGCTTCGTTATCGCGAAGATCGGTACCAGACAATGTTTTTCGATGGGGGAGTAGTTGTTTTCTGCCCCCAGGAGAACTCGAGTCAAATATTAGAGAGCTCTCTCCTTTCCCTGGTCGTTCTCCTATGCACATAACGCGCCTAAAGATCCTTCCAGGGCTGTTATGTACAGGATGAGGGGCTATCCCTTAACTGGAGCGGTCAACACCGGCGAATTTTGTAGGTATTGCTTGATCTCGTCCAGTGCACTTTGGAATTTATGATCCCAAACGAACGGGGTCCCCTTCTTCATCAGGTGACTGTAGAGACGGCATTTTCCGGAGAGATTGGCTATGAACCGCCGGATATACGCGAGCTTTCCTTGGAGAGACCGCAGTTGTTTGAGAGTTCTTGGCGTGGGCATTTCCATAACCGCCTTGATATTTGATGGGTCTATTTCGATGCCTCGGTGTCGTATGATGAACCCTAGGAATTTGCCTAAGGAGACTCCAAATGCGCATTTCAGAGGATTCATCTTTAGATTGTATTTTCGAAGACGCTGGAACACTATGTTCAGATGTTCTCAGTGCTCCTCGTACGATTTTCTTTTCACCACAAGGTCGTCAATATAGCATTCAACAATCTCATGTATTGGGTCATCGAATATTTTCGTCATGGCCCTCTGGTAAGTAGCATCATCGTTCTCCAGACCGAAGGAAATAACCTTGTAGCAAAATATACCCAATGGAGTCCGGAAGACGGTATGCTTTTGGTCTTCAGGGTGCATTTTTATTTGATTATATCCTGAAGATCCATCCATGAAGGAGAAGACCTCATGGGTAGACGTGTTATCGATCATTAGCTCGGTAAAAGGCACTGGGAAGTCATCCTTTGGGCAAGCTCTGTTAAGGTCCCGAAAGTCCACGCAGATGTGTACTGTCCCATTTTTCTTCATCACTGGAACAATGTTGGCAATCCAGTCGGGGTACTGAACTTCTTTGATGAAGCCAGAGTCGATTAATTTCTTGACTTCGGCATTGATACCCATCTCAAGTTCGAGCCGCATTCTTCTTGGCGCTTGCTTGACTGGCTTAACGTCCGGCGATATAGCCAGTTTATGTACCGCTATTTCTGGATTCAGTCCCGGCATCTCGGAATAGTTCCATACGAAGCAGTCTTTATATTGCATAAGCACGTCCTTTAGTGTGGCCACCTGTTTTTTAGACAACAGCTCACTGACGAATGTTGGCCTTAGATCGTTTTTCGTCCTTAAGTCGATTTTCCTTAGATTGTCCGTCGTGGTGTATATCCCATCTTTCAGCTCTTTTGGCGCCGGTGGAAACTCTGAGATCACCTCCTCCTCGTCCTCATTTACGAAGCAGTTGAAAAAGTCATCTATATTCTCGTGCTCTCCCTCCTTTGAGAGTGTTATCATGTGGCAGGTACGAGTTCGTTTCTAAGCCCGGTGTTGATCTGGCCCTACTCTCGCGATATAGATTGCTTTTGATTCATGCTTTCGTGATGGGGTTACCCTCTAACTGTCGGATGGAGTGAACCTATCATGACCCGAAAAGTACGGAACATGACCGGCACTTAAAGTACGAAACGTCTCAAGGCGTACGTAATCTAAGTAAGCCAAAACCCAGAAATCAAAACCAAGTAAAGCAGTAGAGTGGAGGAAAAACCAATTTAAATCAAGTAGTTTTAACAACATAAGCCGAAATATGTATTTTTAAAATCACAAATCTTTTCTAAAAATTTCGGCAGAGTTTCCTTTGTAAATACTGGCCCCGAACGGGGTACAACATGATAAATATTGCATCAATGATAAAAGGCATCCCCAAGCGGGAGCTAGCTCTTCGTCAATCGACGGCCACAACCACGCAAGTATATAATATACAACGCCGAAAGGCGAGGATCAAAACTGAAAGGAAAACTCCAAAACACATGAAATCCATAATAATACAACGCGCGACTCTAAGGTCGAAAGAATAAACATCACTGGTCTGCTAAGTCAATAAGATATACATGTCTGGTTGATGGAGTTTACTAGATACAATTGAATAACATATATACAATGGTGGTTCTGAAGCAAAAGAAACCACCTACCAAAGCAATCACCCGGAAAGGAAGCAGTGTGCCAGCAAAGCTGTAACGAAACCTGTACGGCAAAACCTGCAAGGAACTGTGGCACAACGGGGGTGAGTTGCCAACTCGTGAGTAGAAAACATCTACGAGAAGAAATCGCATGCATAACGCTATCCTAGGTCATATCAGGTAATATCCTCAAATAATAACAATATGGCCTGAAGCATAAATAATGGTAAGGGTAAACATCTATCCATATAGTGAAATCCCAAGAACTCGTGTCAGTGCCTCAGGTAACAACATGCCACTAATATGATGTACAAATATCAGGTAGCAATATATCACTAAAATGATGTGCAGATGCATACAACGAGAACAAAGTACATCATGAATCAAAGAACGGTTTTTCTTCATTTAATGAGATTTCTGTATGTATATAAATCGAGATATCATCAATGAAATCAACATAAAATCCATGTCAAGTATCGACAAAAAACATAAATCTGTGCCCAGCATCGGCACATAAATTCTCATATTTCTCAGGCTCCGTATCATATGCGGGATCGGCCCTCGGGCTCCGGCTGTACGGGTCGGCCTATAACCATCTGATGACTCCGGTCGGTATCCTCCGGATAACCGACGAGTCCAAATAATATCACCGGTAGGTAGTGCTCCCCTGCCAGGCTCATCGAATACAACTCGAGCTTCTTGCCCCGGGGTACCATACCGGGACCACCATGTACCCGAGAAGGTTCATCCAACTCCTCGAATCGGGTCTCGAAATCCAACAGCAATCATGAAAACTTATGGTGGACGACTCATACATCATGAGAAAACCGCAACTTGCATTTTAAAAAGAGGGGGAGAGAGAGAGAAGTTTATATATATTCTTGTGATTTGCCCCAAATCCAGAAATCTCATGGAATCTGAAATCCAAGAATCAAGAGTAAGTAAACAGTGAATATCGGCATAAATCTCTGTAATGCTGCATGACCAATGAGTATATATGAATGCAACTGCTATCATGCAATGAATGCAATAGTTGAACTAGCATATGAAGTTATAACACGATGCAACTATCCGCTAGCAAGTTATGTCAATAAATAGTATTTTCTAAAGTGTACGTGACATGGCAATTACCGATGATGATGTGTGTGAGCCGGCAAGCAAGTGTACGTGGAACATACGCATCATCGGTAATGGTTCTAGTGTCCTGACAGCAGGGTTTTCATGATAATTACATATAACATATGTACAAACATGCAATGCGATGAAACATCATGAATATACAGAAAGTGATGTAGTAACAGCAACACTGAAAATATACCTACCCAATATCCGAGTCATACAGTTTGGTATATAAACATACTCACGATTCCACACTTTTGAAAATGAGTATGACTCGAGCCCAGCCGAAAGGGTAAGGGAATCCGCCTAAGTCTGAATCGATCTATATACATAGCTAGTAGTCGGTGATCTCGCCTCAACAGTATCACGTACGATACAATAAATCATATGACATTCTCGAGTCAAGAGTGTGGATCTATCCTCATAACTATCTCTCGTATGGTAAATCTATCGTACGGCATCCCAAATCTGGGTACGGGTCAAATATATTTATCTCATTATTCATCTGATATCCTTATCATCACAAATCGTGAGCAGGGGGGTACTGATCTAAGTCTATTACACTACTAACATCATCGACACTAATCATGATCTGGCTACTGATCTACAGCCTCATACAATCAGGTGTCATCCATACTTATCATCATATAGGAGTATACATCGCCCAAGTGATCCATTATAATATCTTAACATATCATACCTCATATCTCGATATATAACTCGTCAACTATCATAATATATCATCAACATAGTATCGTCGTCCAACGACCAGCTATAACATCATTACATATCTAGGCCACACATTAATTATCTCACGGCATCATGCCCGATCAGATCGACTCATTCCCAAGTATCATATAACATTCTCATCATCTAAGTATATGAATATACCAATATAAATATGTCCCTAATATGCACAAGGATATCAATGTATGCGAGTATGTTCATGTGCGTGTATGCAAATCTTTACTCTAGGGTTTCGAGACTAAGAAATCGACTAGAGTCCTTTCATCCATACTTGCTAACACTAACCCATAACCTCCTAAAGCTTTCTTGCTAAGGCTCATATTAAATCCTAACATATAAAGGTATATATATCGTATCCCATCATATAATTCCTTACAACTTTGCGGAGGTCTTATACGCCATCCACCCGACTTCTCCCCGCAGATATAAATCTACTCACCTTGCTTCTTATGTGTCGATGCCAATGTAGCCATCTTCATCTTCAACGTCTCAACATCACGTGGGGTGCCTACACATATACACAATCGCAAATGCGCATTAAAATCACATCGGAAATCCAAAACGTCACGCTAAGGCCTATAGGTTAGAACCTATGGACCACGGCTTCAAAATCACCAAATGACCCTCGATATCGTCGTACAAATGTCAGATCATCGAGTTAAAACCAAATTCCTAAAATCCAGAATTCAAAATACGAGAAACAAAATCTCGAATCAAAACAGCAACTCTTGAAAATGGTCCCAGATTTTACCCTAGGTCAAATTAGCCAATTTTGCATATGCTAAGGGTCTAGTTTACTAGATATGGAGCTACAGACCAAATACGATCCAGTTTGTCTCAGTTCTGGCCGCAATTTGCTGCCAGAAGGGATATTTTTGCGGCCTGAAGGTGGGCTTAGGGGCTAGGGTTTTCATGGTAGCTTCCTAGGTGCCTGCATGTATCACTGTCCTTGCAAAATAATTTTCAGAGGCTCCGGGTGTTAGCAGATTTCATAACACTCTCACAGAATCCACAATTTCTCCGATATCGGGTTTCTAAGTTTGTATTCCGGGGTTAAGTCTCAGTTTTTAGTCCAATATGATATCACTAACAGGGGTTTAAGGTCACTACTAGCCTCAATTTCACTTTACAACTCAATTCAAACCCTAACCCTAACTAGAAATTTCTAAGTTCACTAAACATCGATATATCGGTTCCAAACAAACATAGGTGCTAAAGTGAATGGAAAACTATGGTAAGGGTGAAGGAAATACCTCATTTTGCAACTCAATAATTTTCTTGAGTTGCCCAAAGGCCTCAAAATTTGATTTTTCTTGGTCCAATGTGCTTCCCTTGAGCTTGTGCATGCTTTTTATGAAGTAGAGATGGGGTTTTGGGTTTGTTTTGGGGGTGTTTTGAGGGTTTAGAGGTGGAGGGAGATGGGGTTTTGCCATGGGTGAAGAGGGAGAAGAAATGGTGAAGAGATGAAGAGAGAACAATGAGCCATCACTTTGGTTTGACCCCTCACCCTCTCTCTCTCATGCCCATCCCTCATTCTTTATTCATTTTCTTTTCTTTTCTTTTTCATTTCTCTTCTCATTCTTTTAAAATTGGAATAGGAAACCCAAATGAAACCATGGTAGAAAAATGCACAAGTGTGAAAAAAGACTTTGTGCATGCTATGTGCACAAAACACGCTTAATCCGCGATTGGCAATTTTTAATCGCGATTAGCACTGAAATAGTGTCAAATAAATCATAAAATTTCATAATTTGCTTAAATCATATAAAGTATCCTCTTTTTAGTAATTTCCATAATTTTCCAAAATTTTCCCAATTTATCGGTATTTAATTATATCGCAATATTAAAATATTCAATATAATATTATTTAATTATAAAAATTCCCAAAAATAATAATTTTTTTTGAAATGTTACAATCTTCCCCCTTAAAGAAATTCGGTCTCCGAATTTAAATTTAAACCCCTCGAATACTAAAACATTTCAGTAAAATGTCTAAGCCGTCGGGGTCCCGAAATCATAAATACATAAAACGCATCATAGCGCAATGTATGCGCATGAACAATGAGCAGATAACTCAAAAACAAAACTTCGTCAAGCATCCCGCAATCATCGGAGTCATAGGGAAGAAACCAATGTCTAATTCCAATACGACCACCAATATGATATACATCAACACTATATATGTAAACATCTGAAGGAAATGCATGCCAAACCTTTTTAAGTCGCTGTGCGATACGCATAACACTGTACAGTGGCGGACGTCTCTAGTAAGAAAATAACTATATATATATATATATATATCCTTTGTTTACATGCACGTACCGCCGTTTTGAAAACAATTTAGAAGGGTTTCCTTGTTTTAAACGTTTCGTGTCATCTCAGACACGTAGGTAAATACTAGACTACTCTTTTGGAAAATCCCTTCGATAACTATCAATGCATGCAACATACATCCAGGTACTGTCCTCTGACTAGTCCTGCTCAGTACGAAAACAATAGTAAATATCATAAAAACGTACTGCTCCATAAGAAATCAATCCCGAAATGTGCATATGAATGCTACGTGCGTCTGGTGCGCACGGAAATCAAAATCCATATGTATGTCATACATGTGCACAGAAACAACATCTAAGTGCAACGGGTGTGCACGAAACGCCTGTCAAAGGCAACGTGTGTGCCTGACAGCAAAATCAGGTGCATCTGACATGCACGAAGAATCTCGATTTAGTGCATCTGGTGTGCACCAAAATCGCATCTCATAACCTGCACCCAACATGCGCGAAAATCCAAATCAGGTGCATAAAGTGCACAAAACAATTATCGTGTATCACAATCAAAATCCATATCTCAAATGACATCAAATCGAAGTCAGGTGCAACTGTGGTGCACTAAGTACGTATCAATGCACTGCAAGCATATGTGAACTATACCGAGTGCAAAAACCAAATCGTGTGCATACCATATGCACAAAATCAACTCAATTGTATGAAACCCATGAAATCATAAACATGTGCAGCCAAGGCACAAAACAAATATCATGAAACCCAGTCATCAAAACTCAATAATGCGAATAGATCGCCCAAAATACCGAAATCAAGTATGGTGGAATAGTCCCACTCAAGCACATCCTCTAAAAATCTCTGGCCAACTGTCATGGTCACTCATAACATGTCTCGTCGACGATATCGAACTCTGGCCTGCTGGGTGTGCGTAAAATGACCACTCCTGGGTCCAAGTCTTCTCGTAATTTATTTCAGAAAGGTCCTGTCGAGGTCTCTCCCAAATCTCGTCTCTGCCGAACTGTCCGGAAGTTATCACCCTTCAGTAAATCTGTTTCTTATTCCGGAACGGCTGCATACTCATCGCGACTCCTTCTCGAAGATATATCCATATACAACGCCTCTACATGCGTATCACATCTCTGATTTCGGCGGAGTGGAACGTCATCTCATTAAGATCTCGTACGAATCTCTTACTCCACTTTTATCTAATGTCGACTGTTCCGGACTCGTCTCTTCGTGGCTGCATGGACTGTGCTCCAACGGCTATACTCGTATCTGGAGTCTTCCAAGAAATGCATCTCACTACATAGCATCCAAATGAAGTCGAACCATTCGATCGATTAGTCAAAACCTCATAACCCCCAAGAGCTCAACATCTTGGGTACAGTTTAATAGTATCGAGTACATACCACAACATCGGTGGACCAGCCATAGAAGGGCAAACCCAAGCCTCACTAATGGCACCGCGAAACTGCCGCAAACCCTAAGGTTCAAAGGCTTCCACACGGTCATTATGTCGAGTTAGGATTTCATTCTTCTAGAGGGTCCATAGAATTGCTTGCATGTCTTTCCGAATACTTTAAACTTGGAATATGGGTTTCTGACATTCGATCGCCTCTATTGACTCTCAGCGTACCTGCGTGAAGTCATCTCTAGCTAGAATCCATCTATCTGATGATCTCGCGTCGGGCTAAGCGAACGAACCACATGTCCTAGTCATTCATCCTCGGGTGACTAGCGACCTTCTATCATACCTCTAAGTACAACTCGTACTGCAATAGCTCCAACATCTGGGGCAATATCTCGTCGTTCGCAGCAACAACTGGCTCATTTGTCTTCACGCTGAACATTGCCTCAATCATTATGAATAAGCGATATATCAATGGTCATCACATTCTTGATGGCCTCTATCAGTGGCTCAATCCTCTGGTGCAAATCTGCATGTCCGAGAAATCTCATACAGTGATCCATCAAATGCTCGTGGCGCGAAAACACAATAAAAAGACACATCTCTGCAATCGTGTGTCGCCGGAATTACGCCCTGGTCAGTCCTCGTTCGTGACGAGCTCGTGCTGACCGCAACTCTAGCCGTAGCTCTCTATGCCCGTACAACTATGGTAACAAAACCATAACTGGTACCGATGAGGCTAGATCATAGGAAGGAATATAATACTGTGCAAGGAAATGTACATCCTAAGGCTCCTTAAGCGGAGTAGCGTATCGTAAATATGCCGCGGAACATACGTACGGTACGTCACTCTACTCAAGCTACCTACTCCATCAACCAAGGGTCATCCTACACTCCGAAGGTAAAACCTAACGCTCTGATACCAACTTTGTCACGACCTGAAAAGTACGGAACATGACCGGCACTTAAAGTACGAAACGTCTCAAGGCGTACGTAATCTAAGTAAGCCAAAACCCAGAAATCAAAACCAGGTAAAGCAGTAGAGTGGAGGAAAAACCAATTTAAATCAAGTAGTTTTAGCAACATAAGCCGAAATATGTATTTTTAAAATCACAAATCTTTTCTAAAAATTTCGGCAGAGTTTCCTTTGTAAATACTGGCCCCGAACGGGGTACAACATGATAAATATATGCATCAATGATAAAAGGCATCCCCAAGTGGGAGCTAACTCTTCGTCAATCGACGGCCACAACCACGCAAGTATATAATATACAACGCCGAAAGGCGGGGATCAAAACTTAAAGGAAAACTCTAAAACACATGAAATCCATAATAATACAACGCGCGACTCTAAGGTTGAAAGAATAAACATCACTGGTCTGCTAAGTCAATAAGATATACATGTTTGGCTGATGGAGTTTACTAGATACAACTGAATAACATATATACAATGGTGGTCCTGATGCAAAAACCACCTACCAAAGCAATCACCCGGAAAGGAAGCAGTGTGCCGGCAAAGCTGTAACGAAACCTGCAAGGAACTGTGGCACAACGGGGATGAGTTGCCAACTCGTGAGTAGAAAACATCTACGAGAAGAAATCACATGCATAACGCTATCTTAGGTCATATCAGGTAATATCCTCAAATAATAACAATATAGCCTGAAGCATAAATAATGGTAAGGGTAAATATCTATCCATATAGTGAAATACCAAGAACTCGTGTCAGTGCCTCAGGTAACAACATGCCACTAATATGATGTACAAATGTCAGGTAGCAATATATCACTAAAATGATGTGCAGATGCATACAACGAGAACAAAGTACATCATGAATCAAAGAATGGTTTTTCTTTATTTAATGAGATTTCTGTATGTATATAAATTGAGATATAATCAATGAAATCAACATAAAATCCGTGTCAAGCATCGACACAAAACATAAATCTGTGTCCAGCATCGGCACGTAAATCCTCATATATCTCAGGCTCTGTATCATCTACGGGATCGGCCCTCGGGCTCCGGCTGTACGGGTCGGCCTATAACCATTTCATGACTCCGGTCGGTATCCTCCGGATAACCGACGAGTCCAAATAATATCACCGGTAGGTAGTGTTCCCCTGCCAGGCTCATCGAATACAACTCGAGCTTCTTGCCCCGGGGTACCATACCGGGCCCACCATGTACCCGAGAAGGTTCATCCAACTCCTCGAATCGGGTCTCGAAATCCAACAGCAATCATGAAAACTCATGGTGGACGACTCATACATCATGAGAAAACCACAACTTGCATTTTTAAAAGAGGGAGAGAGAGAGAGAGAGAGAGAGAGAGAAGTTTATATATATTCTTCGATTTCCCCCCAAATCCAGAAATCTCATGGAATCCGAAATCCAAGAATCAAGAGTAAGTAAATAGTGAATATCGGCATAAATCTCTGTAATGCTGCATGACCAATGAGTATATATGAATGCAACTGCTATCATGCAATGAATGCAATAGTTGAACTAGCATATGAAGTTATAACACGATGCAACTATCCGCTAGCAAGTTATGTCAATAAATAGTATTTTCTAAAGTGTACGTGACATGGCAATTACCGATGATGATGTGTGTGAGCCGGCAAGCAAGTGTACGTGGAACATACGCATCATCGTTAATGGTGCTAGTGTCCTGACAGCAGGGTTTTCATGATAATTACATATAACATATGTACAAACATGCAATGCGATGAAACATCATGAATATACAGAAAGTGATGTAGTAACAGCAACACTGAAAATATACCTACCCAATATCCGAGTCATACAGTTTGGTATATAAACATACTCACGATTCCACACTTTTGAAAATGAGTATGACTCGAGCCCAGTCGAAAAGGTAAGGGAATCCGCCTAAGTCTGAGTCGATCTATATACATAGCTAGTAGTCGGTGATCTCGCCTCAACAGTATCACGTACGATACAATAAATAATATGACATCCTCGAGTCAAGAGTGCGGATCTATCCTCATAACCATCTCTCGTACGGTAAATCTATCGTACGGCATCTCAAATCTGGGTACGGGTCAAATATCATATTTATCTCATTATTCATTTGATATCCTTATCATCACAAATCGTGAGCAGGGGGTACTGATCTAAGTCTAGTACACTACTAACATCATCGACACTAATCATGGTCTGGCTACTGATCTACAGCCTCATACAATCCGGTGTCATCCATACTTATCATCATATAGGAGTATACATCGCCCAAGCGATCCATTATAATATCTTAACATATCATACCTCATATCTCGATATATAACTCGTCAACTATCATAATATATCATCAACATAGTATCGTCGTCCAACGACGAGCTATAACATCATCACATATCTCGGTCGCACATTAATTATCTCACGGCATCATGCCCGATCAGATCGACTCATTCCCAAGTATCATATAACATTCTCATCATCCAAGCATATGAATATACTAATATAAATATGTCCCTAATATGCACAAGGATATCAATGTATGCGAGTATGTTCATGTGCGTGTATGCAAATCTTTACTCTAGGGCTTCGGGACTAAGAAATCGACTAGAGTCTTTTCATCCATACTCGCTAACACTAACCCATAACCTCCTAAAGCTTTCTTGCTAAGGCTCATATTACATCCTAACATATAAAGGTATACATATCGTATCCCATCATATAATTCCTTACAACTTTGCGGGGGTGTTATACGCCATCCACCCAACTTCTCCCCGTAGATATAAATCTACTCACCTTGCTTCTTATGTGTCGATGCCAATGTCGCCATCTTCATCTTCAACGTCTCGACATCACGTAGGGTGCCTACACATATACACAATTGCAAATGCGCATTAAAATCACATCGGAAAACCAAAAAGTCACGCTAAGGCCTATAGGTTAGAACCTATGGACCACGCCTTCAAACTCACCAAATGACCCTCGATATCGTCGTACAAACGTCAGATCATCGAGTTAAAACCAAATTCCTAAAATCCAAAATTCAAAATACGAGAAACGAAACCTCGAATCAAAACAGCAACTCTTGAAAATGGTCCCAGATTTTACCCTAGGTCAAATTAGCCAATTTTGCGTATGCCAAGGGTCTAGTTTACTGGATATGGAGCTACAGACCAAATACGATCCAGTTTGTCTCAGGTCTGGCCGCAATTTGCGGCCAGAAGGGATATTTTTGCGTCCTGAAGGTGGGCTTAGGGGCTAGGGTTTTCATGGTATCTTCCTAGGTGTCTGCATGTATCACTGTCCTTGCAAAATAATTTTCAGAGGCTCCGGGTGTTAGCAGATTTCATAACACTCTCACAGAATCCACAATTTCTCCGATATTGGGTTTCTATGTTCGTATTCCGGGGTTAAGTCTTAGATTTTAGTCCAATATGATATCACTGACAGGGGTTTAAGGTCACTACTAGCCTCAATTTCACTTTACAACTCAATTCAAACCCTAACCCTAACTAGAAATTTCTAAGTTCACTAAACATCGATATATCGGTTCCAAACAAACATAGGTGCTAAAGTGAATGGAAATCTATGGTAAGGGTGAAGGAAATACCTCATTTGGCAACTCAATAATTTTCTTGAGTTGCCCAAAGTCCTCAAAATTTGATTTTTCTTGGTCCAATGTGCTTCCCTTGAGCTTGTGCATGCTTTTTGTGAAGTAGAGATGGGGTTTTGGGTTTGTTTTGGGAGTGTTTTGAGGGTTTAGAGGTGGAGGGAGATGGGGTTTTGCCATGGGTGGAGAGGGAGAAGAAATGGTGAAGTGATGAAGAGAGAACAATGAGCCATCACTTTGGTTTGACCCCTCACCCTCTCTCTCTCATGTCCATCCCTCATTCTTTATTCATTTTCTTTTCTTTTCTTTTTCATTTCTCTTCTCATTCTTTTAAAATTGGAATAGGAAACCCAAATGAAACCATGGTAGAAAAATGCACAAGTATGAAAAAAGACTTTGTGCATGCTATGTGCAAAAACACGCTTAATCCGCTATTAGCGATTTTTAATCGCGATTAGCACTAAAATAGTGTCAAATAAATCGTAAAATTTCATAATTTGCTTAAATCACATAAAGTATCCTCTTTTTAGTAATTTCCATAATTTTCCAAATTTTCCCCCAATTTATCGGTATTTAATTATACCGCAATATTAAAATATTCAATATAATATTATTTAATTATAAAAATTCCCAAAAATATTTTTTTTTTTTTTGAAATGTTACAGAACCTGCCTTGTTGATATTGGTCTTCTACCCAGTCTTTGAAGGTGAAGCAGTTTTCAAGGGTATGGCCTATTGCTCGGTGATAGGAGCAATAATCCGGATGATGGACCTCGTTTATCTGTTCAGGGTACCGAGGCTCCCGGAGCGTCATCATTTGATCCTTTATAACAAGGTTGAATATTTTCCTTGTCTTGTCTTGTCTTGGGGGAAAGAGTATTCCCGACCCATTTTCTTCATAAAAGACGAATTCCAGCTGACTTTTTCTTGATTGCGTGACTTTTTGGATCCTCTTCGCTGTTTTCGAACATCATTCTCTCTCCTCACTTTGCTTTCGCCCCTGTTTCTGGATTTTTCTTGTCGCGAGAACGTACAGCGGGCTGAGGGTGAAGGGCATCGCAATTTTCCTTTTCCACAGACTGTTGAATGAGACACTGATTCCCGGCCTTTTCGAAAATGGCCATTTCGCGGTTGTGGTCATCCTGAACCTTTTGACCGGCTTCTCTTATTAACTTGTCAACTTGTTCTTCGGATGACGGGCTTGACGCTCTTACAGTGGGATTTTGCTCCGTTCCAACGCCACAGCTATTTGGAAAAAACATTCCTTTCTATACAGGAACTATTTATGGCAGCCACAGCTATCTGGAAAAGCGTTCTGAAAAATCGTTTAGGTGAAATTTCCGATAATCGGTAAAATAACTGGTGTTTTCCATAAAAACCAAGATATAATTATTTTTCAATATAGACTTAAATATACCTTTTCTAGCTATGTAATGGCTAGTATTTATATTTAATTAGTCGCTTATAAATTATTAGTTTACTTAAATATTTTCCTTAATTAATTATTTTTAATTTTATTTTAAGCTTTCACTAATACATTTAAATAGTGATAATTACAAATTATAATGGGTTAATACAAGTTTTGTGCATCATGACACATTAAACCAAAATGTAACATGTTATTTTTGAAATGAAAAGATGTTGTCAAGATGGTTTTAGAAAATATAAAAGAAAAAGGCTTAAATTGTGAAAATAAATTAAATAGAAATAAGGTTTGGGCTTGTTGACTTAGGGTATGGTTGCATGTTACTTGGTATTTCTCACACACCCTCACCCTCTCCCCTAAACTGGCTGAAACCAGCAGCCCCATTCCCCAATTTCCCCACTTCAAAAGATAAACGAAAAGAAAATTTTAAAAGGAAATAATAAAGAAAAGAAGCATGGGCATGTTGACTTGTGAAATAGGGTTTTCTTGAGTTTTTTTTCACTCACCTCACTCTTTCCCTCTCTTTCCTTAGGTTGGCTGAGCCCCCCCCCATGGCAGTAGCCCCCATTTTCCCCACCTCCTTTTCACTTCAAAATTTTCCATTTTTGCCTCAAAAATCAATACAAAATCTCATTAATACCTAGTTTAACCTTTACCCATTATTCTTTGTTCATCTAGCATGGATCTTGGAGCAAGAAACCATTTTTGGAGGCCAAGATTTTGCAAGCTAGATCTACAAAATTGTGAGGTATAAATCCTAGCCTTATGGTTAATTTGTTAGTTAATTACTTCAATCTAACCTAATTAGGTGTTTAATTATGGTTTTAATTTCAAGGTTTAGTTTTCAAGAGAAGGGTTTGGATCCAAGTTAGGGTTTTTACCACTTGTTTATGGTTACAAGGTGTAGTGTAACATCTTAAGGCATGCAAAATTTAAGCTAGTTGCTAAATTGCTAATTGTTACTTTCAAATTATCTTAATTATATAATTTTGCAAACTAAGTTTATAATTAGTGTGTAAATAGGTGAAATTAAAATATAGTTAGTAATTGTGTGGCTTAATTAGGTTATTAAGTGATTATTGTGGCCACTAGTTTTGTTAAAATATCTAGTTTTGAACTAAAATGGTAAATTGATGCTTACCAGGTTTTTGGAATAAATCGATTTTAATTAAGTTTGAGTGATATACAACATATTTCTTATAATATTTAGTGTGTTATGAACGCGCGATTGGTGCGATTGGGTTTATTGTTTGGTAGTTGCCATGTATAGCGACCCTAGTTGTGGTTTGTGGCGTTGTCGCGAGCGCGTTTTTTGCACCAAGTGCGTGCGCGTTTAGTTAGTGTGCGTGGTTGACTTGTATTTTTTGTATCCGCAACTATTTATATATTTATTCTCTTATTTTCTTGTGTACGTTTATAGGATCGGGTGCAGAGGCGTGTGGCGTGGAAATGGCAGAGCTGAAATCAGATCAAATTAGCCGAAGCGTCCCGGTGAGTAGATATACACATCTACGAGGAAATCGTCTGGATGACGCGAGGCGCCCGATAGTTAGGATTTCTAATAGTGCTTGTATTTATATGCGTAGTCTCCTAGTTAGTCATCTTATTGCATTGCATCATCATGAATATATATGATATTATCTCATAGGACAGTTGCACTATTACCATTGGTTCATGCCGCACGTGCACTATTCATGCGTACACACACGCCTTTGGTAATTGCTATGTCATGAACACTATAAAACTTGCTTAGAATCGGTATCTGTGCATTGCATCATATATGAACTGTAGACTTGTACTTGTATAGTCATTTCATCAGGATGGATACGCAGGATTGTTAATCTGTGCATTGCATCATATATGAACTGTAGACTTATACTTGTATAGTCATTTCATCAGGATGGATACGCAGGATTGTTAGTCATATATATATATATATATATATATATATATATATATATATATATATATATATATATATATATATATATCATTACATCAGGATTCATGCATAGCTTCTAGCCGTACTTCATATGATATATACTATCGTATCATAGACATCCATCATCACCGACATGTTTACATATTGTGATTCTTCTCGAGGATTTCAGTATTTATGAGACTTATGGATTTTGGGGAAAACCGCAAGGATTTTATAAACCTATTATCATTTTAAAGTAGAAATTGCGGTTTTCTCGTGATATGATGTGCGCGGCGTCCACCATATGTTTTCTCGGTTCTTGAGCAGTATCATATACCCGATTCGAGGAGGGGGATGCACCGTCTGCGGGTATATGGTGGACCCGGTGCTGTACCTCGGGGCAAGAAGATTGCACAGATGGCGTTGAGCCCGGTAGAGGAGCACTACCGACCGGTTATTTTGACGCAGCGGATATCCGGATGATACCAACGTAGTCGTGAGATTTGATGATATGGGTCGATCCGGACTGACGGAACCCGAGATATTGAGATGTTGGGGGAGATATATATATATATATATATATATATATATATATTGTATCGATGCTTGACACGGATTTTCTGTTGATTTCATTGATGATACTTCAGTTTATTGTACAGAGGTTTTTCTAAGATAAGAACAAATATTTTCTCATACCAGACTTGTTCAGGTTTCGTGTTTGATTATGCATTCATATTGCATGCATATTAGTACATCGTATTATATCGATATGCGTAGCTTGAGACGCATTTCCGTGCATGGTTATGATAGCCTTATTAGATGTTACTTACTACTCACCAGTTGGCAACTCACCCCATTGTGCCACAGTATCTTGCAGGTTCGACCCGTCAGCACAGTAGCGGCGGGCGTACTTTCTCCTTTTGCTTCAATGCATCGATTTGCAGCTTTGCTCATAGGTGGGTTGTGAGGATATGTTATTCCATCATGTATATTATTTGTATCTAGTATACTCCATCTACCCTTATATATTTGACTAAACGGTGGAACTCATGGGACCTGTATTTGTGATGTTGGTGTCGATGCTCACTTGAGCCGACGTGGTGTTTCTCATTTCTTGCTTTCAGATACTTATTTCGCACTTTTGATATACATATTGCATGTGGTTGTGATTCCGCCATTGGCGAAGAGTTAGCTCCCGCATGGGGATGCCTTATTTCATCATTTATATGTATTTTCATGTGTTGTACCTGTTTGGGGGCCAGTATTTACAAAAGAGACCTTGCCGAAATTTTCGGGAAAATATGATGTTGCTTTTAAATGTTTAATGCCACTAATTTATTAAAACCACTTGCTTTAAAACAGGTTTTGCTTCACTCTAATTGTTAAACGGTTTAGTTTTCTGGGCTTTGGCTTACTTAAATTATGTTACGCCTTTAGACGTTTCGTAATTTAAGTTCCGGTCACGTTTCGTACCTTCGGGTCGTGACAGGTTTGATCTCGAAGAGCAGACGGGATCGCTCGGTGGACATTTTTCTTGATTGTTTCCAGCAGAGATTAGTCATGGCGTCGTGTTTGGCGGCGGGTGATTGATCTCAAAAATTATCTAATAACTGCAATCAAGAACGGCGTCGCTTGGTAGCTAGCCGGTGAGTACGGGTCGGTCCACAGGGATGTTGTGAATTTCCTAATCGCTCAAACGAGTTAATTCCAATAGGAGTCGGATTGATTTATTAAATCTAAAAACTAAATCTATCTATACTAAGATTATCTAGATCTAAATCTTGCTAGGGTTAGGTTTAGGAATGGTTTGGAAATGTAAATAATTCTCACCGCTTTCTATACCCAAATTAAGATCTATGAGGAGTTATGGTAATTATCAATAAAGGGGATTAGATCCATTCGGGAAGGTGTTCCTTCCTCTAGGTTCTTGTCCTTCCTTTATCGATCCTTACCCTAACCTCCATGGAAAACACGCGCAACCGGTCCTTTATACTACGGTATCACCGTTACCTCGAGGGATAGGGTGCCGTAGGTAGCGGTGTGTGCATGTATGCATGGAGTCCTATTGATTATATGTGATGGGTAAGAAAGGGATGAGAGATCTCATCTCTCAAAAGCCTTCCCCAAAGCTAACCCTAACAAGCGAGGAGACTACTCGCTCATTAGGGAATTTAAGAACATTTATCTAGGGCAAGAAATTAAATCTAAACTAGGGCAAGAATTGAAATTACCTACTTTATAGATGGCTCTCTCCAAACATCAACACAGGGTTGTCAGATCTGAATTCATGAAATGAAAAGAGGCACCGATGCTCTCCATAAAGAATTCTGAATTTTATTATAAAAAGGAGGCATAAACAAATACAAGGAATTGGGCTTCTATTTATAGGACATAGAAACCCTAGGTTACAATTGACCCGCATGTCTGCATTTACCAAAATACCCCTAGGTTGACCAGTTAACGCCACAACAAATTATGGCAAAAATATTTTGCTCTGTCTGCTCAACCTTGCCGCGGAACCGCGGCCGAAGGCCTGGTTTGGCCGCGGTTCCGCGGCCAAATAATGGTCTTGAAGTCTGTACTTTTTTGGGCTGGATCTTTGCTTTTTGTACTTCCTGTTTCTTCAGTACTTTTATCAAATTTGCTTCTAGGTTTCTTCCAGATCTCCCAGTGAATATTTGCAGTGGACTTTTAACCGTTCGCTTTATAATCTTGGGCCTTGCGTTGCCTTGTACTTTGTGAACTGATCTTTATGTAGGCTTTATCAAGATTTCACCATTTATCATTTGTAGTCTCACTATTGCATTGTCTTTTCATTATTTTCACTGTTTTAGATCCAAGAACCTGTAACCTGTATTATGTGGCAGACATGGGTCAAAAGCACCTGTTTATTTGTAAAATACATAAGAATGGGGAATATAATAATGCAATATTATGGTATGAACAAATACCCCCAAACTTATTTTTTGCTCGTCCTCGAGCAAACTTAGTTTTATTCTCGACAAAAATCTAACCTCAACCTCACTTTCGCAGGGAATCACGATTGCACTGAGCTCGTGCAACAAGCCGTTAAACCTCTAGGTGTCCCTAGTAGGAGGAGTGTTGTCTCCTGAGGGTTTTCAGCGGATACTACCTACAAAATCCTATCAATTCGGCCTTTCGACTTTTGTTCTCCAATTAGGTTTTCTAACAAGGAATTCTATTATCGTCGACTCGTAAATTATCCACCCATATTCTTCACACTTCCTCATCATTTAACTTAAGATTATATATATTCTGCAGACCTACTTAGCTTTCGGCATCTCTTAAGTTTTCCTTCTAAGGTTCCATCTCCACTTAGGAATTTTTATCAACTCTATTAAAGATACAAGTTCTATTCTCCATTCCTCTCTCTTATCTAAATCCCAATCACATACCCCTACATGTGTGTGTATATCACCCCTACACTTGGAAATTCAAATCAAGCAATCATACTCTTGTTTGTTGTCCAAAGTACTTATTAATTGGTGGATTTTTAAATGAATTTTGCTTACACATCCTTCATTCGACCGTTAATACTTCTTGAGGTACCAACGACCGATTACAAAATGTGTTTGCACTTTAAAGCGTACTTCCTAGTCTTGTTACACCTAAGGCTTTAGCAGTGACTCCCAAACCAGTTGGTCTAAGGCACTAGGTGATGAAGCACCCTCGCTAAGTATTTTTCTATTTTTTTTAGCATTAAGTAATCACAAAAACCAGTGTTCATTTTTTTTTATTCACTTTTTTTCTTTTATTTTCATTGTACTAAGGACTTTAGACAAGAGCATTTTAAGGTCTCCTCTACTATTCCAAGTTTCAAGGTGCGTGTTTTTGCAATTTGTAGAATATACATTTTCAGAATCTAGACTTAAGCTAGGAATTATTTTTCAAACTTATACTCTAATAAAAATACCAATACTTTTCCTTCGTTTCGACTTATCCCAAGAAGTGGACTCAAAATTTGCCTATTTCTAAATAAACTACAAAGACATATACTTTCTACCGTTAAATTTTAAGGAAGGTTATTTTTAGGATTTTTAATTTACTAAGTCTAAGATCTAGTTGTTCCTAGCTAGTTAACCTTTTTGTCAAACTCAAGTCAAATAAGGCCAAAATTGAATACATTAATTTTTATAATTTTCAAATTTTTATGGGTTTTAAAATAAGTATGCAAATGCAAAAATATACACATGAATGCGAAGAAAGAAAACTTACCGGACATACCCCCAAACTTAAACTTGACAGTGTCCTCACTGTCATGCTACACCAAGAGGGTCAAAATGCCGGCACTCCCCTGTTTATTTATTTATAATTTTTTTAATATTTTTTAATGTTTTGAAATTTTTTTATGTTTTATAGAAAAAGAAAACAAAAAATATATATACATATATACAACAAGGTCCTCCCCAAACTAAACAAGGCCTTACATAAGCCAAAGGTTAGCACCAACCATTCAAAAATCTCATCGTGGTAATGGTAGAGTTGGTGAAAGAATGGAGTGGAAAGAAAAGAAATGAGAAGCACACGAGACCGTGTGGAAAGAAGAGTGGAATATGGTCTCGGCGGAGGAGAAGAATGGCGGAAAAGAGAAAGAAGTGGAGTACGATCTTGAGGGTGTAAATCGAGTGAATAAATTAGCGCAATTTGTGATGACCGATGTGTTAAAAGCGATTGTGCTAACCTATCAACCCGTCGAAAAATGGGGTCAAATCCCTCAAGATTCGCAAGAAAGCATGGGTACGCCGAACTTGGTATTGGAGATGAAAGCGTAACGTCTCTTGTACGGTCGGAATGATAGGAAGGACGAAAGGGAGTGAATTAGGGATAGTCTCATTCTCACCGTAGTAAACTGTCTCGAACTCAAAAGATTCCATCAATGGTTCGGAACTACTGTAAGCAACCGAGTCTGATGGTTCAACTAACTCATCTGAAAATTCAAAGGACTCAAACTCGGGCGGTGGATCTTCCACATCGTCCGAAAAAGTGAAACACTCGTAAGTGTTATCGGCTGGGAGAACTATGTCAGATTCAAAGGGAAATTTTTCAAGCTCACAGTCTTCAATCATGGTCGGAACGATGGAAAGGAGGGAGGGTGATATAACAGTTAAAGGTTCAGAAAGATGAATTGGAAAATCCGACACATCAAACAAAAATGGTTCAACCTCAATATTATCCTCAATACTCTCCTCAATACTATCCTCATAATTCTCCTCAATATTTAGCTTATCCATGCCATTATCATCAAAATCAAGACGCATATGAAGTTCGGGAGAAACAATTAATGACTCGGGATGATGAATTGGACATAAAATTTCAATCAAATCGACAGGTTCATCATCCGAAATATTCCCGGCGTCTATATCCTCAATCAAGTGAAAATTAATTTTTTCTGACACCTCCTCAAAATCATGGATATTGATAAATTTAGGTTCAAGATTGGAGGTGTAAAGATCGAAAGGATTAGGTGTGGTTTCACTCGAAAGAGTTTCTTCACAGTCTGGCAAATCAAGCACTACAAAGTCACACAACTCGTTTTTATTTTCAACTGGTGAACTATTTAGGACAATCGATGGAAAACCGGAGTTGTGGGATTCAATTGGGTATGGGTAGGTATGATTTGGGAATGTGTAGAACTCACTCGCTCCTCTCAAATTCTCACTTTGTCCAACCGCCTCCTCATACATTGAAAATTTTGAAGCTAGTTGGAAACTAGCTACCGGTTCACTAGGTTGTATAAGGGCGGATATGGATGCATCCACATTCCTCACCATTTTGTTTGTTGCTAAAATATAAGCCTCCAACGACAGTTCCAAACTAGACATGGGTTGTGAAGGGCTTTCGGTAAAAGATTCGAAATTGTTTGGATACGTGAAACTCCCAATTGGCTGTGTAGAAGCAATGTCTAGTGAGGGTGGGAAAGTTGGGTAGGACTGGTAGGAATTGGATGGTTGGACAGGAGTAGGATCAACAGTTGGATAAAAATGTGAATGGACTTGTTGACCCCTAGAACTAGATGTGTGGAGAGGAGTAAAAGATCGGCTACGAGATTGAGTAATATGCTCAGCAATGGACATCGGTTTAGGAGTTACAACAGGACTTGAAAAAGTGGTATCAACGTACGAAAGTGGTGAAGGTTGACATGGTTGACACAAAGTGGATTGTGAAGTCGAACTGTTTCTCCTAGATGCTTCTATTTGATCTTTCAAAGAAATTTTGGGCATGGAGGGATCTTCCTTAAATCGACCGAAACAATTGACGTACGAAGCAAAGTTAGGTTCGGGATACCAAAGTTTGGCAAGAGATTTATGATGTGGGGTACCCATGATAGAAGAATGAGAAAAGAAAGAAGATTTGGGTGCACAGATTTCTTAGCGACAAAATTTGCAAGTCGTTAAAAAAAAATTCCTTTTTCCGTTTTCTCTTTATTTGGAAATTTCGCAAAAAGATTTTCGAGAAAAGATATGCACAACAGAAAAGATTTCTTGCAATCAATTTTTATTTTATGCACGGCACAAAGAATCCTGCACAAGATTTGTTATTTGGAAGGGGGAAGATTTTTAGGCGCAAGAAATCCTGCAGGAGATTTTTAAAAAAGATATATCTAAATTTCCAGAGCAAGAACAGAGGAGCTTACAGAGGAATTTTCTCGTGATGTCGTCACTGTGCAACCGCGTTTCCGCGGCTAAGGGCTCGTTATGGCCGCGTTTCCGCGGTGAAGTAGTCGGCGCGGGTCCCAAGAATTTTTCTGGCCTTCTGATTTGACCAAACGGCCGCGTTTCCGCGGTCTGAGGTGGGTTTGAACGGCGGAACCACGGTCAGATGAACGGTTCAGATCCCCAGATTTTTTATTCTCCTCTGCTGTTGTAATCTTCTGTTGTTAGGATTGTCTATTGTCTGTTTTGAAAATCCCCCTCTGTTTTGATCTTCCGATTTCTGTTTCGCTTTCTGGAATTTTCCAGATCTGTTTTTCGATTGTAGATCCTGCAAAATTCAAAAATACCCTTCACAAAATACCAAGAGGATAAATTTTTATATTTTTTTTTTGATTTTTCAGTTTTTATGATTTTTTTAATTTAGATTAACCTGAAATTGCAAAAAGGACATACTACGCCATCCCCGGCAACGGCGCCATTTGATTGATCTCAAAAATTATCTAATAACCGCAATCAAGAACGGCATAGCTTGGTAGCTAGCCGGTGAGTACGGGTCGGTCCACAGGGATGTTGTGAATTTCTTAATCGCTCAAACGAGTTAATTCCGATGGGAGTCGGATTGATTTATTAAATCTAAAAACTAAATCTATCTATACTAAGATTATCTAGATCTAAATCTTGCTAGGGTTAGGTTTAGGAATGGTTTGCAAATGTAAATAAATCTCACCGCTTTCTATACCCAAATTAAGATCTATGAGGAGTTATGGTAATTATCAATAAAGGGGATTAGATCCATTCGGGAAGGTGTTCCTTCCTCTAGGTTCTTGTCCTTCCTTTATCGATCCTCACCCTAACCTCCATGGAAAACATGCGCAACCGGTCCTTTATACTACGGTATCACCGTTACCTCGAGGGATAGGGTGCCGTAGGAAGCGGTGTGTGTATGTATGCATGGAGTCCTATTGATTATATGTGATGGGCAAGAAAGGGATGAGAGATCTCATCTCTCAAAAGCTTTCCCCAAAGCTAACCCTAACAAGCGAGGAGACTACTCGCTCATTAGGGAATTTAAGAACATTTATCTAGGGCAAGAAATTAAATCTAAACTAGGGCAAGAATAAAAATTACCTACTTTATAGATGGCTCTCTCCAAACATCAACACAGGATTGTCAGATTTGAATTCATGAAATGAAAAGAGGCACCGATGCTCTCCATAAAGAATTCTGAATTTTATTATTAAAAGGAGGCATAAACAAATACAAGGAATTGGGCTTCTATTTATAGGACATAGAAACCCTAGGTTACAATTGACCCGCATGTCTGCATTTACCAAAATACCCCTAGGTTGACCAGTCAACGCCGCAACAAATTATGGCAAAAATATTTTGCTCTGTCTGCTCAACCTTGCCGCGGAACCGCGGCCGAAGGCCTAGTTTATCCGCGGCCAAATAATGGTCTTGAAGTCTGTACTTTTTTGGGCTGGATTTTTGCTTTTTGTACTTCCTGTTTCTTCAGTACTTTTATCAAATTTGCTTCTAGGTTTCTTCCAGATCTCCCAGTGAATATTTGCAGTGGACTTTTAACCGTTCGCTTTGTAATCTTGGGCCTTGCGTTGCCTTGTACTTTGTGAACTGATCTTTATGTAGGATTTATCAAGATTTCACCATTTATCATTTGTAGTCTCACTTTTGCATTGTCTTTTCATTATTTTCACTGTTTTAAATCCAAGAACCTGTAACCTGTATTATGTGGCAGACATGGGTCAAAAGCACCTGTTTATTTGTAAAATACATAAGAATGGGGAATATAATAATGCAATATTATGGTATGAACAGCGGGGGATCCCGCCAAATCCATAGCTTCCAGGGTCCATGGATACCGTCAGAGAGAGCGGTCGGAGGTTGCCTGGGCTCGGCTGGAGAAACTCTCTTCCAAGTATTATCATCAATGTTTTCTTAACCCGCTTCCTCTTTTATTGTAATAGTTTGGGAATTCCTTTCCTTTGTAAGGCTGAGGAGCCAAGAATACCTCGAATAAATTCGCAATAAATTTTCTTTTGGCAATAGACCTCTCTTTGCCCGTGATTATAGAGTATTACCTTTTTTTTGGTGACCGGCCTGTGCTTTCTTCCCACTCCTTACCTTGAAGCCGAGGAAAGGAAGGAAGAGTTAAGGTGCTAGGTCGGTGCAAGAGTCTACTTCGTGTGAGGAGTTCAGCTTGGGAATTTTAGTTGATATGAAAGGGAATTGTATTATATGGAAAGGGGTACAAGTTTTATTTGTACAATTTAAGCTTTTCAGCGTCATACGACCGAGGAAAATCACACCCTTTGGAGTCTTGGAGGTGGTAGGCTCCACCGGGTAATGTTTCTGTCATGAGAAATGTCCCGTCCCACTTCAGGGAAAACTTATGTAGCTTCCCTTGGTCTATGAATTCATTTCGTCGTAAGACCAAGTCTCCTATGTTGATGGCTCATCGTTTAACTCGGGCGTTGTAGTAGTGAGCGGTCTGCTGCTGATAGGCGGCCATTATAATTTATGCCCGGTCCCTTTTTTCCAACAAGGTGTCCAGATTGCTTCATAGCACTAAGGTGTTAGCCTCGTCGTCAAAGTGCTCTACCCAAAATTGGGCAATCCAATTTTTGCGGGGACCATTGCCTCGGTACCGTGGCAGAGGCTAAAAAGGGTTTCTCCTATGGATGTCTTTCTTGATGTCCGCACCGCCCACAATACCTAAGACGGTTCCTCGACCCAGCTACCTTTTCTTCCCTCCAGGCGGGCTCCGAGCCCACAGATAATGCCTCAATTCGCTATTTCAGCTTTCCCGTTGCACTGAAGATGCGCGACCGCGGCGAACTTCATCAATATGTGATAGTCATTACAAAATTATCTAACTTTGTCATTTTCGAAGTTGGTTCCATGATCGGTGACGGCGCACCTCGGGATTCCGAATCCAGAGATTATATTATTCGGCAGGAATTTTATCGTAGAGGCGGCGTCCGGTTTTCTGATCGGCACGGCTTCTATCCACTTTGTGAAGTAGTCTACGGTGACAAGAATATATCTGTGTCCACCCGTGCCGGTGGGGAGCTGGCCTACCATATCCATCCCTCACTATGCAAATGGCCAAGGGGAGCATAGTGGCATTAGTTCGGTGGCGGGGAGATAAGAGATGCTGCCAAAGAGTTGGCAGTTCTTGCATCTTCTGACCAGCTTTTCGGCATCCTGGTGTATTCCCAGCAAATAGTACCCTTGGAGCGGTGTCTTTTGGATAGGCCGTAGGCCGTTTGGTGTGCCCCTCCGACCCCTTTGTGTATTTGTCATAAGACGTGGTCTGCTTCGTGGGGATCGAGGCATCGGAGCAGAGCTTGAGTGTATGACTTCTTGTACAGGTTTCCTTTGCTCCATACGAAATGGCGAGCTTTAGCTCAAAGCCGGCGAGCCTCGGCCCGGTATTTTGGAAGTGCTCCATCTTTTAGAAATTCTACAATGGGCTTTCTCCAATCCTGGACATCCCCTCGAGTCGTGTAGACCTGGAGTGTTGCTTCTCCATCTTCTACGCTGGGTCGCAGCATTACTTCGAAGAGGATATTTCTTTTGTGATTGGCCGAATAAGAAGAGGCGAGTTTGCTCAGGGCATCAGCCTTAGTGTTCAAGTTTCTGGGAATCTGCTCCACCTGGACCTCGTCGAAATTTCTCCGAAACCTTCTTACCTCCGCTAGGTACTTTATCATTAGTGGTTCCCGGGCTTCGAAACGCCCGATCACTTGGCCGACTACTAGCGCGGAGTCGTTGCGTATCCCGATAGTCTTTAGCCCCACTCCGGAGGCGATTCGTAACCCGGCCGATAAGACCTCGTATTCTGCGACGTTGTTCGATGCCTTAAAGCCAAGACTTAGAGAGTACTCCATTCTCGTATTATTCGGGCCGTGGATGATTAGGCCAGCCCTACTCCCTTCCTATATGGAGGATCCGTCCACATAGAGTACCTAGTCCGGGATAAGACGAAAATGGGCCGGGAACCTCCTCGACTGAGGGTCGTGGGTCAGGGCCCTGTGCTGGGAATGGTGCATTCGACAATGAAATCGGCTAGGGCATGTGCCTTGATAGCCTGTTTGGGTCGGTATTTGATGTCAAATTGGGATAACTCCCATCTCCATTTCTCTAAGCGGTCCGACGACTCGAAGGAGGCGAAGATATTCCCTAAGGGTCGTTCAGTGAGGACGAGGATTGTGTGTGCTTGGAAATAGTGTCGTAGTTTCCTGGAGATGACAATAAGCGCAAGGACTATTTTTTCTATGGCCGGGTATCTGGTTTGCATCGTTAAAAAAATGGCTGATGTAGTAGACCGGTCTCTGTATACCTTCAAATTCTCTGACGAGCACTGAGCCGGGGGCTTGGTCGGAGACAACTAGATATTGTGACAGCTCGTCGCCCTCGACCGGTCGGGTAAGAAGCTGTGTAGTTGCCAATTGTTCCTTGAGTTGTTCGAAATCATTTTGGCACTCCTCGGACCATTCAAACCTGAGGATTTTCCTTAAGGCTCTGAAGAAAGGGAGGCACTTTTCTCCGACTCTGGACATAAAGAGACTCAACGCGGCCACCCTCCGGGTGAGTCGCATGATATCAACATTGCTCTTGGACGTCGCCTTGTTGATGATGGCCGTGATTTTCTCTGGGTTCGCTTCAATTCCTCAGCGGGTAATCATGAATCCAAGGAATTTTCTGCTTGTGATGCTGAACGCACGTTTAGCTGGATTTAGCTTCATCTTGTACTTCCGCAGGATATCGAATGTTTTGTCGATCTCTGTAGTGTGCTCGGCTGATGAGGCGGATTTTACGAGCATACCGTCGACCTAGACTTCCTTGTTTTCCCTAATTTGTGGTTTGAACAGGTTGTTGACCAGTTGCTGGTACGTGGCTCTGACGTTCTTGAGTCCGAAGGGCATTACCTTGTAGCAATGGACTCCCCAGTCAGTGGTGAAGGCGGTCAACTTTTCGTCGGCTGGGTTCATCTGGATCTGATTATAACCGGAAAAAACGTCCATGATGCTTAATAATTCATGACCGGTCGAGCTGTCTACTAGCTAATCTATCCGAGGAAGTAGATAGTTGTCTTTGGGGCAAGCCTTGTTCAGGTCAGTGAAATCAACTCACATGCGCCATTTCCCAATTCCTTTCTTGACCACGACCACGTTCGCCAGCCAATCCAAGTAGTCCAAGTTCCTGATGAAGTCGATTGCGAGCAGTCAGTCCACTTCCTCCTCTATCACTTTTTGTTTCATTGGTGTGAAACTTCTTTTCTTTTGTCGGATTGGCTTGGCTTTTGGGTCGACCCCAAGCTTGTGGGAGATCACCTCAGGGTCGATCCAGGGCATGTCTGCTGGTATCCAAACGAACACATCCGAGTCATTCCGGAGGAACTGGATCAGGTCTTCGCGAACGCCACCTGTCAAGAGAGAGCCAATCTAGACAGTCCGGCCGTCAACTCCCTCTATAAGGGGAACTTTTGCTAAACCTTCCACCGGGGCATCTCGAATTTCTTTTCGGTCTTTGCGTGTGTCCAGGGACCCCTGAGGATCGTGTGCATCTCTAAAATTGCCGCCCTGATCCCCAGCGGGAGATGTTGAGGCGAGACAGATCCTGGTGGTTTGCTGGTCTCCGTAGGCCCGGCCTATCCCTCCGTTATCTAAAGGGAACTTGAGCGTGAGGTGGTAGATTGAGATCTGAGCTTCGAGGGCGTTTAGGTTGGGGCGTCCCAAGAGGATGTTATAGGACGACAGGATCTTGGCAACGAGGAAGTTCACCGGTACGGTTCGCGTTTTTCTGCTTGCCTAATGTTGAGAAGAAGGGTGACCAATCTCTCGGCCAAGATGGAATGGTTGGTGAACCCGGAAAGGACGTGGGAGGTCGGTTGGAGGTCGGACGGGTTTAATCTCATACGCTGGAAACAGTCGTAAAACAAAATATCCATTAAGCTCCCCGAGTTGACCAATATCCTCTGGACCCCGTAACGGTGAACCCGGGCTGTTATCACAAGGAGGTCATTGTGTGCGAGTGATATGCCGTGAAGGACTTCGTCGGTGAAGGTGATTGGATCGTCTTTCTTGCACTTCTTGTAGGGCGGATCACTCATGGCCATGACCGGTCGGAAGCGGCATTCTCCTCCCCCCCCCCCCCCCCGCTGTCTGGAGCCGAACCTACCAAAACGACCTTGATGTGCCCGGTCGTCAACTCCCCGGGAAGGGGTTGGTCCTTTTCCTCCTGCTCCGCCTGCCGCTTGTCTCACAGGTATTTCTTCAAGTGACCAGAGCGGATTAATTCCTTAATATAGTCATGGAGTTATCTGCAACTCTCGGTCAGGTGCCCCTGCGACCTATGGTAAGCGCAGTACGGGCCGCGGAGTCGCTTGCCTGTCCTCTGAGTAGCCGGCGGGAGCTTAAAAACCTCTTGCCCTTAGCCTCCTCTAGCAGCTCGGTCTAGGAGACGTTTAGCGGATTGTACTCATGAAACCTTAGAGAATAAGGCTTCGGACGGTCGGCTTTCTTTTTCTCCTTTATATCCCGTCTTTTTCGGTCTGTTTGGTCGCCCCGAGGTAGGTTGGCATTCACCTCCGACTCTGGTTGGATTTCTTGCTCGGTCCATGCTTTTACTTCGGCCATGGTCTTAGGTTATGGTAATGCTAAAGAGCGAAGCCGCTTTCTGTGCCTAAGACCCAACCTCAATGCGGTGATAACCATTTCGTCGCAGTGCTCAGGGACTTCTAGGAGGGCATTGTAGAAGCAGGTGGTGTATCCCTTGAAGGATTCCTTGTCTCCGCTCTTGATGGTGAACAGGTAGTCGGCCGTCCTTTTCTGTCGTCAGTTACCGACAAAATGACCGAGGAATTGGGTCGCCATCTCGTCAAAGGTCTAGATCGAGCGTGACGCAAGCCCTTGGAACCAATCCCAGCCGGACCGGATGAGGGATGGTGGGGAAAGCTCGGCATTGAGCCGTATATGAATTGTCTTGGAAGCTCATGCCCGCCGTAAACGCGTCTAAGTGGTCCTTCGGGCTGGACTTCCTGTCGAAGAGAGCCACTTTGGACGGTTTGTTTCTGGACGAGACCCGCTCAGCTAGTAGCTGCTCTGTAAAGGGCTTTGTGAGCGAATCAGCGGAGTACTTTGCCCCCCCCCTCCGACCATACAGGCGTCATGTCGTATGTCTTCAATTTTTTTTCCGAGGGCCTCAATTCGTTGTTGGTACCCCGAGGATTCTTTATAGTCGGAGTGCCTGTTATCTCTACTCCGGGATTGCGCAATAGAGCGGTTTCGCCTTCGCTCTATCACGTTCCTTAAATCTTCGGGGTGGACCCTTCGTAGGTAGTCCCGACGTTCGCTGTATGCGTGGCCTCGACGGAAGTGGCGACGTGGGTCTTGCCTGGAATTAGACGATCTGACCGACACCTCTTTAGGGGGTGAGAAAGCGCGGCGGGCATTGAACTGATAGCCTGGTCTCCCATGAGATCTAGGTGTCGAGCTGTCCAGCACCCAACGAGTCATGAAATCATTCCCCTCATACGGGTCATGACTGCCGAAATCGGCACGCCGGTGTTCGGTGACATCAAGATGAGCGTGGGTGAGGTCGAGGGCCTGAGCGTGCCCTTCCATCTTCATGCATACGTCGTCATTTCGGGGGGTAGGAACTGCGGTTTGGCGGGTATGGCTGGCCGTTTGAACGCGGGCGAGCGCATCCACCATCGCGATGAGCCTATCGATTCGAGTGGATAAGGCGTTGATGACGTTAGGAGGGGGAGAAGGACCGCTCCAGCCTCCATTATGGAGGACGGGGCATTGTGCTGGTCTCGTCACGGTTATCGCTTACCATTGAATCGAAAACGGAAGATCAACTTGTTGGGTGGAGAAGCCTCTCGGGTTTCCACAGACGGCTCCAACTGATGGAGGTCGGAATCTCCCTCAGTTGTTGTCCTCCGTCGATCTTGCTGCCAGCGGTGCTGAACTGTTGAGATTTGGTATGAGGGTTGAATGTTTGGATCTCAATAGATTGTCGGTTGTCGTTGACGCCGGGCTAGCTGCAAGAGAAGTCCCAGGATGGGAAACCACCGTAAGACCCTCTGACAATCAAGTAAGTACCGAGGAATAATGGCAGGGTAGCGGCGTATTGGAGTGAGTTTGAGTTACCTGAGTCGTCTGGAAGAGAGGGTTTATATAGCGGTCGCATGGAGTGAACCGGCACGAGATTCTTGTCATCCGTTATGCAACTGCGTCACGTTCGAGTTGATGACGGGGTACGTCCATTAATAACGGGATACGCTCATTAAAGAAGAGTCGTGCCAGCGTGGGATGCGGGACGTGAAGCGGCGGAAATATCATTTTGGCGAGATACAAGGAGCCGTTACGGGGACGCTTGGGTTCCGTGCTCTCGGTTGATCAAGAAAGTTGAGGAAGTTCAGCTCCGTGGATAGCTCGAGAACGAGCGAGGAGCCGAGGAAGCTCGGCTCTATAACAGCTCGGAGCCGGGCAAGGAGGCTATGAAAGCTCGGTTGTAGGATTGCTCGGGGACAAGTTGTTGGCTGGTTGCTCGGCGCACAGGGGAGGTACTCCGGTGAGGTCTCAAAAAGGTTGGGTACAACCTCGGAGACGAGGTCCTGAGGAAAGTCTCCAAGGTATCATGCTTACTCCAGCTTCGTAGCCCCCCAAGAATCTAACGGACTTACGGGGACGACACGTCATCCACTACGTGTCGTGATCTGGGGAATTCCCACTTATGAGCATCATCACCAGCAGAAAAACTATGTCCAAGAGGAGTGGTTAGCTGAAATGATAGTGGTAACTTGTGTAAATGGTTCGCCGATAATGACAGAGTTGCCCTTTGATAAATCTAGTCTGCAATGGAAAATCAAACTAAATAATCATCATCGAAGTCGCCAGCACCGCAACTTAAGTGTTCCTCATCAAAATGGGACCGAACATGAAGCAAGGCTCAATGGAAGATCTTGCAAAGTTTCCAACTGTTAACCTGATGTCAACCCTCTTAATTAGTGCTAAGAAACTATGGACAAGAGAGGGGCTTGCCAATAATGCAAACAGAATTCTTCTAGGACGAAGACTAGGGACAAGTCTATAAGGTAAGTTTCACAAATATGTTGCAGGGAAATATGTTCAGCTCTATGCCACGGATAAAAGAAATAGAACCAAATCTCGAGCATATCAACTAAACCAAATTACAACATCTTTGGGAGAAACAATGTAAACTATGATGAATAAGGGAACAAGGATCGAAGGCCCGATAGGAAGGCAAGAACTGTGAGCTCAAATAAAGCATTTCTTTTTTCAAAAGAATCAAAACCATTCTTCGCAATTCCATTAAAGTCAACTCTTGGCTCTTGGCAATCCGAATTTAATTGAGTACATGTTAAAGAGAATGCGATGCAATTACCGAACAGAAGAGTGTACAAGGATACTACAGAAGCATGGTAATGAAAGTAGGAGACTGGTCTTCGACAATGCATTGAAGAGATTATAGTGCAAAATATTAAGTGCAAATGTGTGATGTGGGCCAGGTTTCAAGAAAATATATTCTGAAACGAATCGATGATCCTAAGGTATAAGTACATACTACTACATTTAATCAGAATGTTGCAAGTTATAAAGTCCCCTGGATTATGATAAAATCTTAGAATCGTGACCTCGTTAAATACAGAATTCAATAAACAGTATTTAAGCCAGAATGCAGAAATAGAGAAGTGATACTATGATAGTCTAATATTGTGATCATTCTATTAATGCTCGAGTGTGAAAATTGATATGGCATTTGCATTTTTTGCCTAATAATGGCCCGAGAAGTTGTGTACTGGGAGATAATGACAACTGACAGGTCTTACTTTCGCATGGTCTCTGAACTCCCAACATCATTATTGAAAATTGCAATTTCCGCCTTGTCGATTTTGATGGTTCCCGATAGACCCGTCCTCCAGTAGCATAAGAATTCACAAGATCTGAATCATGAAGCGGAATCTGCATATGCATGAAATGTAGCTCCTCAAAATTTGTCAATCAGTAGAAAGAAAATTTGCTTTAAAACTAAGGTGTATGTTCCAACATCAAGTTTCAGTGGTAGGATATCCAAGTAGTGGCCATTATTTTCTTGGTCGAAACGGAGTTCCTGTAACACAAAAGAATAATCAAATGGAGTTCCTGTGACACAAAGGAATAACCACCCATAAAAAAGGAGGAACTATTTGCTGCTATAGCTTTATTCTGTTGACTGTGGCAGCAGGAGATGAAAATAGCAGAGGAATCAAGAAAAAACAAATTAAGGTGCCTATCATCAATATGCTGCAATAATATACCTGATTCTCTAAAGCAGGGATCTTCTCCGAATCAGAACCGAAAGATTCTACCAGACTTACTGTTAGTGGAGGTGTCGTAGGGCCAAAAACTGTAGTCGCCTCAACCTGAAAAGCATGGCACTTCCAAACATTTTTGCTGCTTAGTTAGGATTCTCCTCCATGAGAACAAAATCATATTATAGAACATTCTATATTGGAAACCTATAAATGAAGAACGAAAATTAGGTCATATAATAATTCGATCATGTCACTTTGGCTTTTAGGCCACAGCTCAATATAAGGTATAAATCCATTGTGGTCATGAGAATGCATCCGGTTACACATCAAAGGAAGTTATGCCATAGATGAAGGAAAATGGGTATGAAATCAAATATTTGTGGTAACAAGTAATGGTGCCTTGTGAACTTCATGCTACAAAAAGCAGTAGGTTTAGCAACACCAAAATATGAAAGCATTGAAATTATAGGTGTAGTAGACCTTGTACTCATTGATGTCAACATGCTTCTCATCAAAATATAAGGTGCCATCATCTGTATATATACCAGTTTATTATAGTAAATACAAAAATACTAGATATACGTGGCGTTCAGGCTACATGGCAATAAGAGTTAGGAACTACAATGATCTTTCAAAAGACAGTGAGACTCACAAATCACAAGGTCTACTACTGATGGGACTCCTTTTCAGGCCTCCTCAGATGTTGTCTTCCATTGATCTCGCGGTAAACTTAGCTGATTATCCTTCGTTACGTGTGGGTCTCAATGGGTTTTGGAAGGAGAGGTGAGGTGTGGAAGCTGTCGCCGAATACCTGCAAAGAAGTCCCGGAGTGGTTTGGTACCACCAAGGACCCTCCGACGCTCAAGTTAGTGATGAGATCCGAGCAAAGTAACGGCGTAAAGTGTAAAGAATTGCTTACTTGACCCCTCTGTGATGGGGGTTTATATAGCGGTGGTGGCATGCAGCAGCAGGCGCGAGAATCTCACCGGCAGTTACGCTCCCGACGTCACGCCCGCGTAAAGAGCGGATCGCCCGTTAATGGGGATCGTAATGGCGTGGAACGTGGGATGTTGCCGGCGGAGAATCTGCGCATGGCGAGATTTGCGGAGCGACGGTTACGCCTGTGAGTGGTGGAGTTGATCGGTCGAAGGGACCAAGGAAGATGGTCACGGCGGGAGAGCTCGGGAATGAGCGAGAAGGCCGAGGTATCTTGGTCCTGCGGTAGCTCGGAGGCGAGCTGAGAGACCAAGGAAGCCAATTTGCAAGGGCCCTGAGGTGAGCCAGCTTTGTGCTTGTAGGTCGGGCGTGATCGGCCCCTGTGGGCCCTCTTCTGAGTTCTGGGACACGTCATCTGCCACGTGTCCTGATCTGAAAGGTCGCCAATATTGAGCATCATCATTAGCCCCCCACTCTTGTCCCGGCCAGCTAGTGGGTCGGGTCAAGAGTGGACTGCCGGACCGTCCGGGGTAAGCTCCCTCCTAAGATTTCGTCTGGACGCGTCCCGGGGTTGTCAACTGTTTTTTCTGCCAGCTTATCGGAGCGAGATCTCTGCATTTAGGGAAAGTGCGCCGGTTCAAGCGTCCTGCCACTGAAGTGACGGTCCACGTATCGAGCACCGGTTGGCCGACGCGACGTGTGTAGACCTGTGGACTGATGGGGCGCAGCCCAGCGTGGGCGTGACATGCGGAGCCATCGGTCGTCGAGTTGATTTCGATCACTTGCCGAGTGTGCCAAGCGCTGCTGAGAAGGAGGCATCTCCATGGCCCCGAAGTTAAGGGGGGATTACTCAGAATTGGATAGACCTGATGTCTCTTATTGGGGTTTCGGATCCGCTGCATGTGATGGGCTCAGTGGCCTCATTATGAGGGTTACAAACCCGCAGCGTCTGTTGGGCAGGAGGATGCCTGCTGGGGATGACCGAGTAGGGAAGCTGCTCGGTTGATCTTGGCGAAGGTCTTGACCCCTGGCGTTGCGAGTAGGGAAGCTACCGGCCAGGGATAGCTGAGTCTGGAAGGACTTTGATCCTTGTCTTTGTTGGGTAGGAAGCTACCCGCCAGGATGCGCCGAGTAGGAAGGGGCTCAGCGGCCTCACGAAAAGGGCTTCAGATCCTCAGCGTTTGATGGGCAGGAGGACACCCGCTGAGGATGCGCCGAGCAGGAAGGAACTCGGTGGACTCGTGATGAGGGCTTCAGACCATCAGCGTCTGAGGGGCAGGAGGATGCCCGCTGGGATGCGCCGAGCAGGAAGAAACTCAGCGGCCTCACGATGAGCGCTTGAGATCCTCAGCATCTGATGGGCAAGAGGATGCCCGCTAAGGATGCACCGAGCAGGAAGAAACTCGGCGGCCTCACGATGAGGCTTCAGACCATCAGCGTCTGTTGGGCAGGAGGATGCCCGCTGGGGATGCGCCAAGCAGGAAGAAACTCGACGGCCTCGTGATGAGGGCTTCAGACCATCAGCGTCTGATGGGCAGGAGGATGCCCGCTGGGATGCGCCGAGCAGGAAGGAACTCGGCGGCCTCACGATGAGGGCTTGAGATCCTCAACATCTGATGGGCAGGAGGATGCCCGCTGGGGGTGCGCCGAGCAGGAAGGAACTCGGCGGCCTCGCGATGAGGGCTTCAGACCATCAGCGTCTGTTGGGCAGGAGGATGCCCGCTGGGGATGCGCGGAGCAGGAAGGAACTCGACGGCCTCGCGATGAGGGCTTCAGACCATCAGCGTCTGATGGGCAGGAGGATGCCCGCTGGGATTCGCCGAGCAGGAAGGAACTCGGCGGCCTCACGATCAGGGCTTCAGACCATCGGCATCTGATGGGCAGGAGAATACCCGCTGGGGATGCGCCGAGCAGGTAGGAACTCGGCGGCCTCATGATGAGAGCTTTGATCCTTGACGCTGGAGAGGCTGTGAGAGGCCTGCGAAGGATGGCCGAGTAGGGTAGCTGCTCGGTGCATCATGGCGAGGGCATTGGTCCTTGACGCTGGAGGGGCCCTGAGAGGCCTGCGAAGGATGGCCGAGCAGGATAGCTGCTCGGTGCCTCTTGGCGAGGGCTTTGATCCTTGACGCTGGAAGGTCCATGAGAGGCCTGCGAAGGATGGCCAAGCAGGGTAGCTGCTCGGTGCCTCTTGGTGAGGGCATTGGTCCTTGACGCTGGAGGGGCCCTGAAGGGCCTGCGAAGAATGGCCGAGCAGGGTAGCTGCTCGGTGCCTCTTGGCGAGGGCTTTGATCCTTGACGCTGGAGGGTCCCTGAGAGGCCTGCGAAGGATGACCGAGCAGGGTAGTTGCTCGGTGCCTCTTGGCGAGGGCTTTCTGATCCTTGACGCTGGTGGGTCCCTGAGAGGCCTGCGAAGGATGGCCGAGCAGGGTAGCTGCTCGGTGCCTCTTAGCGAGGGCATTGATCCTTGATGCTGGAGGGTCCCTGAGGGGCCTGCGATGGATGGCCGAGCAGGATAGCTGCTCGGTGCCTCTTGGCGAGGGCTTTGATCCTTGACGCTGGAGGGTCCCTGAGAGGCCTGCGAAAGATGGCCGAGTAGGGTAGCTGCTCGGTACCTCTTGGTGAGGGCTTTCTGATCTCCGGCGTTACGGTAGGGAAGCTACCCGCTGGGGATAGCCAAGCGAGAGATCCTCGGGCTCGACTGCCTCTGGGAGGACTTTCTAATCCCTGGCGTTGCGGTAGGGATGCTACCCGCCAGGGATAGCCGAGCGAGGGATCCTCGGGCTCGACTGCCTCTGGGAGGACTTTTGATCCTTCAGGACGGGGACCGAGCAGGGTTACTGTCCAGTGCCTCTTGGCGAGGACTTTGATCCCTATCGGTTGTGGTAGGAAGCTACCAGCCGAGGATAGCCGAGCAAGGACCCGACTGCCTCTGGGAGGACTTTGGTTCTTGGCGCAGGAAGAGCTATAGGGCTGTAAGAAGCCTACCAAGGACCCTTGGCCGGGCAGGGTTACTGCCTGGTGCCTCTTGGCGAGGGCATTTGTCCTGAAGGATAGCCGAGCGAGGGATCCTCGGGCTCGACTGCCTCTGGGAGGGCTTTCTGATCCCTGGCGTTGCGGTAGGGAAGTTACCCGCCAAGGATAGCCGAGCGAGGGATCCTCAGGCTCGACTGCCTCTGGGAGGACTTTCTGATCCCTGGCGTTGCGGTAGGGAAGCTACCCGCCAGGGATAGCCGAGCGAGAGATCCTCTGGCTCGACTGCCTTTGGGAGGACTTTCTAATCCCTGGCGTTGCGGTAGGGAAGCTACCCGCCAGGGATAGCCGAGCGAGGGATCCTCGGGTTCGACTGCCTCTGGGAGGACTTTCTAATCCCTGGTGTTGCGGTAGAGAAGCTACCCGCCAGGGATAGCCGAGCTAGGGATCCTCGGGCTCGACTGCCTCCGGGAGGACTTTCTGATCCCTGGCGTTGCGGTAGGGAAGCTACCCGCCAGGGATAGCCGAGCAGGGTAGCTGCTGGGCTGCCTCTTAGTGAGGGCTTAGATCCTTGGGCGAGATGGCCCTCGAGCCGCCGTGGCGAGCCCCCTCTGTGCAACCCCGTCAAGGGAGGGGGTGCTGGTCTATTCGGCCGGCGAGGGTGTTGATGACGGTCACCGGAGGAGGTTCACCCACGCCTCCGGTGAGGGGGAGGCGGCGGCTGGTATCTGGGTCTTCAGGGTGATCGCTTGCCATGGGGACGGAGATCGGAAGGCCAACTTTGTTTTTTCGTGGAGTTTCGTTTTCCACAGACGGCGCCAACTGATGGGACTCCTTTTCGGGCCTCCGTCAAATGTTGTCTTCCGTTGATCTCGCGGTGAGCTGATTATCCTTCGTTGCATGTGGGTCTCAATGGGTTTTTGGAAGGAAAGGTGAGGTGTGGAAGCTGTCGCCGAATACCTGCAAAGAAGTCCCGGGGTGGTTTGGTACCACCGAGGACCCTCCGACGCTCAAGTTAGTGATGAGATCCGAGCAGAGTAACGGCGTAAAGTGTAAAGAATTGCTTACTTGACCCCTCTGTGATGGGGGTTTATATAGCTGTGGTGGCATGCAGCAGCAGGCGCGAGAATCTCGCCGGCAGTTACGCTCCCGACGTCACGCCCGCGTAAAGAGCGGATCGCCCGTTAATGGGGATCGTGATGGCGTGGAACGTGGGATGTTGCCGGCGGAGAATCTGCGCATGGCGAGATTTGCGGAGCGGCGGTTACGCCTGTGAGTGGTGGAGTTGGTCGGTCGGAGGGACCGAGGAAGATGGTCTCGGCAGGAGAGCTCGGGAACGAGCGAGAGGGCCGAGGTATCTTGGTCCTGCGGTAGCTCGAAGGCGAGCTGAGAGACCAAGGAGGCCAATTTGCAAGGGCCCTGAGGTGAGCCAGCTTTGTGCTTGTAGGTCGGGCGTGATCGGCCCCTGTGGGCCCTCTCTTCTGAGTTCTGAAACACGTCATCTGCCACGTGTCCTGATCTGAAAGGTCGCCAATATTGAGCATCATCAACTACACTTCTAGTTATTACATTTATAGCAAGGTCACAACATAAAATTAAGAAATATAGTTAATTTGGTCTCATCCTGAACTAAGATGGTGGAACACAAGCAAGCACAAAAACTACATGAATAATATGAAAAGGTGACCATGTCAAAAGAACTCAGAACAAGGTCAGACAATACATTTTAGGCATTACTGGTGGGAGAGCTTAGAAGTGCAATCCCTGCAACCACATCAAAATATGAAGAACGATAAGCATGGTGAAAACAGCAGAAGCTGCACTCGAAATATTAAGTGCTGGACAATCTCAACCCATTTAAAGAGTAACAGCATACACCAAAGACATCAACAGGTATACACAACATTTAGTTCAAAATTATATTAAGCATAACTCCAAGGATAAAAAGAATCAATACCAGAAGCATAAGTACTGGATTCAGCACCGCTAGAATCATATCGCCCTCTTCCATCACCGATAGTACCGCATCAAATCCATGATTCTGCATCATAAAGGAATGTAAGCGTTCCTGAATGTTTTATATATTTTCGCATAAGGATTGAAACATTCACGATCAAAGAAAAGGCAGATGGCATTCAAGTTTTTCCAATAGAAACCTGGAAGAGCATATCAAAGCAAAGGACATTTTTTATATTTAATACATATGTGGTTGATATGAACCAAGCTTCCAACAAAGTAATAGAAATCCAATAAGGAGTCCGCTTTCTTGATAAAATCTTGAAGTTTGCGCATAATATCCTACGAAAAAAGGAGAGCAATCGGCATCTCAACAGAAACATTAAGTAATCTCTACTATTTTAACTATAAAACTCTAGGGGCTCTCTAATTGAATGCCAAATTGAACTAACACCGCTTTAAAAGAGAGCATGTGTCCTTTTTATTAAAAAAACAAAAGTTACTAAAAACTTTAAGGGCACAATCAAATGCCTGACTTCTCTGTCCTGCTTCCAGAGGTTAGTACATCACCAATGAAATCTCTCTTTCGCCTTATCCTGATCTGATCTTTCCTGGTATTCAATCGACAACCTCTCTGAGCTAAGAGAATGAAATTAGGCTTCCTCCCCGATGGACATGAAAAAGAAATTGCTCTTTCCCATGTCAGTTGCTTGCCTTGCTACTGCTATGCTTCCTTCCTCCAACTCTGTCACTCCTTTTCATTGGAGGCCGAAGGTAAGAAAGTAACAACTTTCTTATCTAAAACCTATTCTTTAAGATTCGCGATATAAACCGGCAAACAGCTTATTTTTCTATTGAATAAGAAAGGATTGGCTTCATTCCCCTTCTCTTCCTCAAATCTCACACTCACCTACTTAGGTCTTATTAATTGTCTTCTCCTGGACTTAGGGAAAAAAGACTAGCAACTTCTTCGTCGTTCTTTCAAACAGCGGATACGGCTAAAAGACCTAAAACAGCAGTCACCATCCCAGACCGGGAATTCATTCTAACAACGGATATAAACTAACTTGTGATGACATATTCCCTCCCGAACCCATATAACTACCTATTCTAAATTCTAATACTTGCATAATCTCCTTAAGTACTCATTACCTATCCTCTCATCATTGCTTTAACTTTCTCTCACGCACACCACACACAAGCACATAGCGCGCACACACAGGGGACCCACAAATTTACTCCGAAAGTGTTAATTTGTGGCCACTTCCCCTCTGGGATCCTGCGGTTCGAACCCCGCACTCTCCCTCGAGAGGGGAAGTGCGGTAAACTAACTCCTTTTGATACTTTATAAGAAGTACCTCAAGGTTTTTGGCATCAAACTGACACCTTAGAATGCTATCTACTCTCAATGCATGAAACAAGTCCTTTGTTGTAGAATCCGATGACCCAAATTTCTCCACAACAACTGGGCAAGCTGAACAGCTGATATCCGCAACATTGTCTCATCCAAGAATCTGAAACGTTCTCAGTGCCTCATATGTTTCTTCTAAATATACAATTAGAGAAGAAGCAAAAATTCAAGCTTTCGCTATTGCTTGCACACACAAGTTCCCAGCAATTGAATTAAATTCATGTTTAAATTAGTGATTGATTAACAACATATTCATTGATCATTGGATGATCAATAAAGACACCAGAAGTGCATATAACAAAGAAATGAAACAAAATGTGCTATTTTTCGTATGAAGATCAAATCTTGTCAAATTTGGGGAAGCATTATATCTAAGACAATTTTATATATTAAACCAATTTTAAATAATAATTATAAAAAAACCACTTTCAAAAATAATTACAAAAAGAGACCACATTCTGCCACGTAGGCGTCAGCTCACCGCAGGCGTTCGCGTCAATTAAAAAAAATTTAGAGGCGCAGTTTGAAACTGCGCCCACTACATTTGTATGGGGGCGCAGTTTCCAACTGCGCCCAATACATTTGTAATGAACGCATTTTTAAACTGCGCCCATTACTTTTGCATGGGGCGCATTTTGAAACAGCGTCGCATAACATTTGTATGGGGTGCAGTTTCAAACTGCTGTCATATATTTTAGTCCGAAATAATTGGGTACATTTTGAAAGTGTGCTCGTTTCCGTCCTTATATCGATCCGACACTAACTTTCCTCATTCTTCACTTCTCTCTCTCTCTCTCTTTCTCGAACACGCTCTCTCTCTCTTTATCATTGGCACTCTCTCTGCTCTCTCTCTCTCGATCTTTCTCTCTCTTTGCTCTCTCACTCTCGATCTCTCTCTCTCTCTTCCCCTACGAGACGACTATTCCCTCCTCCGACCTCCCCTTACCCCGAGCCTCCTCTGACCTCCCTCGAGCCTCCTCTGGTCTCTCTCATCTCCTTCGCCCACTCAGTTTTCTCGATCTCACAGTCACTTGTTTATACAAGTTTAGGTGGAAATTCACGGAAGGACAATCGCCTTCATCCTCGTCATCGTCATCACTACTGTGTGTCGGTGAAAATACTAAGATGACTAGAGTCAATAAGTCTAGCACATATAACGAGCTGTGCCAAGTAGTATACAAAACTACCAAAATCAATCCGTTAAAGTTCAATATCTCCTTAATATGCAAATGGCCGACGTAGCATGAATATACCGCTATTGAAGTATCCGATAATGAGGATACACAAGTCATGCTTGTATCAGAATCGAAACTGATCGAGTTGTTTGTGAAGAAAGATATATTAACGTCCGCTCAACTGCCGGAACCATATTCTAAAGTGTCTGATCCTTCTTTTCGAGCATCTGGGCAATACCCACAATAAGAAATGACACAGATGCTTAATATGAATATTGATTCTAATAAATTTATGTCTTCCACCAATGATGAACGGTATATAGATCAAAATTACGTAAGTGAAGGCACATCAAGCAGGACGCTAGTGAATTGGCAGTTTACGAAGTAAGTATTACTTTACATATTTTAATACCGTATATACATTTAGCGGATAACTATTTATTGACAGTGGAGCTATGCTATAATTACTAAGTATTCATAAATTTGTATACAGTTCTTATGTACCGCCGCCCGGTTATAATTGCATGTCACCGCCAAGCTTCGGATTTAATTGCATGCCAACGCCAAGGTTCGACTTCAATAGTATGCCCCAAAATACCGAGTACATGCAGTCATACAATACGGAATACAATACGGGATAGACACCATTTGCAGACAATAGGTCGGGATTTCGTCGGTATAAAACCGGAACATCAAGTACCATGCAAGTCTCCAATGTTGGTTCCGCACATCCTACCGATGTACCTGCTACGGATCCAGCAGTGTTGGAACATAATAGAGATGAAAGTGATGATGATGATGCCAGTGATGAGGATGAGATTCAAGTAAAAAATAGTATGCAAATTGCATATATCCTTACTGATGAGAATGATAGGCAGTGAATTACTAAATCATGTGTTAACAATGATTTCGTTGAGTTTGAAGATCCACTTACCGATAACATGACAGATGCTCATATGTTATCTACATCGGCAATAGAGAATGTCAACTTTCGTATGGATAGGATTTCGGCAGTCGATATTGAAAGTGGGTTGAAGGTCGGCTATTTGTTCGAGTGTCGGGGCCCGGTTCTTGCTCACGGAGCAAAGTGCCGCACAGAACAAAATGCCACGCTAATTGTCATGCCAAGAGGGCGGGGGTCACCTTTTGAATCCGTGAGGGCCATCTCCAGAGTCCGTAGGACCCACTGTAGAACAATGGGGAATTTTCGGAACACATTCCGAAAGAGAACCGAACTGTATTATAAATGTAATGATACCACTCTCAATTACAGAGGCACCTTTTAAGTGAATCGGAACTACATGAGCTTAAGAACTCCATAGTTAAGCATGCTCGGGCCAAGGAAGTCTTAGGATGGGTGACCTCCTGGGAAGTGGCCCCTATTCGGGTCTGGTTCGCTTTAAAGGGCAAAACCGTGCGGATTCGGCCAGAGTGGACAATACCATCTGTACTGGACATGGGGTGTTACTTTTATGGCGGCCCATGCAGGTCCCTTAGTAGTAGGTTTGTAGTTCGAGGACGAACCATTGTTCAAACATAGGGAGAATGTCGGTATCCGGATCTTGCTCACGGAGCAAAGTACCACACGGAACAAAGTGCCACGCCAATTGTCATGCCAAGGGGGTGGGGGCCACCTCTAGAGTCCGTGGGACCCACTTTAGAACAATGAGAAATCTTAGAAACGCATTCCGAAAGAGAACTGAACTGCATTATAAATGTAATGATACCACCCTCAATTATAGAGGCGCCTTTTAAGTGAATCGGAACTATAGGAGCTTGAGAACTCCGTAGTTAAGCGTGCTCGGGCCAGGGAAGTCTTGGGTTGGGTGACCTCCTACGAAGTGGCCCATGGTCGGGTCCAGTTCGTTTTAAAGGGCAAAACCGTGCGGTTTCGGCCAGAGCGGACTATACCATTTGTACTGGGGCATAGAATGTTACATCGAGAATAAGAAGAAGTTAATTCAGGCAGTCAGCATTTGATCAATTAAACACGAAGTTTCTTTTAAACCAATGAAGACTAACATGACCAAGTACACCGTCATTTGTAAAACAGACGCGAACTGCTCGTGGAGCCTTCATGCATATATCTCAAAGAAATCACCGACGACATTCTGGCAGATAAAGAAGTATATGGGTAATCATACTTGTGTGAATCCTGTAATGAATTCTAATCATAAACAGGCCATTTCTAAATTCATATGTAACAAGATACCGCCTTTTATGAAAGTGGATGTCGATTTGATCTCCAAAACGATTCAAGTGCTTATAAAATATACATTACTCATTGAAATAAATTATATGAAGGTATGAAATGTGTAACACCCTAGTTCATTTATACCATGTTCTATTTGATTATTTTCTTTATCTTGTGGCTATTCCTTGGTTTTAGTTGTTTCTGGGTGTGGATAGTGCTTTGGTATCTGTCTTTAGTATCCGATCCAACCCGCATGCTTGAAACCCATCTTGATTCTTAATCATGACATATCCTTACTAGTACTGAGAATCCGTGCACACATATGTTCTGTATACATGTATCTTATATCTCACATTGCATATATTTTCAAATACTACAAATTATAGTCAAATAATATATTTCAAATACCTAGCATGGCCTGCATAATACCCCATACCCTATGGTTGTATCCGTATATCGTACTTTTGTCTCGTTTAGTGAAACGGACTCGTTTGGATCGTTACGTGCATATTACGTGTATCCGTTCTTGGGGGTATGCATTTTTTTAATCGGACATCGCATTATGGTTTTGGTTGATACGTATATTATCCGTATTTTCAAACTATATTTTTAGACACAAGCCGGGCTTTTTTCGGAGTATTTTTGTATTAGCTATAAAATTCAAAATATATAATATAATATTCTTTATATATTTTAAACTGTTAAAATATATATAAAGAGAGAGAGAATAATGGAGGAAAGATGCCATACGAGGGAATTTCCTCCTATGGGGTCGAAAAAATACAATCTTCATCGTTTTTTTCCGACGATCGGCACCCATCATCTTCATTGTTATCATCTAAGATATGGGCACCCAAAATTTCATATGATTCTACAACTTTTGCACCGTTGAATTAGTAGGTTCAAAATTAACGGTTTACCGACAATAAATTTTTTTACATTGCTAAATCAATGATGAAAATGTTGTAGAATAACATGAAATTTGGCGTACCCATATCTTCGATGATAACGATGAAGATGATGGATTCCAATCGTCGGAATACACGATGGAGGGTGTATTTTTTTGACGCCATAGGAGGAAATTCCCTCCTATGGCCTATTTCGTCCATTATTCTCATATATATATATATATAAATTTTTAAATATCTTAACAGTCTAATATCCTACTCCCCCCCCCCTCTCTCTCTCTATTTGTCTCTCTTCTCTATATATACCTAATTAATATATATATATATATATATATATATATATATATTAATTTTGAGAATAATGGTGGAAAGATGCCATAGGAGGAATTCGTCCTATGGCGTCGAAAAATCACACCCTCCATCATGTTTTCCGACAATCGGAATGCATCATCTTCATCGTTATCATCTAAGATGTGGGTACACCAAATTTCATGTGATTCTACAACTTTTTCACCATTTATTTAGCAATGTAAAAAGTTCTATTGTCGGTAAACCGTTAATTTTGAACCCACTAATTCAATGATGAAAAAGTTGTAGAATCACATGAAATTTGGTGTACCCACATCTTAGATGATAATGATGAAGATGATGCATTCCAATCGTCGGAAAACGTGATGGAGGGTGAGTTTTTTCGACGCCATAGAAGGAAATTCCCTCCTATGGCCTCTTTCCTCCAATATTCTCATTATTTTTTTACCTAATCTATTCTTCAAGATCCCAACACCTCTCTCTTTATTCTCACCTCCCTCTTCTTCTCACGTACTATCGCGCGAGAACCCTAATCCACGCTCACCCTCGCCATCGTCTCACGCCGCCGACCTCCTTGCCTTCATCCCTTCACATTTCCCCTCGTCGCCTCCTTCTTCTCTCCTCCTCTCCCTCTATCCCCGACGACACCCTACAACCAACCCACCACCACAGAACCTCCAACCCCGACCTCGTCGCCGTCCCTATCACCCTCGACGTCATCACCTCGACCTCCTCTTTCTTCTCACCTCTCTCCAACCCCGACACTTCATCACCTCCCAACACCCTGAGCAAACCCCCTGCACACCGAGACCTCAAACCAAGAAACCCACTGCGACCCATCTCCTCCATCACCGGTGACTCGACGTCGTCTCCATCCCGACCTCACCCTCATCATCTCCTCAACTCCCTCTCTTCCTCCCCTTTCCAAACCCCCGACCAGACCCAGACCTGAGCTCCTCTTCAAACCTGCACGCACTCACCGCAGCCACACCCATCACCGGCACCCCATCGCCGGAGATCACCCTGACCTTGTCGTCTTCTCCTCTGTCCTAGAACCCAACCAAAACGAGCCACACCCCATTCCTTCTTTTCTCTTCTTTCTTTTCTTTTCTTTTCTTTTCTTTTCTTTTCTTGATTCTTGGTTTTCTAGCCATTTCCGGAGTCGCGCACATCGTCGACAATCTGGGTGACCCATTCGTCGTTTTCATCCAGCGTGGTCACATTCTTGAGTAGCTAAGTTCAGTTCTGTACGCACGTGTGTGCATCGCGACATTTACCTGACGCCGAACGTGACGTACGCACCCCGTCGTGAGATCCGATCAGGCAAGTTTATCTTGCTACATGCTATGCTACTATATTTATATCCATATGAATAAAAAGATTACATGTAGTTTAATTATGCATCTGATGTTACAGTTTTACAGTTTTACGATACCCGTATGTATCCATACTGACCTTTGCATATCTGGTTGCATGCCGAAACACCTGATGTCATTTCATTATTATATTATCATGTCATGTTATCCAGATTGCATCATAAGTAGTCATAGACATACATAGGTTATTACAGATAGACATATATGCATCCTGACATCAGCATTATTTACCGTGATCCCGATATCGTTTACAATTTTACTTTTGGTGTCCATTTAATACATATGCACCACATGACATGTCCTGATACACTACTTGACTTGTTACTTGATCTTGTTACTAATGCCGACAGTCCTGACTTGTTGTTCTGACGGACGTATCATATTGTCTACATAGACAAAACATGTACCTTCTTGATCCTGTGTTGGTATTAGTTCCATATTATCAATATCTGACTTGAACACATAACCTTGGGGGTAAGGGGAAATCAATAATGAAATCTGACTTGTAACTCGACAGTTCGATACTTATATTGATCGGTCTTTACGGGATAGGTCAGCCCCGGGATGATGCTGCTTGCATCATTCGTCTGTACATGTTACATGTTTACTGCCTAGCGGCACGTCTCAGATTCAGCCCAAGAGTCTTGACCGTGGTCCCGGGCATGCATGGGATACTATTGAGTTACATCGACGATTCTATTAAATTGATTTCAAAAACTTTAGAATAGATAACCCAGTAGCACAGTTTAGATTACCCATTGCACTTCACATACACATACACACCTCACTGTTATATTCATGCTGTTGATTTATATTCATGCCTGCATATCTGGTTACATTGCCACGCCCCGCATCCCAGTGTACGGGTAAGAAGACGCGACGAGGCCCGCTACGTATTTACTCACAAGTAAACACGCTAAGCGTAACTAAACAATATAATGTAAATATACACAAGAAAATGTGAAGTGTAAATGAATAGCAACTTTTATTTATTAAACATTTCTTTGCAAGTACAACTGAAATTGTAAATACAGGAATGGAAAGCAATGCCTAAATAATGGTATGAACTGAAAAGAAAATATATACAAGTATCTAGAGCTCTGGGTCAATGGCGAACTACTCCAAATCTTCAGTACTGGGTTCGACCTCCAGAGAGTCCGATCCACCCAACAACATTCCAAAGAAAGAAGAAAAGGAATGTCGTCAGCGAACAATCGCTCGGTAAGTCCCAAAAATAGATAAGAATAGACAGATGAGAATATAACTGGTATATTGTAATTTTTGTTCTATTAACACAGTTGTTTATAGCTTGGTACAGAATATGCCAATGTATACGAGAGGAGTCTCACTATTCCGCAGAATAAGGTATACGAAGCACAAGGAACCATTAAGCCACGGTACAACAGCAATGGATATTCAGATTAGGTGTATTAAATTGACCGTCTCTTGCCACTTCTAACACATTCCGTACCATTTTACCCCTTTAAAACCCTGTAATGTATTTTGTATTGATTTGTATTGTTTTGTTTAATAGATATACGACTTGCCGAAACCATGATATCATGTAAACGGAATGGATATAAATGGATAGTCATGTAATCAGAGTATATCCATGGTTCGGTTCGGTCGAATCATGTTCATATAGATTGAATTTTGGTATAAATAGATTCATGTTGGAATGGAGTTATACTTGAATCATATTCAAGAATAGATCGATTGATTGATTTCATATTAGACTGAGACTCATCTGAGTCGGACACTTTAAAACGAATTGAAGTCCTGAATTAGTTTTGATGTTATCGGTAACTGCTGCACATGGACAGCAGGATTTGTATCTTTTTCCAAGACAATTACCATGTTGATAATACGGTTTTTAGTTTGTCTACCTTAGATAGAAAAGCACCCATATTCTCCGACTCCCTGAGGCTCAAGAGAACCGGTCCCGCTTAAACCTATATTTACTAGGGTCCTTATTATAAATTAATATAACTTGAGGGGGTTTTATGAAAAATAGTTTTGATATATTTTCAAAATAAACCTCAAGTATTTATTTATCTTCTGTAGAGTTTTCATAGATGTAGTTTTTATAAAATGAAGTTTTCTAGTGAATAGAACATAGATTTCATTGTATATGGTATTTTAGTGTAATATTGGAATTGTATTGATTTGTAATGGTAGTTTCATGAAATTTGTGATTCCTTTGATTTAGAAAAACATGGAATACATATACATATATATATATAATATTTAAAGTCGGTATTTTGATAATATTCATATATATTTAGAAAAAAATAAATTTTATTTATTAAGTAGAAATCTCATTTTTCTTAAAAATTGCATTAAAAATTCCATCGAGATCGGATGCTCCGTGAGGAGGTCTGCATCTCGCTCTGCTAGGCCTAAGAATGTATGATAACCCGCACCATCCCGATCGAGGTTCCCCAAAATGGGTTGTAGAGGCGCATTTGCAAGGAGTTAAATAATACACTTTTAAAGAAAACGATTTTTGAATGTTTATGGTATTTAAATGTAAACTCGTATTTATCCCACAAACTAATATTCCAAAAGCCATCGTGCTATGTCAAGAATGTGTGTTGTGATGAGGTAGGTCCTTACCTCGAGAGTTTTCTAAATGTAATATGAGCGAAATGAATAAGCAAGGTCGTATGTAAATATGATGGTATTTTACCGTAAAACTGAAATAGAAGTTGCAATACATATTATTTTGAGATGAAATTTGTTCTAATATGTTTGTTTATGATTGCTAAACAATATACAAAAATATTGTAAATTTGTTATTAAGATAAATGGTGTTTTTAGTTAAATTGAAACGGAAGTCGGTTTAACTCCGCTTCCGATGAGTTTTGAAAATGGAATTCGTTTTAATAGAAGGAGAAGAGGGAAAGTGGGACTTATAGATTAGAAAGAAAGACAAGAGGTAGAGGAAGCTTATGGAATCGTCGGAGAGTCGTTTCGTCGCCGTATTTGTCCCTAAACGTCGCCGGAACTTGGCCTTAAGCTAACTCCACTTATACAACTTTTTGGACTTGAAATTTTTAGAGAGTTTTGACAATGGAATTCTGGATAAGGAGGGCTAAAGTGTAGGGTTGTATTTATAGGGTAGGATTAGAGTTTAGGGTAATGAATTGAGAATTAAAAATGCATTAAAATTTGGTTTAATGGTGATTTTTAATTCTCTGAATAATTGCAGGGAAAACAAATAGTACTGGAGTTAAAGGGGGAGGCCAAGGGGTGTTAGGGCACAAATTGAAGCATTACCGTCAGGGGAAAACCGGAGGTGCCGGCCCATGGCTTAATCTCGTCGGTCCATTCAGGGAATGGGATGCTTAGATTTCTGCCACGTGTCCTAGTCGTATCATATAGCTCAGTGCATATGTTTGATTTGAGTGACTTTTCATTTTTACGTGCAGTACACGTGTAAACTTTTGGGCTTATAAAAGTTTAAAAGAAAAATCAACAACAAAAATATGTGGCTAGGGGATTCAAACACAGTCACAGCAGTGCAAGGAGTGAGCTATAAGTTGTTTCTTGCTGTTCAAAAGCAAATTAAATACTTATAGCATACACAGGATTGCAAATACTCCATTTGTACATTAACTTTTAAACAAGTTTTCTGTACACTGAAACAGAGTCGTTACATTCTACCCTCCTTACAAAAATTTCGTCCTCGAAATTTATAATTATTTTAAGGACTAATTTACAAACAAGTGAGGGTATCTTGCACGCATGTCTTATTCACGTTCCCACGTTGATTCTCCTGGTGAGTCTTTTCTCCACATCACTCGAACTAAGCTTATTTCCTTATTCCGAAGTAACTTCACATTTCTATCCAGGATTTCAACATGTTGCTGCTCACAGGATAAGTCTGGCTGTACAGTGATCTCAGAGTGATCAAGAATATGACTGGGGTCACTTACATACCTTCTGAGTCAGAATATGTAGAACACATTGTGCACTCCTTCCAATGAAGGTGGAAGTGCCAAATAATATGCCACTTCTCCGACTCGTTCGAGTATGTCGAACGGTCCAATGTACCTCGTATCGAGCTTACCCCTTCTTCCAAAGCGAATCACTCCACGGTTTGGAGAAATCTTCATAAAGACATGATCTCCCGGTTGGAATTCCAAGTGATGGCGTTTTGCATCAGCCCAGTGCTTCTGTCGGTCTTGGGCTATGCGCATTCTTTCCCTGATGGTGCAAACTATATCAACTGTTTCTACTATCATCTCAGGTCCAAGGAGTTCTCTATCTCCGATGTCATCCCAACTTAATGGCGATCGACACTTCCTTCCATATAGAGCAGCAAATGGTGCCATTCCAATACTCACTTGGTATCTGTTGTTGTATGAAAACTCTACAAGATATAGGTGATCTTCCCACGATCCTTCGAAGTCTAGCATGCATGCTCTTAGCATATCTTCTAAGATCTGAATCGTTCGTTCAAACTGACCATCTGTTTGTGGATGATAAGCTATGCTAAAGTTCAGACTTGTTCCCAAGCTAGCTTGCAGACTCTGCCAAAATTGCGATCGGGATCTGGTGTCACGATCAGAGAAAATGCAAACCGGCACTCCATATAATCTCACGATCTCCTGCATGAGTTCATGGTTTTCATAGATAGTACATATTGAAGAGTTAAATCTTACTTAGATTCATACTTACTTCCATGTACTTCTTTGCTAATGTCTCAGTAGATTGGCCAACTCGAAATGGGATGAAGTGAGCTGACTTTATGAGTCGTCCACAATAACCCATACCGCATCGTTACCTTTCATGCTATGAGAAAGAGCAGTCACGAAGTCCATAGTGATGTGTTGCCACTTCCATGCCGGGATAGGTAACGGTCAGCAGTCTATGATGTTCAGCCTTTACCTGCTGACACACCAAGCATTTAGCGACGCTTCTGACTACTTCACGCTTCATTCCATGCCACCAGTAATGTTGACGTAGATTTTTGTACATCTTTGTACCTCCAGGGTGTACTGAGTAGGGAGAGCTGTGAGTTTTTTCATCAATTCTTTCCGAACAGAACCTTTTGGTACACACAACCTGCCTCCGTATCTCAAAGATCCATTTTCATAGATGATGAAGTCTGTTTTAAGTCTACTTTCTACTTATTCTCTGATCTTTTGCAACTTAGCATTGCTTGCTTGAGCTGCTTTGATCTGATTGACAATAGTAGATTGAATCTGTAAGTTCATCAAACTTGAAGTATTACCTGGCATGACTACTTCAATCTCCATCTAATACAAATCTTGTTGAAGCTTCCACTGTGCAGTGAGATTCATTGATAGTGGTTGGCGACTAAGTGCATCAGGTACTACATTCATCTTCCCTGGATGATATTGTAGATTGATGTCGAAATCTGCCATAAGTTCTAATTATCTTCTCTGTCGCATATTCAACTCCTTATGAGTAAACACATACTTCAGACTCTTGTGGTCTGTGTATATGTCCACTCGTTCTCCAAGAAGATAATGGCGCCAAATCTTGAGAGCAAAGATAACGGTTGCCAACTCCAGATCATGTGTCGGGTAGTTGTGCTCATGAATCTTCAGCTGTCTTGATGCATAAGCTACAACTTTACCGTGCTGATATACAACACATCATAATCCCTTACCGGATGCATCGCAATGCACTTCAAAACCTTCATATTGGTCCGGTATTATGAGAATAGGCGTTGATGTCAATCTTGACTTAAGTTCTACGAAAGCTTGTCTACATGCTTCTGACCACACGAATTCTTCATCTTTATGCGTGAGCTTGGTCAGGGGTGTTGCAATCTTCGAAAATCCTTAAATGAATCTTCTATAATATCCTACTAAATCCAAAAAACTTCGAATGTCCTTCACTGACTTCGGTGTCGGCCATTCGCTTACTGCCGATACCTTAGCTGGATCTACAGAGATTCCATCGCCTGATACAATATGTCCGAGAAAGCCGACTTGATCTAGCCAAAACTCTCACTTGCTGTACTTGGTATAGAGTTGATGCTGTCGTAAAGTCTCTAGGACAATTCGTAAGTGCACGGCATGTTCTTTCCAACTTTTAGAATACACCAGTATGTCGTCAATGAAAATGAAAACAAACCTGTCTAGGTACTCTCGGAAGACTTGATTCATTAGGTTCATGAATATAACTGGTGCGTTGGTCACTCCAAATGGCATCACAAGAAAATCATAATGACCATAGCGAGTTCTGAATACCGTCTTCGGAATATCAGACTCTTTGACATTCACCTGATGATAACCCGAATGAAGATCTAACTTGGAGAAAATGCAAGACCCACTTAGCTAATCGAACAGATCGTCGATGCGCAGAAGTGAATACTTGTTCTTTATAGTTACTTCATTCAGAGCTCTATAATCAATGCACATTCTGTATGAACCTTCCTTCTTCTTCACAAGTAGAACTGGTGATCCCCAACTTGAAGTGCTGAGACGAATCCATCCTTTCTTCAATAATTCGTCCAACTGAGTTTGAGTCTCTTTCAAACCTTCGGGGCTCAAACGATACGGAGGTTTGATCACCGATTGTGCTCCAGGTACTAAATCAATGCTAAATTCAAGAGCTCGATCTGGAGGAAAACCTGATATGTCTTCAGGAAATACATCTTTGAACTCTTGAACTACCTCTGGCTTCAATCCTTCCACCGCTTGAAGTGTTGCAATCACTGCCTTCTTCGGTTTTGCTTTATATATACTTGGCTCCAGGTTACGGTCTCCACTTTTGAAATAAAAGACCAGATGCTCTGGAATCTCGAACACTACCCTCCTTTGACGACAGTTGATGGTAGCGTAGAAAGTTCCAAGCCAATCCATACCCAAAACGATATCGAAATTCGGTATGTCCAACACCTTGAAGTCAGCATAGAATTCTCTGCTACAGACGACTACTGGACACAGGTCGTATCCCATTGTTGCCTTTAGAACGCCGTTCTCTGAACTGACATTCCAACTGGATACGAGACGTTTGACTGGAATCGCATGAGTTCGGATGAACCGTTGTGACATAAAGCAATGAGATGCTCCAGTATCGAAGAGTGATAGTGCAGGAAGTGAAGCTACTAAGATCGTACCTAAGTTATGTTGGATAGGTTTTAGGTATAAGGAAAAGATATACGGGTATATAAAAAGACTGAAAGAAAGGTTGAAAGAAAAGAGTTACCGGTGATGACTTGGACAGTGGCTTCAGCTTCTTCCACAGTCATTGTGAAAGCCTGTCTCCTCGGTACATTCCTCCTTGCTGGAGAAGCATTCATCTTTCCGTTCCTCTGTACTTGAGGTACATTCCTTTATGCTTGGTGAAACTGATGAGGAGGAGGTGCAGTCGGTCCACGAAGAGGTGGAGCTGGGAGAGCGAGTCGTGGAGCAGGTGCCTGGATAGCTGGCCACTGTGGATAGGTAATCGCTGGTCTGGGTGCAGCATTTGGATTGGGTCTACGAGGACAAGACCCAATATCATGTATTGCTGATCCGCAGACTAAGAAAAGGTGATTTGCACGCTTACAATCCTTTGCCAGGTGTCCATCCCTCTTGCAGTAGGTGCAAAAGGTTGGGCTGGTCCAGTTAATTGGTGCTCCCGGTCTCCTGGGTACAAAATATGGCCTTGAAGAGGCTCCTCCTGCCATCTGGATGACAGGGCGCTTCACTCCGGTAGATTGGGGTCTGCCTTTCATCTTTACCACTGCCTCATATCGACGAGCAGCTTTCAGAGCCAGTTCGTGTGTGGGAAATCCCCTGTAGCCAAGGCAGCTAAGATCACCGGATCTAATCCTTGCTGAAATCGTCTAGACCTTATCTCAGCAGTCGGAATGAGGTGTGCCGTGAACATGTTACGGTCTTGTGTTAGCTGTGTAGTATGAGCCACACATCGGTATGACTTATCAAGTTATTGGGGTCTGACGATTCCAACCCCAGACTCGATATGCGACATATCAGACGAAAAGACCAGACTGTACGGTAAGTATTACTTATAGGATTCATGAGATTTTGGACAAGCTTGCCTGTCGATATTCTAATCGCTCAATACTTGGGTAGCCGTTACGTCTAGCTAGTACTGTTGACGGCTTGTGAGTGACTGATATGATCATCACCTACTGCTGGCGTATTGACGAGTCTTTAGAGTCCCACACAGAAGTTTCCTAGTTCAAGCGAAACGAAGTAGGGCACATATGCTGATATGTGCGGGGGCTTGATTAAATACGAGTATGTGATACTGTATACTAATCTGGTGGTTATTTGTTATCAGTTAGGTTATATGTGATATAACCGGATTATCGAATCAAGTGTTGATTTGATAATGTGATATACAGATAAATAATATTAGTCGGTTATATGTGATATAACCGGATTATTAAATCAAGTGTTGATTTAATAATATGATATATATTTATATTTGATATAATTACATATTAACTAATATTATTAGCTCACTAATTATTTTCTTCATAATATATATATATGAAGTATGGTAAGATTTTCTATTTTTGTGAAAAATAGAAATGAGGTGGAAAATGAGGAATGGGGTGAAGCATGGCATTTATCATTTCTTTATTAGTCTTGACTCACTATTCAAACATGGTTGCAATTTATTATTGTAATTTATTCCATGCTTGAATGAGTGAGGTCAGGAGAGTAACCATTCTTCACTTGAGTTTTTCATGAGTTCATGCCTTAGCCATTTTGAGCTCTCTCCATTCTTTTCCGTCTTCTTCTTCCTCTTCTACAAAACCCTAACCCTCACATGAGATATGAATCATAGGGTTTTGAGATAAATGTTAGTGAGCTTAGAACCCCTACTTCACCATCCTATATTTGATTAGCACTTAGGTGTAGTGTGTTTCCTTCACTAAAGAGTTTAGTAAAGAGGTAGCTTGGATTAGCTGAGCTTCGGGTGGATCATCTTCGGCATGAAGATTGCAAAGGAAACTCGATCCAACTTCAAGTGGAGCCTTGTGGAGTCGCGTGGACTACTACACAAAGCTTGTGAAGAGAAGGACACGGTCTACAAAGGTTGTTGCCTCCTTTCTCATAGTATAGTTTGTGATATCATGTGTAAAACCCTAATAATCTAGTTGATCCTTAGTTAATCTAGCTTAGCACCAAGAAATTTTTAAAATTGCATGCTTGATGCCGATTTAAACCTCATAGTGGTGCTAGGGTAGACTTTCAAGTATACAGGTGCTTATTGGGTTATGAGTTACACTGGACGGACTCGTTGGGAACTGCTGGTTGGTATTATACCTATAGTCAGGTAGCAGTTCCCGGGTGGCATGAGTACATGTTAGTTCGTTGACTTGACATCACTATTCGTCTCGAGTGTGTTCCCACTGTACTTAGATTACTACCCTACCACGGCTCAAAGGAGTCATGCAAATAGGTAGTTGTTGGGTGCAGTCCCGAAGCACTGGGAGGCGGTAGTAGTTAGATAGGATTCGTCTCTCCCGGTATTGGGAGTTGATATCGCGCTGTGTTCGGAAAGCCATTACACAAAGTCCCTGGCTAGGGCAAGCAAGATTTACCAGTAGGTACTCCAGTAGTTTCTCAGGGTGTTTTGGGATCTACTCTGACACGACTTATCGTGATGTTAGGGGTCTGACGGTTACCACCCCCTAGACCCGATATACGATACTTTTTGATGAACACACCGGACTATACGGAGATTGACACAGATAGGCTCAGTATGAATTCGGATGAGTTTGCTCATTAGCCTTCTTATCAACAGATACCTGGGTAGCAGTTATGTGCAGCTAGTACCGCTGTCGGACTTATGGTTAAAGCCACTGCCAGCATACTGTCGAGTGTTTAGAGTCTCACACAGAGGGTTTCTCTGCTTCGGGCGAAACGATATAGAGGCCGTATGGTTTTACAACAAGGTTCCGATCATATAGTGTACTAGTTGCACGGATGTTGTTCGGACGGATAATACTAATGGGTTTTGGTTTAACCCGGATCCTAATATTAGATTATTGGATTGTTATTAACTCATTGTATTCGTATTTTTTAGAATACGAATACAAATATGTATATACGGTGAGGGCATTCTTGTAATTTCATAAGAGACACTTCTAGAAGGGGACACCTCATTATTTGGTTTATCTATTTTTGGAAATAGATTAGTGAGGTGGAAATTGGAGATTTTTGTTGATGGGGTGAAGCATGGTTCATTGCATTTATTTATTGGTTTGTATTTACTATTCAAGTATGATTGTTATTTCTTATTGTGAAATAATGCATGCTTGAGGGGAGATGATAATGAGCCATTCTTCACTTGCCATCAAGACTTACTCATTTGCAAAAAAATCATTTCTCTCTCCATTCTCTCCTCTTTTATGCTCAAACCCCAACCTTCACATGTGTTGTGAGCCGTAAGGTTTTATGAGATAAAACACTCTATTAAACACTCTACATATTCTAAGCTACCTAGCATAGCAAACTAGGTACCTTAATTATCTCGGTTTAGAGGTTGGAGCTTGAGGTATAGACTCTCGGATGGATCATCTTCGACACGGGGAGGCCGACGATCAAGCACGATCCGGATCTTCGAGGAGTTCAAGAAGAGGAGAAGAATACCCGAAGGACTAGAATCAAGGAGGTATAAACTCTTACCGAGTAGTTAAACCTCCAACCAGTATAACTAGTTAAGGTTTCCGTAAAGATCCTGGAGTTTAGGTCGGTGTTGCGAAGTAAGAAAAATCATTTTTTGTAAATTTCGCCTCCCCACAAGAGGGTGGGGTGCGCGAGCATGGGGTGCGCGACATCGACTTACAGTCGGCAGTGGGTTGAGAAAAATTTGAGGGAGAAGAGGGAGGGAGTGAGATCGAGATGAGCGAGAGAGTTAGCGAGAGTGAAGAGAGAGAGAGTTTAAAGAGAGAGAGAAAGAGAGGAATTTAAAATAATTAATTGTGAGTTAATAGGATTGATTTGGGATTTAAAGAGATTAAATGGGGTTGATTTGGGTGTTAAATGGGATTAAAGTCGGGATTTCAAAAGAGAATGTGGCAGTTGGGGTGAGGGTTGGGTTTGGGCTATGGGGCTTGGGCCTGGGATATAGTTTAAGAAATAAATATTAGGGTATTAATATTAGATTAAAGTTTGGGAAAAGTAATTGAGATTTAAATTAGGAAAAATAAAATAATTGGAAGGAATATATTTGGAGTAAATTAAATAGAAAAAATATAGGGAAATTATTATTACAATACGAATAATAGAGTATTGAATAAACTAGGTATTACACGTATCAAAAGAGAAAAAGAAGAAACTTACTTGCTCAAATTATTTTAAAAGAACATCTCAAGATCATCACTTTCAATACGCTATAGAAAATTTGTACGTGCTTCATTGTCTCTTTCTTGTTTAGAGAGAAGAATCGAAATATTGAAAAGGTGATCCATTACCCATGAAAATGAGGTATAAAAGTATTCCACTCCGGAAAACGAGGTATTTGTAAGGGTTTCTTAGTCCGGTCAAAGGAGGGTTACAGTGAAAGGGAAAGGTCCTGAGAGCGGGACCTTAGGTAGTAGACTGGACAGAGGGCGTCGAACCACTCTAAATCGACCATGTCACAGCTTGCATTTCTTTATCTCTTTACTTTATTGTATTGCTTATATATTTGTGTTGAGTTTGATTTAGTTTAACTTGTGCTTGAATTATTTTATCGTGTGAACATTTAGCTCTGTGTTAAAGTTAGAAATTAATTTTTGTAAACCTTATCCACCCCTCTCTAAGGTTATTAACGCACTTTCAATATTGACAAGTATCACCATAAAGCATGACTGTATGGAAAAGCTTTTTGTCCTTATAGGCTGTAGATAGAGGTGTTTGGTTACTTATTGTTAAGATGGCATAAAATTTGGGTTTTTACTAAACGCCTTTCAAAAATGCGCTAATTATGAAAACACCCCTTAAACGCGGTAATTGCGAAAATACCATAAAAACTTTTAAAATTCCTAAAAGCACCCTTGCAACTGTTTTCATCCATTAAATATAATTTTCTTATTTTTTAATCTTTAACCAAAAAATCAATGACTAAAATCCTTAATTAACTAAACCAAATCCCAGCCCTAACCCTAGCCTTTCTTCTCCACCCATTCGATCACTGTCGGCAACACCATCCTTCTCTTCGGTCACCACCGCTGCCCTCCCCCTTCTTCTCTACCAAACCCAACAATAAACCTAACCTTAACCCTTATCGAAAACCTCCAACTTCTTCTCCTTCTCCTCTTTCATCATCTTTCCTATCCCCGCTCGACCTTCCTGTTAGTGATATATGCTTTAGAGGCCATTATTGTATCATACTGGATTGTATATTACATATTGGAAGCTTGGGATATTCACAGTTATAATAACAGTCTTGCTCAAAATGGTAGTATGCTACTTGGTTTGATTCTACCTCAATATGTGCATGTGTTTATTTTAGCATATCGCGTATACATATTGGTAGAGCCCTTAGGATCTTTGCTTGACTACCAGCGTTGTGATGGCAGTCACACTAGTGGGGGCTGGGTAATCTATAAGCACATCCTTATACAGGTCCTTAGTCGTAGGATTATCGAGACAGGGCATCGATACTCCAGAGTAGACTAGTGTATACGCTTTTCATCCCAACAGAGGAGATGGTCTGTCCCACAACCATTAGCACGTCGTACTGGAGATAGTATGCAGGTGCTCATTGGGTTATGAGTTACACTGGACGGACTCGTTGGGAACTGCTGGTTGGTATTATACCTATCATCAGGTAGCAGTTCTCGGGTGGCATATGTATAGGTCAGTCCGTTGACTTGATATCACTATTCGTCTCAAGTATGTTCCCATTGTACTTAGATCACTACCCTACTACGGATCAAAAGAGTCGTGCAAACAGGTAGTGGTTGGGTGCGGTTCTGAAGCACTTGGAGGCAGTAGTGGTTAGATAGGATTTGTCTCTTCCGGTATTGGGGGTTGATATCATACTGTGTTCGAAAAGCCGTTACACAAAGTCCCTGGCCAGGGCAAGCGAGATTTACTGGAAGGTACTCCAGTAGTTTCTCAGGCTGTATTAGGCTCTTCTCCGGCTCGACTTATTGCGCTATTAGGGGTCTGACATTTACCATCCTCCTGGGACCGATATGCGAGTATCTTAGACGAACAGACTGGACTGTAAGGAGATTGACAGAGATAGGCTTAGTAGGAGTTTGGATGAGTTTGCTCATCGACCTTCTTATCGACAGATACCTGGGTAACCGTTATGTGCAGCTAATACCGCTGACGGACTTATGATTAAACCCACTGCCAGCGTATTGTCGAGTCTTTAGAATCCCATACAAAGGGTTTCCCTGCTTCAGGCAAAATGATATAGAGGCCATATGGTTTTACGGCAGGGTTCCAATCACATACGTATACTGGCTATACGGATGATGTTCGGATGGATAATACTAGTGGGCTTTAGTTTAAGCCGTATCCTAGTATTATATTATTGTATTCTTATAATCTCGTTGTATTCGTATTTTTCGGAATACGAATACGGGTATGTATATACGGTGATGGCATTCTTGTAATTTCGCAAGAGATGCTTCTAGAAGGGGACACCTCATTATATGGATTATCTATTTTATGAAATAGATTAATAAGGTGGAAATTGGAGAGATATTATTGGCATGGGTGAAGCATGGCTCTTAGTATTTGTTTATTGGTTTGTGATCACTATTGAAGCATGGTTGCTATTTTCAATTTAAAAATAATCCATGCTTCAATGAGTGAAGTGAGAGAGAGCCATTCTACACTTGCTAACTTTAGTTCATTTGCTATTTTTCTTTCTCTCTCTAAGTTTCCTCTCCTTCTTCCTCAAGAACCCTAACCCTCACATGAGTTGTGAAACATAGGGTTCATAAAGATAAAAACACTCCATTAGATAGTCAGCATCTTCTAGGCTACTTAGATTAGCAAACTAAGTACCCCAGTTAATTCGGTTTAGAGGTTAGAGCTTGAAACACATACTCTCGAATGGATCGTCTTTGACGCTAGGAGGCCGACATTGCAAACTCGATCCGTTCTTCTAGGAGCTAAAGAAGACGAGGAGGAGAAGAATACCCGAAGGAATTGGTTCAAGGAGGTATAACTTTTCATAGTAATTAAACCTCCTAGCTAGTTTAGTTAGTTAAGATTTTCGTAAAGATCCTCGAGTTTAGTCGGTGTTGCGAAGCTGGTAAAAATCGTTTTTTGTAAATTCCGCCTCCCCGCGAACCCGCAGGGTGCGTGACATCGACTTACAGTGGTATCAAAGCTACTAGGCAGGGATGTCGACCCATAGGGGGCTCTCACTATTGTGAAAGTAGTGGCGAAGCGCATGTTCTTACCCCTAGGGTGCCCCGTGCGGTTATATGGTCTGGCAGGTTATAGTCCGTCATGAGGGGATTACGTAAAAAGTAGCTGCTGAGAAACCTATGGGCGCCACGGTCAGTTTCCGCTATGCTGACTGACTTACAGTGGTATCAGAGCCTACTAAACCTTAACTAGCTAGTTAGCAAATAGTTAGAAATTCGATCGACGAAAGATTTGGCCGAAATCAATTTTCTGACCATACTTGCTGTCGATTTTTTAAAGTGTTCAAAAAATTATTTCAGAAGCCTTAAAAATACAAACAGGGTTTTTTTAAGAACACAGAAGAAAAACGAGTTCCAACTTCCCCTATTCCACCGTGGAACCGCGGAAAAACATTGTGTTTGGCCGCGATTCCGCAGCCGAGTCAACCCCGACTCGGTCCCATTTTCTTCTGTGGGTCTTTATTATGAAATTGTGATTTTTGGCATATGTGGTTTCTACCCAGAATGGTTTGTGTACTGGTTTATGCATAGGGTAGACACGGATTTGTTTAACAATCGAAATTCTAAGTTACTTGGCTAATCGGGTTTTCTGTGTTTATATATATGATGCTAAACGTCTGCTAATCGCTAGACATCAATTAGTGGGTGTTGCACATATCTGTATTGTGATGGTTTGTGTATATGTAGTATTGGATCGTCGTGGATGAATAGCCGGGGATGTGAGAAGAGTGTTTTCTTTTCTTTCATTCATGTAAATTTGTAAATTGATGTGAAATTATTTTTGCGGGGCACATCCAGGTTGAGGTTGTTGCCACCGTTGTATTATTTCATTTACTGTTTCTTGCACCCAGGATGGACCCAAGGTGGGGTGCACAAGCTACCGGGTTCTTGAAGTGCCGAGTGGCCTACTCATTTATTGAGGGAGGTTGCTTCATTTCGGGAATTTGGCGGGTAGTTTGCCGCACCCGTAGAGGTCTAGGGTGGGCTTTGGTTATTCATCACGACCGTGGAATCCGTCTTTCGTTCGGGACTAAAACAAAACGCGGAATTCCTAGTATATCCAATATATTCATCTGTGATTCTGTGATCTGTAATGCCTATTATTGGATAAGACGAATGGATATATATATATATAATAAACGTTGCTTATGTTTTGCACCCGGGCTAGTTCAGCCCCCGCTCTGCCGTTAGTTGAGTAACCTAACAGTGCATGACGGGGTCCCGATGTGAATGCGGATGGTATGAGCATACGTTCTATTTTATTTTATTTTCTGTAATGATAGGGTTAAATGATGGGACTGCATTAAGATTGATTAATGCAAGGAAAAACAAACCAAAGATTAAATCATTGGATCAATTTCAAAACCGCTCGGTTTTCTTCAAAAAGCAACTTTTAAATGCGGAGCCTAAACCACTCTTTTTAAAAGCTATCAAGGTTCCTTCAACTATATCAAGTTCATTACGTTCACGGTTTCGCCAAAACCATCCATAGCCCTTCGTCATTTCAGATGGGTATTCAGTAGTATTCAAGCTATGTATTTTGACCTTTGCCAAGGCATGGTGATTGGTAGCTGCTGGGTATTCATCTGTAGCATAGATAGATGCATTGATTTGGGGCAGTCATACTACTATTTTGTCCTTCGTCAAGGGTATGTATGGGTGGGTTCAAATTAACCTGGACAATGACAGATGGAATTTGACTTGCGTCTTATGATATGTTGGCCTTCATCAAGGTACATCGACACCATAATGAAAAGATTCAGTATAGAAGATTCAAAACGCAGTAATCTATCGGCTTGTCACGGAATCACCCTCTCCAAAGAGATGTCTCCAAAAATTGATTTGGAAAAGGATCACATGAGTATTATACCCTACGTTTCTACTGTAGGTTCTATAATGTATGCGATGTTGTGTACCAGACCAGATGTAGCTTACGCATTGAGGTCCACTGGACAGCAGTGAAGAACATTCTCAAGTACCTGAGAAGAACTAAGGAGATGTTCTTGGTGTACGGAGGAAAAGACCTCCAAGTCGAGGCCTTCGCCGACTCCAGCTTCCAGAGTGACAAGGATGACTCCAGGTCCATGTCGGGTTATGTCTTTACCCTCAATGGAGTGGCGGTCTGTTGGAAGAGTTCCAAGAAGGACATCGTTGCTGACTCGATGATGGAAGTGGAGTATATCGCTGCATGTGACACCGCGAAAGAAGCAGTCTGGATCAGGAAGTTCGTAACAGAGCTTCAGGTGGTTCCATCCATTATTGATCCAATACCGCTGTATTGTGACAACAACGATGCTATAGCTTTAGCGAAGGAACCAAGGTCCTATCAGAAGTCCAGACACATCTTGAGGAGGTACCACCTGATCAGGGAGATCGTTGATCGCCGGGAGATCGAGGTGCGGAGAGTATAGACAGAGAATAACATTGCAGATCCACTCACAAAAGCCATCCCTCAGACACAGTTTGAGAGGCCAATCGAGATGATAGGTCTGTTGTTCCCTTATAAAAAAAGATAGAAAAGGGATGGGGAAAATTCCACACTGATGGAGCCTTACGTGCCCACACGTGAGTGCCTATATACAAAGATTATAGTTGCTGCGTTTAAACAATCGACAGGCTGAAATTGAGCCTCACATGTAAGCACGTGAGCATCTATATTCAAAGTATATAGGCTCTATATTAAAACAAATAGCAGGCCAGAGAAGCTCACGTGTTAACATGTGATGCCATTTTTAGGTTGTTGCATATAAGCAAACAAGTTTAACTCTGTCGGAGTGTTCCTAAACACCTTCCAAGCTGATAGAATTAAATTATAAATAAAAGGATCAAAATCCTATTTGGAAAATATTTCCTTAAATCTTTCTAAACTATCTGATAGAATTAAATTCTATATATATGGGAAATATATCCCTGATCTTCATTAAAACAGAAACATCTTCTCTATTGTTAAACGAAAGACCTTTGGATCAAAGATCCAACGGTGATCGTCTGATAGAATAAAATTCTATCTTAGGAAAATATTTCCTAATTTTGTTAAAAAATAAGAAATCTTCTCTGTTAAACAGAGAGCCTTTGGATTAAAAATCCAACGGTGAATAAAATTCACCGATTGATCTAAAAGATAATGGAATCAATCATGATCTCTCAATGAGAGATTCTCTTAACAAATTGATTCTTGTTCTTCTCGTATAAATAGGAGCGAGGAGAGGAGGAGTGTAACACCCTAGTTCATTTATACCAGTTCTATTTCGAGTATTTCTTTATTTATGGTATTTTCCTGATTTTTTGTGTTTTAGGTGCGAATGGTGTATTTGACATCTGTATTGGCATCCGACCCGACCCGCTTGCGGGAAACCCGTATTGATTCCTGTTTATGTTTATCCCGACTTGTTATGTGGATCCGTGCACTTTCATTTTTTTTATATACTGCATACTGAAATTTTATCCGGCATCTGCATATTTTTCAATATAACATATAAAGTCAAGTAAAATATTTTAAAAATATATAGCATGGCCTGCATGATACCCATAACCCTATCGTAGCATCCACGCATCTTGTTTTCGTCCCGTTCAGTGAAACGGACTCGTTTGTATGGCTACGTGCACGTGCGTGCATCCGTTCTTGGGGGTATACTTCTTCGTTACCCGGATATCATGTTTTGATGTTGGTTGACACGTATATTATCCGTATTTTAAAACTAGATTTTTAGACCCGACCCGGGCGTGTTTTGGACTATTTTTGTATTAGCCTGAAAACTCAAATTTTCCTAATATTTTATTCATTTAGTTATAACTGTTTAGCGTTTATATATTTTTTAAACTAAAGTATATCTTTAAAAGATTTCTTTAATCCTAACAGTTAACTCTCTCTCTCCTCTCCTCTCTCTCTCCCTCTCTCTCCGCTGTATATATATATAGTTATATTATATTTAATACCTTTACAAAACCCTATTCACTGTTTTCCCCACATCCCCTCTCTTCTTCCTCATTCATAAATTTTCTTTCCTTCCCGCCTTTTCCTCCACACCCTGCCCTCGCTCACGACCGTCTCCCCTCACCGCCTCCAGCCTCGTCATCCTCGTCATCACCTCCATCTCCTCGACCTCGTTTCTTCACCTCCTTCTCTCGAGCCCCGCAGCAACCCATCACCATTACAACCCAAACCGACGCCGCACCATTACCTCGCCGTTGACCTCTTCACCCCGTCGCCTGCACCCTGATCTTCTCCTCTCATCCTCCACGATCACCTTCCCTCCTCCTCACCAACACCCCCAAGCCAACCCCGAGCTCCTCTCCTGCACACCCCGACGAGAAACCCTAGCACCCCACTGCCTCGCCGGAAAACCCACCTGTATCCTCGCCTTCGACGGTCCATCGTCGACGTCACTCCCTCTCCTTCTCCTTTAACCCAGAGCCTAAACCCAGACCTCCCTCTTGTCTTATTTCTTCTCCTTCTTCTTTTCTCTTTCTCTTTCTTGATCTTGTATTTTCCGGTGATCGCCGGAGCCGTGCTTGCCGCCACCGATCCGGGAGACCCAGTGGACGTTTCCAGCCAGCGTGGTTACCTTCTTGCCTTGCCTGGACCTGTCCCGTATGCGTGCGTTGCGATGTTTACCCGACATCGGACGCTGCGTTTACACCCCGTCGTGAGATCCGTTCAGGCAAGTTTATCTTGCTACATGCTATGTATCTTATTTTGCATTCATATGAATAAAAATATCACATGTTGAACGTATTGTACACCCATATTAATGTTTTACTGTTTCCGGATACCCGTATGCATCCATATCATTAATTTTATATATATATATATATATATATATATATATATATACAGATCATATTATTTCATGTTATTGTTGTCGTAACACCCCATGCTTGATAATGTGCATCCTACATAGTCATGGAGCTCTAGTTGTAACCCCTGATAGATAATTGTGCATCCATATTTTTTTGTGTATCCATACCATTAATTCTACAATTCTAGTAACATGCCATGTCACATTAATTCATATTACTGTTACATTAGTGCCCCATGCTTGATAATGTGTATCCTACAAAGTCATGATGTAACCCTTGATAGATATTTGTGCATCCATGCTTTCACCGTACATCCGTACCTTTACCGTGATTCGATACTTGCTACATTTTAATGTTGGGCACCCACTTGATACATGTGCACTACCTGACATGACCTGCTATACCACTGCTTGACATGTTACCCGATCCTGTTTCTAATACCGACAATCCTGACATGTTGTCCTGATGGACGTTATTGTTGTCTGCATAGACAAAACTTGTACCTGCTTGATCTTGTGTTGGCATTAGATATCAATTGGCAATACCCGACTTGAACACATAACCTTAGGGGTAAGGGGAAATCAAGAATGTAACCGAACGTAACTTAAAGGGTTATTATATTGTTTGCCGTTTTTCCGAGCGTTACGGAATATATTGTTTGTCCGGGCGTTACGGAATATATTGTTTGCCGTTTTTCCGGGCGTTACGGAATAATCCTGTTACCGTGGTCCCGTGGGGCATGAACGGGGCATAGACCGATGGGTTACGATAAGAATTACATTAATTGATTTCGAAGACTTTAGAATAGATAACCCAATAGTATAGTTTAGATTACCCACTGCACTTCACCTGCACGTATACACTTCACTGTTCTCTATCCATGTTTACTGGTTATATTCATGTTATCGTTTATACTCATGCTTGCATATCTCGTGTATCCTGTTCATGTATTATTGTTTGATATTATGACGCACTGACGTCTGGATTTTACATGGCCCAGATCCTATATCTTTGTCACAGGCCGATCAGGAGTACTTCAGTCGACAGCCGAACAGTGAGGATCCTGTTAGTATTTTAGTTTAGTTTTCTTTCAGCATTTCCATTTCCTGATGTGAGCCCGTATTTAGGACGTACTTTCCAGATCGTTATTGTTACTTGGATTTATTGCTTCCGCATATTAATTCTTGACTCGTTTATTCTGGCATATGGACATCTATTAGATAGTTTATTTTATTTCTTCTGTTCTTGATATCTTATAGACAGCCGTAATGTGACTGTGGAGGGATGTTTCCTAGCCACAGGTAGCATGGTTGGCTCTGTCACGTGCCGATCTTAGCGCACTCTGGGAAGCGGGGCATGACAAGGAGAAAGAGAAAGAGAGAACTACAGAAAACACAGAGAGAGACCCCCATAAGCTTTGAGAAAAAAAAGAAAACGAGAAAAAGAGAATTCAATTCTCTAGAGGAAGAAGATCCCCTTCTTAAAAAAAATCCTAGGTAAGAAGAAAGTACAGAGATTATCTTATCTCTTCTTTAAGGGTTTAACCCTTCATACAAGAACTTAGTTCTTCCTCTGGTTAAGGTCTGCAGAAGCAGATCTCCCCACAAGTTGAGAATTTAATTCTTATCGGAGAGATTCTGTTATGCAGATTCAAAACTTAAGGGAAAGAACTAAGTTCAAAGAATTTAATTCTTCCAAAAGTATATAGGAATTTAATTTCTCTGATAAAACTAGGGTTTAACACTGTAAAAGAATTTAATTCTTATAAAACAAGGGACCTAAAATTCTCAAAACTCAGATCAAAAGCTCTATGCATATAAAAGAAAAGACCGGTAATTCATTAGCGTTCAACGCTATAACGAATGCTCACGTGTTCCCATGTGAGCACCTTTGATGAACTAAAAGAAATGACTGAGATCGAATCACGTGTTCTCATGTGATCCCCAAACAGTTGCTTAACACTTATATGGAAAAGGGAAAAAATTCAAAGATAGTGCTCACATTTTGAGCACCTCACGTGTCCGCACGTGAAACACTATATGAGCTAAGTGCTTAGCACTTATAAAAGGAAAAGTGAATAAACCCAAAGAGGCAGTGACCAACTCTGGGGCACCTCACGTGCCCACACGTGAGGGCCATAAGAATTAAGTGTTTAACACTTATATACAGACGGGGATTTGGATCCAAGTGTACAGCACCAACTTTCAGGCGCCTCATGTGCCACACGTGAGTGCCCCAAATTTCGGTGTTTAACACTGCTTTAGAGTCTCATGTGGGAGCACATAAGCATCGAGCATGTATTAGTGTTTAACACTATAAACAGCCAACTTCAGCCCCAAATTGGCTAAGTCTTCCTGAGATTAAAATATCTTGGATCTTCAAATAGACCGAGCCTCTATACTCATGACTTCCCAAATTAATTGACCAGAACGATGTCCATCCCACATCTCTTAAGTTAATCTTAGTCTCCCAAAAATGACTAATGATTCTTGGATGGTCCACCATGATCTCTCCCCTCAATCTGGAAATTGGTTCAAGGGTACATCTCTCTACACCTCTGATACATGTCGTTATAATTCCTCAACGTCTTCAGAGAGGTGGTGGGTCCCGACAACCGACTGCTTTTGGATGCACTTCCCAAAATGGCGACAATGGACCACAACGTCCTTAAACTAGCTATGGACCGAAACGTGCTTAAACTACCAACGGACCGAAACATCCTTAAACTAAAGCAATAGAGCCCAAATGCACTTTTGTTGGATCTGAAGGATCCCAAAATCCTGTTGAGTAGATCTTAGTCTAAAATTAGACTAACGTATCCTCAACAAACATTTAAGTTGATCTTAAATCTCAAACGAGATTAACGATCCTTAAAATCAACCCAAACCCAAATCTAAGAATATACGGATTTAGACTAATCCACACCCTACAGGTGATAACATAAATTAGTCTCTGTATATAATTCACGGGCAACCAAAAATAAAACAAACACACACGACACAAAGTGAACTTCCAGAATAGGAGAAAGTGGTTATCGCGATGCGGTAACGTAATTAACTGCAGGGGCTTGCGCCTGCAGGGAAGAGCGTCCCCACAATTAAAAAACCCGCACAACGAGGGGGAATCTGACGAAGTCTGCTACAACGGCCGCATCCGTCTAAACCTCCGATACACGGTGCCATAAATCAACTTGGTATCTTCAGAGAGGTGGACGGATAAATCTAAATAGTATCTGCCCCCAAATTCAGGCAAGACGACCTATGCGGTTTCGTCTCCGTTTTCGGCGGTAAACAGATCCCGGCATGCCCGGTGGGATTTTTTCCTCTTTCTACTCCACACTTCGTGTGTCGTGTTCACGAACAAATCACGATTTAATATGGTTGCCCCTTGATTCGAGGTACTAAGATTTGGTGTCTTGCTCCTGTGCAGAGAAAAGAAGATCAATGGCTTCCAAGTGTACCTGCAACAGTAACTTTCACTCTACCCCAAATGGAGGAGTGACTTACTGGCCCCAAGTGGCCTCCATCTTTGCAATGCCAGTGGAACAGGTGACTCAGGCCATCACTGTATTGTTCTTTGGGACCATGATCCCGTCAACAAGCTTCAGTGCCCCGGTGTGTCACGACCCAAAATTTGGCACGTGACGGCACTTAACCACGTAACAACTACAGGCGTAATGCAATTTAAGTAAGCCGAAAACCCAGAAATCTAAACCGTCAAAAGTAGTAAGTGATAAGAACATTGTTAAAAACTTTTGGGAATCTCGAGTAAAAATCTTTAAAGCTCAGGTTTATTTTCTTAAAAAATTTGGCAGCACCTCTTTTGTAAAAACTAGCCCCGAAACGGGTACAAACATAAGATATAAGTAAAGCAACATGTGATATAAATAAAAACATCCCCAAACGGGAGCAAACCACGCCCAAAGGCGGAAACAACCACTACAAGCAGATATACGACGCCGTAGCGTAGAAATAGACACTATAGGGTGGAAACAGCATAAGAGATAAAACTACATAATAAAAGCCGGCTCACACGAGCACGACACCCAGAGTCACAAAATAATATACAATATCGTCCTTACATCTCGCCTCTAACTCAATACATGAAGTATTAAATGGAGAGTACTAGATACAAAAAGATATACAAAGAACATCATCGGATAACCGCAAAACCCACTTGTAGCAAAATGGCTCACAGCCAGCCGTAGCAGTATCCGCTGCAAAAAGATACAATAAGAAGAAGCCCTGCCGTGACTACTCTGAGGGGCAACCTACAAAACACTGTGGCACAACGGGGGTGAGTTGCCAACTCGTGAATGGTAAATAACATCATGCAGGTATGCACGTATTGCGATAATCTATCACATGCAAACTGATAGCATCAATATGGTAATGTGGATATGCAACAATCATGAAAGGTACTCTATCAGGTACTACCAATACATGAAGCTATGCATATCAAAGAATGCTGAGTATGGGATAAAAACATATCATCATCAATGAATCATCATCGTGGAAAAAAAACCAATGTCCATCAACGACACTCCAAATCCCAATACCTCAAGCGCCGTCACTCTGATCGGCCCTCATATCCTGTAAGTCTCATGGAACCTAAGTACCTAACATCGGCACTCGAAAATATCATGAAAACTCGTGTCCAACATCGACACGTAAATCCACATATCGTGGGCTCCGTCTGCGGGATCAGCCCGCGTGCTCCGGCAGAACGGGTCGGCCTATATCCATTTCATAACTCTGGTCGGTATCCTTTGGATAATCGCCGAGTCCAAATACTATCACCGGTAGGTAGTAGTCCTTCTGCCAGGCTCATCGGCTAATCCATCGACATACCTTTCTTACCCCCAGGGTACCATACCGGGCCCACCATGAACCCACAAACGGCCTCATCCACTCCTCGCATTAGGTTTCTAACACAAGTCTCAGAACCGAGAAAACTCATGGTGGACGCATCGAAATATCATAACAAGAGATGGACGCATCGAAATATCATAACAAGAGAAACCGGGTTTTCAAAACAATACACATTTCTTGAAATACTACCACGGTCCTCAAATCCATAAATCACATGAAATCCGTATCTCAATGCGTAAATCCATGAAATGTGATATATGCAACATAAAACAGTAATATGACATATCAACGAAAAACCGCTATTTAAATGCATCAAGTTATTAAATATATCATGTGGTTCCCAATTTCTCCAAAATCCAACGCAACATCATACAAAGGTGAACATGTAGCTATAGCAAGGTATATGTGTAAGCATGTAGATATTGTAAGGTATATGTGTAAGTATGTAGATATGCATGTATGCTATATTTCATATGCACAATGGAATAAGAATCAATGTCTCAATGTCAATAACCGATACAATATCACATATGTATATATGTTATGCGTGTCATGGCAATTACCGACGGTGTGTGTAGCATACAATTAGTGCTCGTACAACATGGACCGTCAGTAACAGTGTTGTGTCTTATTAATACTATGTCCGTATGCAACAAGAGAATGAGGTATGCAACAATGGTACACATGCACAATCAATGTACATATACTTATAATTAATAGTCATATCATTGAATCTAGCCCAGACGCATAACGCCATACGGGCGATTCCCCCATAGATGTTAAGTCTACTCACTGATGATCTTGAGCTAAGTAAACCCAACCACTTGCTTTCCCTTCTTCGCGGCGTCCGAAGTCCCCGCCTGCGATCCTAAAATCATACAACAACATAACAAGTGCACATTAGAAATCGACCAATAACACGTACAAACTACGTTTGACCGACGCACCAACTCCAATCAAACTCTCAAGTGTTCGTCTAGTGGCTAACGTGCGTAGCGACACCTCGAAACCAACCCAAGTGCAGTAGCTACACAAAGTACACGAACCGTGTCGGATAACGTAACGCGCGTAGTCGAAACACTAGAAACAAGCAAAGTGATCCCAGATTCTGTATACTGTCAAAACATAAAAATCAAGCAGTACCAAATACTCTAGAACAACTGCAGACAGCTACCCTACAAACTACAAGTCCCAACTCCTCAACAAAACCGAGGTCGCCGGATTTCCTTATGTTCTCGCCGGCCAAAACCGATCAGGTGGGGTTCGTACTTCAGGTGTACACTCAGGGTCACAAGTACATTACTACTACATTGCTAGATTTTCCAGTATACACTCAGGGTCACAGCAGATCACAAAGACTCCATGATAACACTAAAATACGATATGTGCACAAAACTATACCTTTAGTGTTCTAAACAACAACTACAAGGCAACACAACAATAAAAAACACTTGGTGGCTAAAACATGACTTGAGAAGTGTTTTAGTGGTGTTTAATGAAGGTTTGCTTAGTTTTGTGAAGAAAAGGTGAAGGTTTCAGTTGAGGGAAGAGAAGAAGATGAATAATTGAGAATGAGATAAGAATGAGAGAGTGAGGTGAGATAAGGATGAGAGGGTGAGTGTAGGGTGAGTGTATCCTTACACTTACTCTCTCCCTCACTTTATTAATGCAAGCATGCCTCCTCCATGAGTCATCGTGCCACCTTCCCCCATTCCAAAACAAGTGGATAACTCTCACAACAAAAATCTAAGTGCAAGGTTAATCATGGCATGGATTAGTTTAAGGTTTCATGGCCACTAAACAAGGTTAACACTAAACAACCCCCATGTTAACATGCACAAGTATTTGCAAGCCAAAACAAATAATAATAAAATATTGATTAATCTTTATAAAATATTTGAAAACTATTTTGGTAAACTTTTTATTAAAACTCCGCATTATCGCTTAATTAACACTAATCGCATTCTAAGGTGTTACACGGTGCCATCACAGGAAGCTCCAAAGAAGTCGGTCTTCGATCGACTTGTAGCCGCCACGGCCCCTCTCAACGGGTCGTCCAAGTCTTCCACCTCAGTCTTCAATAGACTGAGCCAAAGCTCCAGTGGGCCTGCAAAGAGGCTCACAATACCTGAAGGGGTTGTCTTGAAGCAGATAGCCATTCCAGTTCCGGAAAATGAAGTCGTCAAAGGGGCTTCTCCTACTAAAGGGTCGGTCTTCGCAAGATTGGCTGTTCCAACTTCTGCTTCCGACGAAGTCATCAAGATTGCTTCCCCTATCAAAAAATCGGCCTTCGAAAGATTCACCGTCCCCTCTCAACGGACGTCAATCTTCAATAGGCTGGCACCAGCAGTAGCCCTTCATCAGAGCAAGGGGCATGACGAAGTCACTCCTACAGCTGAGACAATCTCATCTGCAAGGCATGCTCGACGTCATCACTGGCGCTGAGTGAGGAAAGCTGGAGAAAACCATCCATCTGGGTTTACTCCGCCAATGGTGGAAGTTGACGTTACTGTTCCAACTGGGAACAGCTTTGAACCGCTAGGGAGGGTGCGAAAGAACTCTCCAACCGTTGTATTGAAGATGTCGCCTCCACCTGCTGAAAACATGACACAGGTGAAGCCGGAGCAGTCCTCTCAGCGGCTGTGCTCTAAAATCCACAGGGTCTAGCGGAAAGTCCAAGACTCTATAAGTGACAAAAATTACTCTCACCGACTAGAGAAAAAGAAGGATCGGCAGGAGGAGGACCATCCCTCCTCTATACAACGGAAGGCCTCGTCCACATGGGTGCCTGTTGCAACAGCCCCTCCAACTTTGGCCTCCCACAAAAAGAGAAGGCCTGAGAATCTCCCACCACCGGTTGCAAATCCCAAAGGTGACGAACCTAAATGCCCCAAGTCTGGGGACAAGGTTGTACATACTGTCTATATGGCTTCCGGAAAAGAGGATAGTCGTGCTTCCGTGAGTCATCGACCGCAAACTCAGTCGTTGACAAAAGCTCAGGAGAAACAACAAAAGCTTCAAGAGATGCTGACGAAAATGGCCGCACTCACTGGGAAGAAAAAAAGTCTGGAATCAACAAGTGAACAGAGCCAGGAGCAGTATACTGATACAGAATTTCTGCGAAGGGTGCTCGAAAAGAAGGACAAGGAGGCCGCGGAATAGGCTGCTAATATAAAGCAGATGGCGCTTCTGTTCCAAGACATGGTTGGGATGAAGATCCGGCCGGAACCTCCAGCCGAAGACCCTCCGATAATCATCGAAGACGATAGAGGGTAAACGTCAAACCCTCCTCTGGCCGTCTCAGCAGCCCAGGAAGAGACAATTTCCAAGGCTGACCTTGATGACTACATAGCTAAACAAATACGAGCTCATCAAGCGAGTGAAGCGGCAGGCCAAGTCGTCAGAACTGGGCGACCTTATCCAGGATGGTACGATCAAATCAAGTACGCGCCAGGATATACGATCCCTAAGTTCCATGTGTATAAGGGGACGGGCAATCCACACCAGCATGTTTCTCAATTTAGAGCTTTGTGCGGTAATACTGGAGGCGACGACAAACTGTTGCTTCGCCAGTTTGTTGGCAGCTTGTGGGAGACGGCATTTGAATGGTACTCCGAGCTCCCAAATGATTCTGTCAAAACATTCACGGAGATGGAATTACTATTCACACAGCGGTTCACGAGTGCAAGCGAGCGCACCCCAATCACGGCATTAATCAATGCCAGGGTGAAGCTAGGAGAGACCCGGGTTCAATACGCAATTCGGTGGCGGAACATATGGTCAAAATACGAACAACGCATCGAAGAAGCTCCAGCCGTGGGCATGTTCGTGGGGACCTTTGATCCTTAGGCGATTATATCCTAGTTTATAATGTTCTTCAAGACGACCGCTTTCCAGGCTTTGATCGGCTAGCTGGACCAAATGGACCAGATGGGCCACGGGCCGTCCTCTTCAAAAACGGATCCTCGGAATGCAAAGGGCAAAGGGAAAGTGGCCTTTGTTGCCAATATTCAACAATAGCCGAGCGACCCGAAATCGGTTGCTCGCCAAAGCAACACACGCTGGTCCTTTGAAAAGAAGTTTGAGACGTCCTTACTCGTTTCATTGGGATAAAACGAGGAGACTATTCGAACCGGCGGTACGCATTAGGCTCATTACTCTGCCGGATCCGAGACGGCCACTGCAGCCTGGCGACGTCAACAGTCCCAACAACTGCCCCTACCACAGTGTAATGGGTCACCCAATAGAAGATTGCTATGTCTTCAAAAACTGGGTTGAGGGCCAATACCAACAAGGTAAGTTCGCGCTGTCCTAAAACTGGAAGGTAAATCTGCCACAGCAGCACGCTCCTAAAAAGGTGGATACGCCGGGGGCATCATGCTCATTTATAGAAGAAGCTCCGTGGGAAGTTGTCCTTTCAGCTAAAACTAAGAGAATGCTGAAAGATCTTCAAGCATGTCCGGCAATCAAATGGAAAAGCCCGCTAGAGCCCGAAATCATTGAGGGGATGCTTAAACCGCGCTCAACACCGAAAGATGGTAACGATGGGCAAAACACCCAGGTCAAGCCTTCAAAGAAAAAGAAGAATACCAAGAAACCCGTACAGCCTGATAATGAGCATACAGACCTGTAAAAGTACATTGACACGCTGGAGGAGTACAACCAAAAGGTGCGGACCCCAGTCACTCTCGAAGAATTCTCAACCATATCCTTGAGAACGGAGACAGCGACAATGATGAGGGGAACAACTCGTCAGAAGAATCCGAGGATTATGTAGCGAGTTGCCACATGGTTTCTCACTCATCGTTAAAAGACGAAGAAACTCCCTCGACGTCGGAGAGCAACGTGAGGAAACTGGGGGCAGGATCGGTCCTAAGATCCCTAGAACCATCAGACGACCAGATTGACAGGCTGCTGAACGAAGCCCTTCAAACGAGCAAAGCTAACCAAGAGCGTGAAACGGCCATATACGAAAAGGCCAACGTCGGCGTTAGGATGAAGAAGCTGCGGCGAGGAAGAGTCACAAAGTACTCCAAAAAGATCAAAGCACACCCGCGGTAGACAAAAGCAGGTTTAAGATGGGGAAACGGTTCGCCAAAGCCCTGTCGATGGGAATGAAGCTGCCACCTTTCAAAGGAAATACTCCCGGGAGTACGTGCCTCGATGAAGAGAATGTACATTCGAACTACTGCTTATACCATCGGAGGGTTACACACCCCATCGAAGAGTGTGGTGCCTTCAAGAAGTGGTGGTAGGGATACGTTGCCCACCGACAACACTTCAAGAGGATGAAGCGTGAAACTCGTCGACAGCGAAAAAATGTGACAGATGAGCGCGGAAAAACGACTAGCAACTGTTATATGGTTGATACCGGTTCGACAAAAGGGAAAACGCAAGTTCTCACATTCGGGAGCAATTCCGAGGAAGAAATAACCCCCGGGCCTCTCTTCAAAGAACCCACCTCTGGGAAGGAAAATGAAGAGAAAAACTGTGAGAACATCCAGCTGCGTAACCGTACGTTGCCTGAAAAGAATCTCGGACCCTCAAACAAAAGTTCGGGCAAAAGAGACAAGGGGAAGGAAAAAGTCCCTAAGGAGATTGCCCTCGATGATAGAGACGTCAAAGAGCTCGCAGCCAAGGAACCGCCTAAGAAAAACAAGGTGGGTTACAATGTTCTGGCATATCTGAGAAAGATGCCCTCATAATTGAGCATTTTGGATGCCCTTCTCCTGTCTAAAGAGGCACGAGATTCTCTGATTAGGGCGTTACAAGAGCCCGATCAGTTTCAAGCCTTCCTTGCAGAAGAAAAGATGAAAGACGAGCTGGAAGAAGTTCACACAGCTGACATCACCTTCAGCGATGAAGACTTCCTCCTCGGAACGTGCGAGCACAACCGTCCGTTATATGTCACCGGGTACTGCCACGACATTAAGATAGGGAAGATCTTGGTCGACAACGGGTCCTCTGTCAACCTTCTCAATATGAGAGTGCTGAAGGAGATCTGCAGATGTTCAGCACCTGGCTTGGGACAAAATTACCATCTCCGGGTTTGACTCGCAGTCAACACGGATGCTTAGGTCTGTGATACTGACATTACGCTTTGGGATTCTCATCACTGACATCAAATTTCATGTCATTAATACCAAGACTTGCTATAATGCTCTGCTCGGCCGGCCTTGGTTACACGAATACAACATCATCCCTTCTACACAACATCAGTGTATGAAGTACTTCAAAGACGGCCTCGAGTACACAGTTACAGGGGAGCTAAACCTATTCTCCATAAATGAAGTCCGCAAATATGAAAACGCCAAGTACTTCCTACCAGACTTCGAAGACACGGAAAGATGTCGTAAACCGGAGAACCAACAAAATGTCGTTGCCACTATCCCGGTCTTTGGGAGTGATACCGAGGGAGATGAAGAGATAGTCTACTCGGGGAAATCCCAAGGCAACAGGCTCGGACCATCTACCCCTATTTTAGTCTTCGGCAGTGACTCTGACAACGAGACCAATGCAGTGTTCTCCGTCCGCTCGTCAGCACAAGCCTTCACTGGAGCTGATCAGAGTTTACAAATCACCATGGTTCCGCAACAGCATTACAGGGAACTTAATGTGCTCAATACATACGGCGTGCAAGAGCTGCAGGCCTTCTACGTTCCTCCTAGGAGAAGAGGTGAAAAGGCGATCATCTTCTACCAATCTACGGAGACTAAAGTGGAAAAAGAAGTCTGGCATGGTGCCGATTTTACGCTTGACAGGCTTCAACCGATCCGTCTGCCCAGATATTATGAAGAGAGATTAAAAAGGCTATTAAGATGCCAAGGCGTACCCTTCAAACAAACTGCTCGACAAGCCCGGTTCTACAACAAGATTTAGGACGTTCTCGGGACTCAGCGAAAGATGCCCAACGGGAGGATGGAGACGACTGGGCTTGGATACGTTCGGTCTAAGAAACGAAAGAGATTCCATGGCTGCCATGTTATAAACGACTCCGGTAGAGAAGAGAATGCTCTTCCAGATAGCGCTGATATTGAACCAGAGCGAAATCCCGCCGTAAGAATACCAAGTCCGTCATTCGAAGAACAGATTGACAAGGTAATAAGGGAAGCGGGTCAAAAGGTGCGGGATGACCATAGCCGCGAAATGGCCATTTATGAGAAAGCCAGGACGCGACGTCTCATTCAGTAGTCTACGGAAAGAGAAGACTACGATACCCTTCACCCTCAGCCCGTTTTGCGCTCTCGTGGCAAGGAAAAAGCCCGACGCAGAGGCAACAACAAGGTGAAGAACAGGAATGACGTTCAAAAACAGTGAAGCAAATCCAAGAAGCCACACGATCAAGAAAAAGTCAGCTGGAATCCGTCTTTTATGAAGAAGATGTGTCGAGAATACTCTTTCCCTCAAGACAAGACGGGGAAAATATTCGACCTTGTCATGAAACATCAAATGATGACGCTCCCGGAGTCTCGGTACCCCGAACAAGTAAATGAGGTCCATCATCCGGCCTATTGCTCCTACCACCGAGTAATAGGACATCCTCTTAAAGACTGCTTTAGCTTCAAAGACTGGGTTGAAGACCAGTATCAGTAAGGCATATTTGCTCTATCCTACAGTTGGAGGGTAACCCCACCATGAAAATATAAGCCAAAAGCAACCTATATTGCTAGAGTAAGTCCAGATCAATATCGATCTTGGAAACGAACTCGTACCTACCACGTAATAACATTCTCAAAGAAGAGGGAGCACGAGAATATGGATGAACTCTCCCACTGCTTCGCGGACAAGGATGAGGACGAAGTAATCTCAAGATTTCCACCGGCGCCAAAAGAACTGGAAGATAGGATACACTCTACGGCCGATAATCTGAGGAAAATCGACTTAGGGGCGGAAAACGATCCAAGGCCAACGTTCGTCAGTGAGTTGTTGTCTGCAACACAGGTGACCACACTAAAGGATGTGCTTATGCAGTATAAAGACTTCTTCACGTGGAACTATTCCGAGATACCGGGACTAGATCCAGAAATAGCTGTACATAAACTGGCGATATCATCGAACGTCAAACCAGTCAAACAGGCGCCAAGAAGAATGCAGCTCGAACTCGATATGAGCATCAATGACGAAGTGAAGAAACTAATCAACTCCGGCTTCATCCAAGAAGTTCAATATCCTAACTGGATTGCCAGCATTGTCCCAGTGATGAAGAAAAATGGGACAGTACGCATCTGCGTGGACTTTCGGGATCTAAACAAAGCTTGTCCAAAGGATGACTTCCCAGTGTCTGTTACCAAGCTGATAATCGATAACACATATACCCATGTGGTCTTCTCCTTCATGGACGGATCTTCGGGGTAAAATCAAATAAAGATGCATCCCGAAGACCGAAAGCATACTACCTTCCGAACTCCGCTAGGCATATTATGCTATAAGGTGATACATATCAGAGGGCTATAACGAAGATCTTCGATGACCTCATACACGAAATTGTCGAATGTTATATAGACGACCTCATGGTGAAAAGCAAATCGTACGAGGAGCACTGGGAGCATTTGAAAATAGTGTTTCGGCGTCTTCGGAAATATGATCTGAAGATGAACCCCCTGAAATGTGCATTTGGAGTCTCCTCGGGCAAATTCCTAGGCTTGATCGTACAACACCGAGGCATCGAAATAGACCCATCAAAGATCAAGGCGATTATGGAAATGCCCTCGCCAAGAACTCTCAAGCAGCTGCGGTCTCTCCAAGGAAAGCTCGCGTACATCTGACGGTTCATAGCTAACCTCTCCGGTAAATGCCGCCCCTACAGCCATCTAATGAAGAATGGGACCCCGTTCGTTTGGGATCGTAAATGCCAAAATGCACTGGACGAAATCAAGAAATATCTGCAGAACCCGCCAGTACTGACCGCTTCGGTCAAGGGAAAGTCCCTCATCTTGTACACAACAACCCTTGAAGGTTCTTAGGCGCGCTATGGGCACGGGAGAACGATCAGGGAAAAGTGAGAGCTCTCTACTATTTGATTCGAGTCCTTCTGGGGGCAGAAAATAACTACTCCCCCATTGAAAAGCATTGCCTGGCACTAATCTTCGCGATAATGAAGCTCGGACACTATGCCCTGGCACATGAGGTCCATCTCATATCAAAGGTGGATCCTCTCAAATATTTGATGTCAAGAGCCATACTAACGGGAAGGCTTGCCAAATGGGCCCTCCTCTTAATGGAATTCTCGATAATCTATCGAGCCCTCAGGGCGGTGAAGGTCCAGGCCATCGCTGACTTCTTCGTTGAACATCCAATATCAGCCAACTCTCCCTTAAATTGCGAATTGCCAGATGAACACGCGTTCGACGCAATCGACAGGGAGGAGGAAAGAAATAATGCCCAATGGGAACTCTACTTCGATGGAGCATCTTCCATGAAAAAGCGAAAGCAAAACACCCCCATGATTAAAGCCGGAGTGGACCTTATCTTCATGACTCCACAAGAAGGCATAATGCGTTTCGCCCTTTCATTGACAGAGCCAAGAACAAACAACGAGGCTGAGTACAAAGCTTTGATAACAAGTCTTGAGATTGCTGTCGATATGGGAATAAAAAACATCCTCATATATGAAGACTCCCAGCTGGTCATTAGCCAAGTACACGGTGACTATCAGACATGCAAGCCAGAACTGATCAGGTATGGTGAAAGAGTGCAGCAACTGCTGACGCAAATCCCTTCCTACATCCTGGAAAGCATACCGCGTGCGGAAAATAACAAGGCGGATGCGTTAGCCAAGCTCGCTAAAGAACTGGCCGACGAAAACCTCGATGACGTAAGGATCATTGTGCAAAGCCGCCGGATTCTCGCGCCAGCAGAAATATCTCCGGAGTTTTCTGAAAGAAAAGAAGCGACCAAACATAAGCCTTCTAATTACAAGATGAAGAAAAGGCTAAGTATTGGAGAGAAGTCTTCATAGATTACTTCAAATCCCATCGAACGCCCAAAAACGTGTCGTCAAGACATCAGCTCATGAAACGAGCTCTATCTTTCTCCTTCGTCAATGATACTCTATATAAAAGATCGTTCGACGGTTCATGGCTAAGATGCCTGGGACCAGAAGAAGCAAAAAGGGTCGTCCAAGAAACTCACGACGGATTCTGCGGTTCCTATCAGGCCGGGCCAAAGATGAAGCTGAAGATCAAAAGAATGGGTTACTATTGGCCCACAATGATTCAGGACTGCCTCGAATATGCGAAGCAGTGTCACTCGTGCAAGGTTCACGGGGACTTCATCTACCAGCATCCAAATCCGCTACACCCAACATTGGCTAGCTGGCCGTTCGAAATGTGGGGAACCGATATAATCGGGCCTATCGAACCAGCATCATCCAAAAGACATCGGTTAATATCGGCAATGACCGATTACTTCTCTAAGTGGGCAGAGGCAGTACCGCTAAAAGAAGTGAAGACGGAGAACATCCTCCATTTCTTCAGGACACATGTCATCTACCGGTTCGGCACTCCGCGACGAATCATCTCGGATAATGGGCCGGCCTACAGAAGTCATAAGATCAGCCGCTTTGCACAGCAGCATAATATAGATTAGAGATACTCTTCGGTCTATATTCCTCAAGTTAATGGTCCAGTTGAGGCTTTCAACAAGACCTTGATGAAGATCATAAAGAAAACGCTGTCCAGAAATAAAAGGGACTGGCATGAGAGACTGCATGAAGCTCTCTGGGCGTTTCGAACCATGTTCAAAACGACCACGAATACAACGCCATTCGCGCTGATATTCGGCACGGAAGCAGTACTTCCCTTGGAGATATAGCTACCCTCTCTACGAGTAGCAGTTCGATACGAGCTGATGGATGAAGAAAATGCCCATCTTTGGCTTGAGGAGCTCGACGGCCTCGATGAAACTCGTTTCATGGCGCAGCAAAACCTGGAAGCTTACAAAGCAAGGATGAAGCGCTCATACGAAAGGTTAACCAGGAAGAGAACATTCCGCCAAGGCGGACTCGTGCTAGTCGTAAAAAGACCTATGATCCCCAACCGTACAAAGTGGGGGAAATTCGAGCCGAACTATGAGGCTCCATACATCATAGACAAGGTCTACAAAGGTGGGGCCTACTTGCTCATAGATATGCATAGCGAAAGACCCTTCCGGCCAATAAACGGCTGGTTCCTTAAGAAATACTACGCTTGACAAGCCACGGCTCAGGTTAATGATAGATGACAACGCTCGTGTATGCTCACTGTCTTCCTGAGTCCAAACTCTATAAGTAGTATCCGGCAAAACTTCGTCCCGAAGCTAGCAATGAATCGAGATGTCCTTAAACTAACAATGGACCGAGATGTCCCTAAACTAACATTGGACCGTAATGTCCTTAAACTAAATACGTCGCCTCAAGCGCGGCGATAATGGAATCCAAGTCCACAAGTCCCAACGGCAAGAGATGCTACTCAAATCCCGCTGGCTACGTAGATACCCCGGTGGCGAAGCCCCCTTGAGTGCCATTGGCGAACAGAAGGGTAAAAAAAATGGTACGCACACAAGCGAAATGAGCACGGATGAAAACCCGAAAGGGCACCGTGAGTAAAAATAGCAGGGCTACCAGCATGCTTGTGAAAACCTGAGAGGGCGCAATCTCGCTGTAAGAAAAAAAACGGTATGCCCACAAGCGAAATGGGCACGGATGAAAACCCGAAAAGGCTCCGTGAGTAAAAGCAGCAGGGATACCGGCAAGTTTGTGAAAACCCAAAAGGGTGCAATCTCGTTAAAATAAAAACACCTACAAGGTCCTCTCGACCTTGTGAGGAGAAAACACCTGCGTGCGATCCTTACGACTCATAAGGGAGCAACACACTTAGGGATCCCTACGATTCCTAAGGAGAAATTACACTTATGAGATCCTCACGACTAGTAAAGAGAATTTTCCCTATGAGACCCTCACGGCTCATAGGATTCAAAAGCCTTAAGATACAGGGGCCTGAACCTGTTCTTAAGCCATCACACTCTCCAAGTTTCCATACAGGCGGTCAATATTGGCTCTTGTATACAATCCACGGGCACAAATAAACGATTTCCCAACCAAGTTCCACCAATGACGAGGAATGTCCTCATGTGGTGAACGACACTTATAAGTCCTCTCGACTTGTAAGGAGAAAACACTCTTGTAAGATCCTTACGACTTGCAATAGAAAATATCACTTAGGAGTCCTCACGACTCCTAAGGAGAAAATACGCCTACGAGATCTTCACGACTCATGGGGAGAAATACCTTTATGAGATCCTTACGGCTCATGAAGTCAAAAAACCTTAGTCAGCGAGATCTTAACCCTGTTTGCTAAGCCACCTTTGTTCAAATCAGCGAAGGCAAATGTTGATTCGTTCCTGGCAATATTCCAGTTGTAACGATGCCGATGCCGAAATTGGTATCAAAGTCTAAGTCCTTTCAAGGCAAATGATGATTCGCTCCTGACAATATTCCAGTTGCAGCGGTGCTGATGCCGAGATTGGTATCAGATCTCAAGATCCATACTCGCAATAAAAATCAGCGAGCAAAATATATGCATATGAAATAGCCGAAATGATGGGGCAACCCGCAATAAAAATCAGCGAGCGAAATATATGCATATAAAAACAGCCGAAATGTTTGGGTAACTCGCAATAAAAAGCAGTGAGTAAAAAGAATAAGAATAGCCAAAATGATTGGGCACCGCGATAAAGAGCCGAAATGATTGGGCGATCGCAACTTTCGCGATATAAAAAAGCTGAAATGATAGAGCACCGCGGAAAGAAATAAAAAAATGATGAAACTTTTACCCTGCAGGTGAGTCCACATCAACCCCTGTATACAATCCATGGGCATAAATGAAAAGGGAACCACATTTCCCCACCGGGCTCTGTCAAAGGGAGAGCCAAATCTCGACGGCAACATCTGCAGTCTAGAAGATCAACACGGCGTTCCTTTTCACTTTAGCGGGATGCAGGCGCAACGTCAACAAACAACCATAGGGTCAAAACAAAAGGAGCCATGGCAAAGTCTCTAACTCCAAGCCTCGACGGTTCACCAACAACCTAGAGACTACATTGGAGCCGTGGCAAATTCTCTAGTTCCAAATCTCGACGGTTCACAGACAGCCTGGAGATCAACAACGGCGTTTCTTCTCACTCCAACGGGATGCAGACGCGACGTCAACAAAACGGAGCCATGGCAAAGTCCCTAGTTCCAAATCTCGACGGTTCACAGACAGCCTAGAGATCAACAAAGGCGTTTCTTCTCACTCCAACAGGATGCAGACGCGACGTTAACAAAACGGAGCCATGGCAAAGTTCCTAGTTCCGAATCTCCACGGTTCACAGACAACCTAGAGATCAACAATGGCATTTCTTCTCACTCCAACAAAATGCAGACGCGACGTTAACAAAATGGAGCCATGGCAAAGTCCCTAGTTCCAAATCTCAACGGTTCACAGACAGCCTAGAGATCAATAACGGCGTTCCTTCTTACTCCAGTAGGATGCAGACGCAACGTCAACAACCAACCCCAGGGTCAAAACAACGAAGCCATGGCAAAGTCCCTAGTTCCCAGTCTCGATGGAAACATCTACAGCCTAGAGATCACAACGGCGTTCCTTCTCACTCCAACAGGATGTAGACATGACGTCAACAACCGATCCTAGGGTCAAAACAACGGAGCCATGGCAAAGTCCCTAGTTCCGAACCTCGACGGTTCACAGACAACCTAGAGACAACCTCGACATCATCGTAATATAGCAGACACAATGTCAACAAACGAAGCAAAGGAAGATCCCTAGCTTCAGGGTCTTGACGGCAACTCAAATAAAACTTGAAAGACTATCGGAGAACATCCCATACCATCGTGGAGTGGTCATGACTCATCGGGGCTCCCAAATTGAGCCTAACCTCAAGTAAAAAGCGGCATGGAAAATCCCTAACGCTTGCTCTTTCGACGGTAATATGACCTGGGAGATTACTTGAAGACGTCTTGTCCAGACCCCGAAGGGATCAGAGACACGACAGTCGCGAGGCTATTCGAACAGCAAGATTGCATATCGGGGAATGCATCAGCCAACGCGACGGTACGACGGACAAAAACCCTAGTACCACATACCCTAACGGACCTCTATCATAAAGAGCAGAGGTTAACTGTGACGTTAGGACATTCTTGCGAGAACTTCTCAATTCGTCTCGACTCGTAGAGAAAACAATGTTCCTGCGAGAACTTCTCGACTCGTAGGGAAAAACATCTTCGTGAAACCCTTATGGATCATGAAGGTAGAAAGCCTTAGGCAATGGGGATATCAACATGTTCCTAAGCACTGTGGCCCTGCAAGTAGGTCCAAGATGGACTATTGTATACTATCTGTCATGCCCCGCTTCCCAAAATACGGAATACGAGGTGTAGACAAGGCCAGCCATGCTCCTACGGTCGAGGAAATTTTCTGCCGTAGTCACACTTCGGCTTCTAGTTTTTCATGGTAAACAGTAAATGATGCGCAGGTAATGAGAAATGCAGTAACTGGAACAAAACAGTAATATAAACTGACCTGATGGGAAGCAAACGAATGTAACTCTGAATAGCAAGTCAAGATGTCTGTGATACACGTCTAGTTCTGGTCCAGGCTAAATCCTCTCCTCACACTGAGCATGCATACTCAGGTCGTCAGAGCGACACAATAGCAATATAATATATGAAATCTTATGACAATTCTAACAGTAATAATAGATATATATATCAGTAGATCAATGGCAGTATGGATATGAACATGCAGTTATCAATGCAGCGGAACAGTAAAAGCAGTATAATGATATGTCACGTATGTCAACACAGTATGTAAGGTATATCAATGCCAGTATCCCTATCAGTCTCTAAGTCTCACTGTACAGGTCACTAAACCTATCGTCAGTCCAAGTGTGAGAGTCAATCACTCGCGAGTGGCCACCCAAGGGTAGAACCCAAGGGCAAGGGACCACGGGCCCAACATGTATATCACGGTGATAATCACATACCCTGTAAATCTCCATATATCTCCCTAAATATATAAGCCGGCATGGGACTCCTGAGTTTCTGTTGAACTCACACTCAAACTACCCCACATCCCGTGGTCTACATCAAACGCTAACCATAACCCTAAGTACCAATCAGTCGGTGACAAGTCTGCGCGAGAACTGGAGGCAGGACCTCCATCAAGCACGTCCCGACTAATACCTAAGATAAATGGCAGTGTCTGGTGCCTTATCTGTGACATCCGTGCAAGAGCTTCCATAAGTGTCCCATACCACTTATAGTCACACGTACACGTGTCCCACAGACGTCGACAATGCAATATAATGATAAGGTTCACTGATTGTGTACAAGTACGTATCACTTTCACTCATTCACGGATACACGAACACTAACGTACTTGCCACAATCATCACTAAAATCTAATACTGGGTAAATGCACGTTATCACTATGTTATCAATGCAACGACATGTGTATGATATGATGCGTAAACAGTGTATAAAGCATGTTAGGATGTCATGAATCAATAATCTACCACTTGTATAAATTATCATAAATCATATGGTTACAGTTTATTGAAACAATGAACGGGGATTAAATAGTATGTTCAGTTATCTATCCAGCGAATTTGATTTCATGCTAATCGGGTTCCCAGATCATTAGTTATAGCCATTTCATTTTAAGCGTTCGCGGCTGGAAATCCGCTTTCAGAATCAGAAGTCCGTTTCGCAACGCATTTTTATCCCAATTGGGATCAGATTTTAGCAACGCTACAGTTAGATGAATTATAGAGTTTTCAGTAAGGTTTTCAACGCAACAGACGGATCTTCAATCGCATCTGTACGTCATGAGTTATACACTGTTTAACATTAATATGTCATCTTAGAATCTGTTCTGGACTGTTATACGTCCACATCTATTAAATTACAGATTAAATAACAAACGATAACGAAACAGGATGAAACCACTTGTGTTGTCTAGATAACACATTAACCTATAATAACCAGTGGAGTTCCGCAAGCTACGAGTTAAGGAAACAGGGTGGTGTTCATTACGGGACAGTAAACAACAACTGAAATCGCTCTAGACTGCAGTCCAGAGTCGCACTCCGATCCAAATATCGTCACAGTTTAAGTACAGGAATATCTGGAAACTAGTATAGGGTTAAATTTCGTTGAGTTGGCTTCGATTTAAGACCTAGAACGCATCATTCCGGTGTGTATATAATTTATGGTGATTTTTACAGTTTTCAGGTACAGGAATTATCCAGTTTTACAGGCAAACTTGTGAGTAGTCGTTTTAGTCGTTAACGATCATATTACCCAACAAATTTTGCACAAGTTATCCATCCCAACAAGGGCCAATGTAAATCATCCAGTTCCGTCAAATTTGATAAGTATTCTCATTGAGAACACACATCGAACAGGTATGGCACACTATTGTTCTAAAATTGTAACTTTATAATATGAGCAACTAATATTATAACTTGAGTGTATAGCATGTAAGCAAGTAGAATACTTGCCTGGACACGGTGAACTGATGGCGCGGAAGCTAAAGCAGTAGTGACACGTCCCGGCACGGAGTAGCACACACGCGACGAGTCCCGGCTATGCTTGGGTCGAGCTTGGGAATGGGTTGTTGCGGGCTCATGCGATGTCGGGGTGTCTGCGGTGGTCGCAGCTTCTGATGGTGGGGCTGCAGTGGGTTGGGTGAGAAGAGGGATCAAGAGAGAAGGAGAGAGAGTAGTGGGAGAGAGAGAGTGAAAGATAGTTAGAGAAACAGAGATTGAGTATTGAGAAGAGGGAGGGAGGGAGGGAGAAAGAGGGAGACGCAGAGAGGGTGACAAAGAGAGAGAGAACCAGAGAGGGATTGAGAAAGAGAGAGTGAAAACAGAGGAAAGGAAAGAGAAGGAGGGAGAGAGATGCAGGGATAGACGATGGCGATGGAGATGATGTTGGCGAGGAGGGTGAAGGGTGTCGATGGAGTTGGTGGTCGACGATAGTGGTCGTCGGGAAGACGGGGCGCCAGCGGTGAGGGTGCAAGGTGGTCGAGCTCGGTGCAGGGTTGGTGTGCAGGGGCGCTCGGCAGGGGGTGCTCGGGTGTGGATTGTACGGGGTGATGGTGGTGCTGCTGACGACGAGGAAGGTGCGGCTATGGGGGTCGCGGTGTTGGGAGGAGGCGGATGAAGAGATGAGGTGGTCGGTGATGGGTGCGTGGTTCGGGAGTGTAGCGAGAAGAGGAGGAAGAAGGAGAAAGTGATGGGAGTGAAGAGGGGTGAACGTTGAGGGAGCAGGTCGCAGGGAAACGTGCGCGTCGTGGGGAGTAACGCTCGCGAGCGTTGGCGACGAAGACGGCGAGGATCGTGGGTTGAGCGCGCGGGAGAAAATATAGCCGTTGGGGGAGAAGCACAGTGGCGGACCGGGTCGGGTATGGAGGAGCAGGCTGGAGAAGTGGGCTGAAGATTTTAAAGGAAAAATTTTAGTAAAACAAAAGGGAGTGGGCTGGGATTTTTACTGGGCCAGCCAGTAAAAAAGTTTGAAGATTAAATGGGAAAAATGAATAGGCCGGGCTTGGATATTAGGCCGTAAGGAATAAAAATAAAATGGAAAAGAGTTGGGCTGAGGATAAGGAAGAGTATGGATATAATAGGGTTTGGGTTTGTAGTGATGGGGTAAGGAATAAAACAAAATAGATAAGAAAAGAAAGGGCCGGCCTAAGGGATTTGTTAAAGAAAAGAAATGGGCTTGGAATTAAAATGAGGGAATTGGTTATATCTGGTTTTGGGTTTAATTTTGATAAAAGAAAAATGGGGTTTTAAAATAAATTTATAAATAGAATTATAAAGTAACAAAATACAGATTTTGGTATAAAAAGGAGCTGGGTATTACATCATATCACCCTTACAAAAATTTCGTCCTCGAAATTTAAAATAAACGATAGGTTATACAAACATAAGCAAAAGCTATTAGATTGCACACTAACACAAAAGATTTATTAGCAGTACGTGGACGAAGAAATTTAAAAATTTATATATAAGTAAGAACAACATACGAAAGGTAGGTCTAAATAGGTATAAAGCAAGAATAACTATAAGAGCAACTACGAGTATACGAGAATATAGGTATCAATAACGAACAATAATAATCAAAGTGTGTTCGATAAAAGTCGAATCCCACATATGTGCACATCTAAGTCTATCAAAAGCAAGCAGTAAAATAAGTATAAGGCTCAACCATCTAACATAATAATCATAGGCACACTACTCGAAAAGAAAGTAACGACAATAAAGTAGTGAAAGATTTGTCGGTAGTTTAAAACATTTTAGGATATTGTATCGATCAAATAGTTTTAAAATAACTTAGAAAACCCATATCGTGAAAATAAGAAACATGGGATAAAATAGGCGCGGTGTAAGCTCGCGCTACTGAAAATGAGAATAATAATAGTGTGCTTAAAATACGAAAACGGAGTAATCAATAACACAGACCAAAATAATGAAAACTAAATTTTTTTTTTGAATAACACTGTCCCTATATATAGTTAGGGTAATAGGAAGAACACAAAAATGTATAGGCTAGCTAGGGTAATGATTACAAGGAAGTGTGGATCATTCAAAAGTTGGAGTATGGCGGCTTTAGGCTGAAAATCAAGGAGATAGGGATTTGGTCAGCACAGGAAAATAAGGGTGAGCAACAAAGGACTACTAGAAGAAACTATGGGGAGAACGACGGTCGGTATATCTTATGAATCAAAGATTTGAAGGGTTAACGAACTCGGAAATTTCACAAGATATATTCTCCTCCCAGAAGGATCTCAGAGGGGCACAGACGAATGATGAAGGGTGGACCTCGAAAAGATCGGGGTGAAGTACTGGTTGATCTGAGTGAGGGTTAAGGCAATGTAAGGAGTAGGGGTGGACAAATCTCAGTAGGAAGAATAATTGTATAGAAGAAATATCAAGCAGCAAGTGAACTAAGAAGATTGAAGGATTAGCAAACTCAGCAATTTATTCCATTCTAGAAAAATTTTAAACAAAGTATCATCAAAAACAAAATGTGGCCCTAAACTATACACAGATTTATTTGGCCAGATAAAACAACATCTGAAAGTAATCCCGTCAGTCGCGGTTGTGGAGATTCAGCAAATTGCGATAGGCTCGCGCGCTCAGGTAGGGACGTCCATTTCCATAGCGCCTCGCGGGGATCGCCATTGGGAGTCCTTCCACAGCAGGGTCTTGTCCTTCTGGTCCTTCTTCCTCGGCTGAAGCTTCTTCATCGAGGTTTGATTCCAAGTGATTCTCTCCTTCTGGATTCTCTTCCATGGGATTTTCCTCCACTGGATTTTCTTCTATCGGTTCTTCCTCGGGATCTTCCTCTATCGGGTTCTCTTCAGGGTCTTCTTCCTCTTCATCGGAATTGCCTATCATGTCAAACCCTGAGGCGGCTGCTCCTTCGTCCTCTGAATCATTGTTTTCGAAATTGACCTGGGGACCGTTGATCTCATCGTCAGAACTCGTCAGCGTGTGGTCTAAGGAAACGCATGACTGTGCATCCTCATCTAGATGTGGAGCTGCTCCAGGATGGGCCATGGCCTGAAAAGAAAGTGTCATGATTAGACAACGAAACACATCAAGAAAATAATTAAGTGTACGAAGTATAGAAAGATTTACGATGGCAGGAATTGAAAAATATCAGGATAACAATGCTGTGATGGTGAATAGTATAAATAAGGAGAAAGCAAGAGAATGATACATATATTACGATTCAAAGTTTTATTGTATTCAACTAAAAATTCAACGGATACAAGGTTTCGAACGGAAAGAAATATTCATAAGGGGATGACAACATAATGCTGAAATTAGAAAACAGGAAAATTCTTCTTTGATTTCTGGGCTGCTGCATTCTCGTCACGCGAGTTGAAACCTATGTTGGATCCGCCTTATCCTCGAAATTTGAACTACGCAGTAATCCTCACTTGGCAGAAGTAGGGAGTGTGGACGAGTCTCCTCCCTGTAGTTCTTTCCTTTCTGGGCAACCGTTGATGAGATGTTTGTTAGACCCGCATATCAGACATTTTCCTTGGGCGCGGCGACAATCCCTCTGGAGATGTCCTGGCCTTTTACAATACCCACAACATGGGGTCTTCTGCTACTTCTGTCGCGGGGAAACAAATTGGCGCTTCATTTTCTTCTCTTTTTCTCGTCTAACGGGGATCCCTTTATGAGTGGAGACTCCCGCTGGTGCCTGATTCATCTGTCTTCTCAGTCCTTCAGCCGACAAGTCGTTTGTTCGCTCCTGGGCTTCCTTTAGACCTTGCAATACACTCAGAATCTCAATGGTCTGATTCTGGGGAGCGGATAAAGATGAAGAGTCGTTGGAAGACATGATCCTAAAACAACAATTTTGAGGATGATATAAGTCACAAGCTATACGAATCAAGATATAATATGGATAGGACAAAGATTCAAGAATATCAGAGATGATGAATTTATTACAAGTGGAGAATCAACTGTATGACTTTAAGTCACTTAAACAGAGTACGGTAGTGCAATTGCAACCACGTAACCTTGCCAAGTCACCCGAAACCCTAGCGAATGGATAGCAGAACACTCAATGTGAACATGGATCAAGAATATCAAGTTTACAATCTAGACTGAGGGATATCTTAGATTGTCAAACTCTACACGGAAAACTGCAATCCCAATCGAAGCAAAATCTGGCTCTGATACCAACTAAACCATGTCACGCCACGCTTCCCAAAATACGGAATACGAGGTTTAGACAAGGCCAGCCATGCTCCTACGGTCGAGGAAATGTTCTGCCGTAGTCACACTTCAGCTTCTAGTTTTTCATGGTAAACAGTAAATGATGCGCAGGTAATGAGAAATGCAATAACTGGAACAAAACAGTAATATAAACTGACCTGATGGGAAGCAAACGAATGTAACTCTGAATAGCAAGTCAAGATGTCTGTGATACACGTCTAGTTCTGGTCCAGGCTAAATCCTCTCCTCACACTGAGCATGCATACTCAGGTCGTCAGAGCGACACAATAGCAATATAATATATGAAATCTTATGACAATTCTAACAGTAATAATAGATATATATATCAGTAGATCAATGGTAGTATGGATATGAACATGCAGTAATCAATGCAGCGGAACAGTAAAAGCAGTAGAATGATATGTCACGTATGTCAACACAGTATGTAAGGTATATCAATGCCAGTATCCCTATCAGTCTCTAAGTCTCACTGTACAGGTCACTAAACCTATCGTCAGTCCAAGTGTGAGAGTCAACCACTCGCGAGTGTCCTCCACCCAAGGGTAGAACCCAAGGGCAAGGGACCACGGGCCCAATATGTATATCACGGTGATAATCACATACCCTGTAAATCTCCATATATCTCCCTAAATATATAAGCCGGCATGGGACTCCTGAGTTTCTGTTGAACTCACACTCAAACTACCCCACACCCCGTGGTCTACATCAAACGCTAACCATAACCCTAAATACCAATCGGTCGGTGACAAGTCTGCGCGAGAACTGGAGGCATGACCTCCATCAAGCACGTCCCGACTAATACCTAAGATAAATGGCAGTGTCTGGTGCCTTATCTGTGACACCCGTGCAAGAGCTTCCATAAGTGTCCCATACCACTTATAGTCACACGTACACGTGTCCCACAGACGTCGACAATGCAATATAATGATAAGGTTCACTGATTGTGTACAAGTACGTATCACTTTCACTCATTCACGGATACACGAACACTAACGTACTTGCCACAATCATCACTAAAACCTAATACTGGGTAAATGCACGTTATCACTATGTTATCAATGCAACGACATGTGTATGATATAATGCGTAAACAGTGTATAAAGCATGTTAGGATGTCATGAATCAATAATCTACCACTTGCATAAATTATCATAAATCATATGGTTACAGTTTATTGAAACAATGAACGGGGATTAAATAGTATGTTCAGTTATCTATCCAGCGAATTTGATTTCATGCTAATCGGGTTCCCGGATCATTAGTTATAGCCATTTCATTTTAAGCGTTCGCGGCTGGAAATCCGCTTTCAGAATCAGAAGTCCGTTTCGCAACGCATTTTAATCCCAATTGGGATCAGATTTTTGCAATGCTACAGTTAGATGAATTCTAGAGTTTTCAGTAAGGTTTTCAACGCAAGAGACGGATCTTCAATCGCATCTGTACGTCAGGAGTTATACACTGTTTAACATTAATATGTCATCTTAGAATCTGTTCTGGACTGTTATACGTCCACATCTATTAAATTACAGATTAAATAGCAAACGATAACGAAACAGGATGAAACCACTTGTGTTGTCTAGCTAACACATTCACCTATAATAAACAGTGGAGTTCCGCAAGCTACGAGTTAAGAAAACAGGGTGGTGTTCATTACGGGACAGTAAACAACAACTGAAGTCGCTCTGGACTGCAGTCCAGAGTCGCACTCCGATCCAAATATCGTCACAGTTTAAGTACAGGAATATCTGGAAAATAGTATAGAGTTAAAGTTCGTCAAGTTGGCTTCTATTTAAGCCCTAGAACGCATCATTCCGGTGTGTATATAATTTATGGTGATTTTTACAGTTTTCAGGTACAGGAATTATCCAGTTTTACAGGCAAACTTGTGAGTAGTCGTTTTAGTCGTTAACGATCATATTACCCAACAAATTTTGCACAAGTTATCCATCCCAACAAGGGCCAATGTAAATCATCCAGTTCCGTCAAATTTGATAAGTATTCTCATTGAGAACACACATCGAACAGGTATGGCACACTATTGTTCTAAAATTGTAACTTTATAATATGAGTAATCTAATATTATAACTTGAGTGTATAGCATGTAAGCAAGTAGAATACTTGCCTGGACACGGTGAACTGATGGCGCGGCAGCTAAAGCAGTAGTGACACGTCCCGGCACGGAGTAGCACACACGCGACGAGTCTCGGCTATGCTTGGGTCGAGCTTGGGAATGGGTTGTTGCGGGCTCATGCGATGTCGGGGTGTCTGCGGTTGTCGCAGCTCCTGATGGTGGGGCTGCAGTGGGTTGGGTGAGAAGAGGGATCAAGAGAGAGGGAGAGAGAGTAGTGGGAGAAAGAGAGTGAAAGATAGTTAGAGAAACATAGATTGAGTATTGAGAAGAGAGAGGAATGAGAGAGAGAACTGAGTGAGAGAGGGATTAGAGGGAGGGAGTGAGTGAGAAAGAGGGAGACGCAGAGAGGGTGACAAAGAGAGAGAGAACCAGAGAGGGATTGAGAAAGAGAGAGAGAAAACAGAGGAAAGGAGAGAGAAGGAGGGAGAGAGATGCAGGGATAGACGATGGCGATGGAGATGATGTTGGCGAGGAGGGTGAAGGGTGTCGATGGAGTTGGTGGTCGACGATGGTGGTCGTCGGGAAGACGGGGCGCCGGCGGTGAGGGTGCAAGGTGGTCGAGCTCGGTGCAGGGTTGGTGTGCAGGGGCGCTCGGTAGGGGGTGCTCGGGTGTGGATTGTACGGGGTGATGGTGGTGCTGCTGACGATGAGGAAGGTGCGGCTATGGGGGTCGCGGTGTTGGGAGGAGGCGGATGAAGAGATGAGGTGGTCGGTGATGGGTGCGTGGGTCGGGAGTGTAGCGAGAAGAGGAGGAAGAAGGAGAAAGTGATGGGAGTGAAGAGGGGTGAACATTGAGGGAGCGGGTCACAGGGAAACGTGCGCGTCGTGGGGAGTAACGCTCGCGAGCGTTGGCGACGAAGACGACGAGGATCGTGGGTTGAGCGCGCGGGAGAAAATATAGCCGTTGGGAGAGAAGCACAGTGGCGGACCGTGTCGGGTATAGAGGAGCAGGCTGGAGAAGTGGGCTAAAGATTTTAAAGGCAAAATTTTAGTAAAACAAAAGGGAGTGGGCTGGGATTTTTACTGGGCCAGCCAGTAAAAAAAGTTTGAAGATTAAATGGGAAAAATGAATAGGGCCCGGCTTGGATATTGGGCCGTAGGGAATAAAAATAAAATGGAAAAGAGTTGGGCTGAGGATAAGGAAGAGTATGGATATAATAGGGTTTGGGTTTGTAGTGATGGGGTAAGGAATAAAACAAAATAGATAAGAAAAGAAAGGGCCGGCCTAAGGGATTTGTTAAAGAAAAGAAATGGGTTTGGAATTAAAATGAGGGAATTGGTTATATCTGGTTTTGGGTTTAATTTTGATAAAAGAAAAATGGGGTTTTAAAATAAATTTATAAATAGAATTATAAAGTAACAAAATACAGGTTTTGGTATAAATTTATAAATAGAATTATAAAGTAACAAAATACAGGTTTTGGTTTAAAAAGGGGCTGGGTATTACACTATTCACAGGCTATATTCTCTAAAGTCGAATATCGACAAGAAAAAAAACACTTATGAGTCCTCTCGACTTGTAAGGGGGTAAATTCTCTTGTGAGATTCTTACGACTCTCAAGTGAAAACGCACTTAGGAGATCCTCATGACTTCTAAGGAGGAAATACACATGCGGGATCCTCTCGACTCGTAGGAAGAAAAGTCTTTATGAGACCCTCACGGCTCGTAAAATTGAAAAGTCTTAGGTGGCAGATCCAAACCTGTTTCCTAAGCCATCGCTGCCCTACAAAAAGGTTCAAACTGACTCTTGCACACTATCCACGGGCCACATTCGCCAATGAAATGAAGAAGCTACTTATGGGTCTTCACGATTCGTAAGGAAAAATACCCGAGTGAGATCCTTACGACTTACGGAGGCGATGAACACTCAGAAATCCTCACGATTTCTAGGGAGAATAAGCACCTATGAGATCCTCTCGACCTGTAGGGAGAAAAAACCCTCTTGAGACCCTTACGGCTCATGAAGACGAAAAAAGTCTTAGACTATAAGGACCCTAAACTTGTCTCCCTTATAAAAATAAGTGAGAGAAAAATGGATGGGGAAAATTCCCCACTAATGGAGCCTCACGTGCCTACACGTGAGCGCCTATATACAAAGATTATAGGCGCCGCGTTTAAACAATTAACAGGCTAAAATTAAGCCTCACGTCTAAGCACGTGAGCATCTATATACAAAGTATATAGGCTCCATATTAAAACAAATAGCATGCCAGAGAAGCTCACGTGTTAACATGTGATGCCCTTTTTAGGCTGTTGCATATAAGCAAACAAGTTTAACTCCGTAGGGGTCATCAAAATCCTATATGGAAAATATTTCCTTAAATCTTTCTAAACTATCTGATAGAATTAAATTCTATATATATGGGAAATATATCCCTGATCTTCATTAAAACAAAAACATCTTCTCTGTTGTTAAACGAAAGACCTTTGGATTAAAGATCCAACGGTGATCTTCTGATAGAATAAAATTCTATATTAGGAAGATATTTCCTAATTTGGTTAAAAAATAAGAAATGTTCTCTGTTAAACAGAGAGCCTTTGGATTAAAAATCCAACGGTGAATAAAATTCACCGATTGATCTAAAAGATCATGGAACCAACCATGATCTCTCAATGTGAGATTCTCTTAACAAATTGATTCTTGTTCTTCTCGTATAAATAGGAGCGAGGAGAGGAGGAGAAAGAGAGAGAGAACACACAGAAAACACAGAGAGACCCCCCATAAGCTTTGAGAAACAAAAGAAAAAGATAAAAATAGAATTCAATTCTCTAGAGGAAGAAGATCCCCTTCTTAAACAAAAAAATCCTAGGTAAGAAGAAAATACAGAGATTATATTATTTTTTCTTTAAAGGTTTAACCCTTCATACAAGAACTTAGTTCTTCCTCTGGTTAAGGTCTGCAAAAGCAGACTCCCCACAAGTTGAGAATTTAATTCTCATCGGGGAGATTCTGTTATGCAGATTCAAAACTTAGAGGAAAGAACTAAGTTCAAAAAATTTAATTCTTCCAAAAGTATATAGGAATTTAATTCCTCTGATAAAACTAGGGTTTAAACTTGTAAAAGAATTTAATTCTTATAAAACAAGGGATCTGAAATTCTCAAAACTCAGATCAAAAGCTCTATGCATATAAAAGAAAAGACTGGTGATTTATTAGCGTTCAACGCTATAACGAATGCTCACGTGTTCCCACGTGAGCACCTTTGATGAACTAAAAGGAATGACTGAGATCGAATCACGTGTTCTCACGTGAACCCCAAACAGTTGCTTAACAGTTATATGGAAAAGGGGAAAAAATCAAAGATAGCGCTCACATTTTGAACACCTCACGTGTCCGCACGTGAAGCACTATATGAGCTAAGTGCTTAGCACTTATAAAAGGAAGATGAAATAAACCCAAAGAGGCAGTGACCAACTCTGGGGCATCTCATGTGCCCACACGTGAGGGCCACAAGAATTAAGTGTTTAATACTTATATACAGATGGGGAATTGTACCCAAGTGTACAGTGCCAACTTTCAGGCGCCTCACGTGCCACACGTGAGCACCCCAAATTTCATTGTTTAACACTGCTTTAGAGTCTCACGTGGGAGTACGTGAGCACCGAGCATGTATTAGTGTTTAACACTATAAGAAGCCAACTTCAGCCCCAAATTGGCTAAGTCATCCTGAGATTAAAATATCTTGGATCTCCAAATAGACCGAGCCTCTATGCTCATGACTTCCCAAATTAATTGACCAGAACGATGTCCATCCCACATCTCCTAAGTTAATCTTAGTCTCCCAAAAATGACTAATGATTCTTGGATGGTCCACCATGATCTCTCCCCTCAATCAAGAATTTGGTTCAAGGATACATCTCTCTACACCTCTGATACATGTCGTTGTAATTCCTCAATGTCTTCAGAGAGGTGGTGGGTCCCGACAAACAACTGCTTTTGGATGCACTTCCAAAAATGGCGACAACGAACCACAACGTCCGTAAACTAGCTATGGACCGAAACGTCCTTAAACTACCAACAGACCAAAATGTCCTTAAACTAAAGCAATAGGGCCCAAATGCTCTTTTGTTGGGTCTGAAGGATCCTAAAATCCTGTTGAGTAGATCTTAGTCTAAAATTAGACCAACGTATCCTCAACAAATATTTAAGTCGATCTTAAATCTAAAACGAGATTAACGATCCTTAAAATCAACCCAAACCCAAATATAAGAATATACGGATTTGGACTAATCCATGCCCTACGGGCAACAACATAAATTAGTCTCCGTAACAATCCACGGGCAACCAAAAATAAAACAAACAAACACGACACAAAGTGAACTTCCGGAGCAGGAGAAAGTGGTTATCGCAATGCGGTAACATAATTAACTGCAGGGAAGAGCGTCCCCACAATCAAAAACCCCTCACAACGAGGAGGAATCTAACGAAGTGTACTAAAATGGCCGCATTCATCTAAACCTCCGATACACGGCGCCATAAATCAACTTGGCATCTTCGGAGAGGTGGACGGATAAATCCAAATAGCATCTGCCCCCAAATTCAGGCAAGATGACCTACGCGGTTTCTTCTCCTTTTTCGGCGGTAAACATCTGCGATATGCCAATACCAAGTGGGAGATTGTTAATAATATATGCCCTAGAGGCCATTATTGTATCATACTGGATTGTATATTACATATTGGAAACTTAGGATATTCACAGTTATAATAACAGTCTTGCTTAAAATGGTAGTATGCTGCTTGGTTTGATTCTATCTCAATATGTGCATATATTTCTTTTAGCATATCGCTTATACATATTGGTAGAGCCCTTAGGATCTTTGCTTGACTACCAGCGTTGTGATGGCAGTCACACTAATAGAGACTGGGTAATCTATAAGCGTCTCCTTATACAGGTCCCTAGTCATAGGATTATCGAGGCGGGGCATCGATACTTCAAAGTAGACTAGTGTATACGCTTCTCATCTCAGCAGGGGAGATGGTCTGTCCCCCAGCCATTAGTACGTCGTACTGGAGATAGTATACAAGTGCTCATTGGGTTATGAGTTACACTGAACGGACTCGTTGGGAACTGCTGGTTGGTATTATACCTGTCGTCAGGTAGCAGTTCTCGGGTGGCATGAGTACAGGCTAGTCCGTTGACTTGATATCACTATTCGTCTCAAGTGTGTTCCCACTGTACTTAGATCACTACCCTACCACGGCTCAAAAGAGTTGTGCAAACAGGTAGTGGTTGGGTGCAGTCCCGAAGCACTTGGAGGCAGTAGCGGTTAGATAGGATTCGTCTTTCTTGGTATTGGGGGTTGATATCGCGCTGTGTTTGGAAAGCCGTTACACAAAGTCCCTGGCCAGGGCAAGCGAGATTTACTAGAAGGTACTCCAGTAGTTTCTCAGGGTGTATTGGGCTCTTCTCCGGCACGACTTATTGCGTTGTTAGGGGTCTGATGTTTACCATCCTCCTAGGCCCGATATGCGAGTATCTTAGACGAATAGACCGGACCGTACGGAGATTGTCAGAGATAGGCTTAGTAAGAGTTCGGATGGGTTTGCTCATCGGCCTTCTTATCGACAGATATCTGGGTAGTCGTTACGTGCAGTTAGTACCGCTGACGGACTTGTGGTTAAACCCACTGTCAGCGTACTGTCGAGTATTTAGAGTCCCACACAGAGGGTTTCCCTGCATCGGGAAAAACGGTGTAGAGACCGTATGGTTTTACGGCAGTGTTCCGATCACATACGTGTACTGGCTACACGGATGATGTTCGGATGGATAATACTAGTGGGCTTTGGTTTAAACCGGATCCTAGTATTATATTATTGGATTGTTATCATCTCGTTGTATTCGTATTTTTTCGAATACGAATACGGGTATGTATATATGGTGAGGGCATTCTTGTAATTTCGTAAGAGATACTTCTAGAAAGGGACACCTCATTATATGGATTATCTATTTTATGAAATAGATTAATGAGGTGAAAATTGTATTATTGGCATGGGTGAAGCATGGCTCTTGGTATTTGTTTATTGGTTTGTGATCACTGTTGAAGCATGGTTGCTATTTTCAATTTGAAAATAATACATGCTTCAATGAGTGAAGTGAGAGAGAGCCATTCTACACTTGCTAATTTTAGTTCATTTGCTATTTTTCTTTCTCTTTCAAATTTCCTCTCCTTTTTCCTCAAGAACCCTAACCCTCACAAGAGTTGTGAAACATAGGGTTCATTGAGATAAAACACTCCATTAGATACTCTACATTTTCTAGACTATTTAGATTAGCAAACTAAGTACTCTAGTTATCTCGGTTTAGAAGTTGGAACTTGAAGCACGTACTTTCAGGTGGATCGTCTTTAACGCGAGGAGGCCAATGTTGCAAGCTCGATCCGTTTTTCTAGGAGCTAAAGAAGAGGAGGAGGAGGAGGAGACCCGAATGACTTGGTTCAAGGAGATATAACACTTTTCATAGTAGTTAAACATCCTAACTAATTTAGTTACTTAAGGTTTTCGTAAAGATCCTGAAGTCTAGTCGGTGTTGCGAAGCTTGTAAAAATCGTTTTTTATAAATTTTACCTCCAACGAACCCGCGGGGTGCGTGACATCGACTTACACCTCCTTCATCTTCCTCAATCATGTTTGAGCTCACATCTCTTTCCTTTGTCCGTTCTAAGAGCCAATCGACTAGAGCTATCATTTTATCCGGCCCCCATCAAGCCTCACCCCCCTCTTTCGTCTAGATAAAGCCCTAACCTTCATCTTCCATCCAAATGATCATCTTTTTTATCATATTCATCTTCATCTCTGTCAACTCCCAATGTTTAATCAAACTTAGAAGAAGAAACGGAGGGGAAGGAAGAGAAAAAGGAGGAAGAAGATTTTTTTCTATTTTAATTTAAAAATTATCTTAAGTTTAAATAAAAACTAACTATCAATGCGCAATTGCTCAGTTGATGGCACGACCTGGATCGCGCCAAGATGTTGCCTTCCATTGATCTGCTGATGGCGGCGATGGGTGGCTGAGATTGGATTTGGAGGCTGTCGCTCCTGAAGCGTGCGGATCTCAATGGGTTTGAAGTTGTGGTTGCCGAGCTACCTGCAAGGAAGTCCCAGGATGGTTGTACCACTGAGGACCCTCCGACGGTCAAGTTAGACTAGAGATCCGAGTAGAGTAACGGCTTAGTGGAGTAAAAATGGCTTACTTGAACCGTCTGATGAAGGGGTTTATATAGCGGTGGCAGCAGACGAGGAAGGCGCGAGAATCACGCCGGCCGTTACGCTCCCGACGTCACGCCCACGTGATGAGTGGGACCTCCCATTAATGGAGAGACAGACTCGTTAATGGGGGATCGTGGTGGCATGGAACGTGGGATGTGGCCGGCGGAGATCTCGCGCATGGCGAGATTCACGGGATCGCGGTTACGCCTGCAAGTGGTGTTGTTGGTCGGTCGATGAGACCGAGAAAGATGACCTCAGCGGGAGAGCTCGCGGAGGAGCGGGAGAGCCGAGGTATCTTGGTTCTGCTCGAGCCCGGAGGCAAGCTGAGAGGACCGAGGAGGCTCGGGCCTGTGATAGCTCAGAGACGGGTTGTAGGGCCGAGGAGGCCAATTGTGCTGGGGGCTCGGAGGTGAGCCAGCGTTTGCTTGTAGGACGGGCACAGGAGTGGTCTGGTCGGCCACTGTAGGTCTTTTCTTGTGCGCCCTGGGACACGTCATCTGCCACGTGTCTTGATCTGGGAGATCACCGATATCGAGCATCATCATTAGCCCCCCACTCTCGTCCCGACCAGCTGACGGGTCGGGTCGAGAGTGGTTTGCCGGATCACCCGAGGTAGGCCCCTTTCCAAAGATATCGTCGGGCGTGTCTCCGGGCAATTGGTTGTCTTTTCTGGATGAGGCCAGCGAATCGGGGTGAGATCCTTCGCATTAAAGAGGGTGCGCCGGATCGTCTGCAATTTTGTTGAAGCGACAGACCACGTGTCGGATGCCGGTTGGATGATGTGATGTGTCACAGGCTTCTGGCGTCCGATGGGACGCCGCCAATGCGCTTGCGACAGGTGGGGTGATCATGGCCATCGAGTGCACTGAATCGTTTTGGCGAGAGTCGACCATAGCCGCTGGATGAGGATGCCGATAGCATAAATAGGAAGGGGCCTGATTCAGGATCTCTCTCTCTCTCTCTTCGCATTTTTCTCATTCTGAGTCTTATTTGCTCGGCGCTCTCCCTTTAGGTCGGATATTGCGTTTTCTCTTCTCGAGGACTTCTTCCCATCAGGTTAAATGCCTTGCTTCTTCTTCCTTCTGCTTCTTCTCCTTCTAAGTCGAGCTTCTTCTCCCTTTTGGCAGGACAAATGGTTCGATCCCAGACTCTTGGTGCCTTCGGCGCTCAGTCCTGGAGGGGGGCCGGCGGTGCTGCCGTGCCTCCGGCTGACTCGAGCCCTGAGCCGGATGTGCCTCCGACGATGGGGCCACCTGCCCCGTCACGAACTCCTGACGATTGTTCCGGCGGCGGCCAAAGGCATACACGGGTTCCCGAATCTCAGACGAGGGATGCAGGAGAGGGTGAAGACGGGGTTCCTCTTAAGCGGAAGAGGACGGTCTCTCGTGCATCACCGATGGAGGTTCTGGAAGGGACTCCCATGCGGGAGGGGGACTTCCAGTTCGTGGTCCCGTCGGGGCTTTCCGTTGCTGCCAGCCTTCTTGCTGGTATGGAGGAGTCGGCCGGGGGCCAGATGTCGTGGGGGACCTTGAGGGCCCAAATGGCGGCTATCGCACAGGAGGCGGTTCAAGTATGTACTCTCTCATGTGTTACTTTAAGAGACATTTTCCTAGTTCGGGTGTCTTTAAGTTTCTCTGCCATTTTTCGCCAGGTCCTTCAGCACTGCGCCCTTGTTACTCGTATGGAAGCCGAGGGGGCTATTCGGGCTACGAGGTCAGCAGAAGAGTCTTCTTTGGAGGTCGAGGGTCTGCGACTCGAGATGCGTATGGAGAGGGTGAGGTCGATCGTCCTCAAAGCCCGGTCAGAAGCCACGGATCTCACCGTTTCAAAGTGCCAGGAGTCTTATCGCCGCCTAAGTGAGTCCCACCGGGTCGTCGAGGTGAAGTTGGTGGAACTGGCCGATCGCCTTGAGGCCATGAAGTGGGAGAGGGATGCAAGCAGGCGGGATGCCGAGGCGGCGCTTCAGGCGGCGGAGCTTGCCGAGATCCAAGCTAGCAAGGCGGTGGCTGATTACAAGGGGTCGGACCAGTTTTACGTCGACCTCGGCGAGGCCTCCGCCGTTGCATGGAACAAAGCTCTTGATGCCGTCAAGGAGCAGCTTCCAGAGTTTGCCGATGGTGAGCTTCGAGCTCGGGTCCCACTTTCAGTGGTCATGCCCCCGGTCGACAGTGATGAGGGAAGCGAGGTCTAGGCCGTGCTTGCGGCCAGAACTTCCCTTTTGTAAACCTTCGGGTAATTTGATAAAGCTGGGGAGCCCATAATACCCTTGTAAAGGCTTTGACTTTTTGAATAAAGATTTTTGTTTTTACAGTAGTGTTTGTGCTTGTATTTCCTTTTGTTGGTAGATACTTGTGTTTGCACAGACTGCCTTCATGTTGTGTCGGTTCTTCGTCTAGCGATTACCCGTCGAACTGAATCTGATCATTTGCTGAGTGTGCGAAGACCGGCGGGAAGACGGTATCTTCATGGCCCCGAAGTCAAGGTGGAGATCGCTCAGACATTGATAGACTGGATGCCTCTTGTTGAGTTCATGTTCCTTAGGTGTTGGAGGGGCCGTAAGTGTAGGGAAGCCACCGGCCAGGAATAACCGAGCAGGGTAGCCGCTAGGCTGCCTCTATGCGATGGATTAGATCCCTGGCATTATGGGGTAGGCGAGCTACCAGCCAGGGATAGCCGAGCAGGGTAGCCGCTCGGCTGCCTCTTGGTGAGGGCTTTGATCCCTGGCGTTGTGTGGTAGGGAGGATACCGGCCAGGGATAGCCGAGCGGGGAAGCCGCTCGGCTGCTTCTATTCGAGGGCTTAGATCCCTGGCGTTGCAAGGTAGGGAAGCTACCGGACAGGAATAGCCAAGCAGGGTAGCCGCTCGACTGCCTCTGTGCGAGGGCTTAGATCCCTAGCGTTGTGGGGTAGGCGAGCTACCGGCCAGGGATAGCCGAGCAGGGTAGCTGCTAGGCTGCCTCTTCGTGAGGGCTTTGGGAAGATGGACAGCCGCGAGTGACACGTGCCACGAACGTATAGACAACGCGAAGCATTTTGGAATGTCATGCCAGTTTCGTTACATGGCGACGTGGTATTGGGGTAGTTGTTGCGATTCCCAAGATTCGCGCTGGCATGCCCAAGAATCCGGGTTCTTGGAGATTCTGCTTGAAGCTATAAGTAGGGAAGGAGATGGCAGTTCCTTTGGCACCGCTTACTTTCGAGATGACTGGGCGCGTGTATTTGATCGAAGAGATTATCGCACTTGGTGATGTCTCCTTGTACGACCAAATGCTGTCCAAGGAGAGGTGCCGGGGAGTGGTTCGGTGCCTCGAGGATCACTTCGGCCGTCTCCTCCCTCGGCGGTCGCCCTTGCTCCAGCTCCTGATGTACGCGATCTGGAGGAGGTCCCGGGGTTGGACAACCCCCCTTTTTGTAAGGTCGTAGGTATCCATTTCATTGGTACAGCTTAAGCTTCTCAGCGTTGTAAGGCCGTGGAAACTTGCGGTCGTCCGCGTCCTATAAGCGGTAGGCTTCGCCGGGAAGTACTTCGGAGATGAGGAAAGGACCGTCCCATTTCGGAAAGAACTTATGTAGCCTGCCTTGATCGATGAACTCGTTTCGTCGTAGGACCAGGTCTCTGGTCTTGAAGGAATGACGCTTCACCCGCGCATTGTAGTATCGGACAGTTTGCTGCTGATAGGCGGCAGCCCTGATTTGAGCCCGGTCCCGTTTCTCCAGCAAGATGTCCAGGTTGGTCCGCAGTGCCGTGGTGTTTGCTTCGTCGTCAAAGTGTTCGACCCGGTGACTGGGTAGCCCGATCTCCGCCGGGACCATCGCCTCGGTCCCGTAGCAGAGGCTGAAAGGGGTTTCCCCGGTGGGGGTCTTCTTTGATGTGCGCAGGGCCCATAAGACCCGGGGCAATTCCTTGACCCAACTGCCTTGGCGCCTCTCCAAGCGAGTCCAGAAACCCCGGAGGACATCCCGGTTGGCGGCTTTGGCCTGCCTGTTGCATTGGGGGTGTGCGACCGCGGCGAACTTCATGAGAATATGATATTCGTTGAAAAAATCTTTCACCTTCTCATTCTAGAAGTCCGTCCCATGGTCGGTGATGATACACCTCGGGATGCCGAACTGGAGTATCAGGTTGTTCTGCAGGAACTTGATGGTCGTGGCAGCGTCCTGTTTTCTGATGGGGACGGCTTCGATCCACTTTATGAAGTAATCCACCGCGACGAGAACATATTTGTGCCCGCCCGCGCCGGTAGGGAACTGGCCTATCATGTCCAATCCTCACTGGGCGAACGGCCACGGGGAGGTCAGCACGGTCAGCTCGGTGGTCGGGAGGCGAGGTATGCTTCCGTGGAGTTGGCAGCTTTTGCGTCTCCTGACGAGCTTCTAGGCGTCCTCGTGAATAGTTGGCCAGTAGTACCCCTGGAGAAATGCCTTCTGGATTAAGGTTCGGGCCCCTTGGTGTGCGCCGCCGACCCCTTCATGGATTTCACAGAGGACGTAGTCGGCTTCATGGGGGTCGACGCACCGGAGCAGGGGCTGGGTGAAGGATTTCTTGTAAAGGTTCTCATTGCTCCAGACAAAGTGACGAGCTTTGGCCCTGAGACGGCGGGCTGCTCCCCGATCTTCTGGGAGCGTACCGTCCCTTAGGAATTCTACGAGGGGCTTCCTCCAGTCCTGGACATCTTCCAGGGCTGTATACACATGAAGTATTGTCGCCCCGTCTTCCACGCTGGGCCGTGGCAAGGTTTCGAAGAGGATAGACCGCTTGTTGTTGGCCGAGTAGGATGAGGCCAGCTTGCTCAGGGCGTCGGCTTGGGCATTGAGCTGCCTGGGTATTTGTTCTATCTGGACTTCGTCAAAATTCTTCTGAAGTTTTCTTACCTCGGCCAGATATTTCACCATTAGGGGTTCCCGAGTCTCGAAGTGGCCGGTCACTTGGCCAACGACCAGGACTGAGTCACTGCGGATTCGAATTGTCCTCAGCCCAAGCCCGGAGGCCATGCGAAGTCCAGCCAGCAGGGCCTCGTACTCTACCGCGTTGTTTGAAAATTTGAATCCGAGCTTTAGGGAATATTCCATTTTTGCTTCGTTCGGGCCCCGAATGATAAGGCCGGCGCCACAGCCTTCCTCGGTTGAGGACCCGTCGACGTAGATGACCCACTCAGGGACCGAGTCGGGTCTCCCCACGATCGGGTGTCGATCCGCGAGGGTCGGCGCGGGCTCCAGTTCTTTGCTCGGGATGGTCCTCTCGACAATAAAGTCGACCAGGGCTTGTGCTTTGATGGCCTGCCTCAGGCGGTATTTTATGTCAAACTGGGACAGCTCCCATCTCCTCTTCTCTAAGCAGCCCGAGGATTCGGGTGAGGCGAGGATAGCCCCCAGTGGGCGCTCGGTGAGGACGAGGATAGTGTGCACCTGGAAGTAGTGTCGTAGCTTTCTTGAGGCCACTATGAGGGCCAGGACGATCTTCTCTATGGCTGGATACCTCATTTCTGTGTCTTTGAAGACGTGGCTCACGTATTATACCGGCTTCTGCACTCCGTCGACTTCCTGGACGAGCACTGAGACTGCCGCTTGGTCAGATACTGCCAGATACAGCGATAGCTCGTCTCCTTCAACTGGTCGGGTGAGCGGCGGCGGCGTCGCAAGGTGCCTCTATAACTGGTCGAAGGCGGTCTGACACTCCTCTGACCACTCGAACCTCGGGATTTTCCTTAAAGCTTTGAAGAATGGAAGGCATTTCTCCTCAGACCTCGATATGAAACAGCTCAGAGCGGCCACCCGCCCGGTTAGTCGCATGATCTCGACGTTGGTCTTGGGCGCGGTCATGTTGAGGATGGCGTCGATTTTCTCCGGGTTGGCCTCGATTCCACGGTGGGTGACCATGAAACCGAGGAACTTTCCCCCGGTGACCCCGAATGCGCACTTAGCGGGGTTCAGCTTCATCTTGAACTTGCGAAGTACCTCGAAGGCCTCGCCCAGGTCCTTGGTGTGGTCGGTCGACGAGACTGATTTGACGAGCATGTCGTCGACATAAACCTCCATGTTCCTGCCGATCTGTGGCTTGAACATGCGGTTGATTAACCGTTCGTATGTAGCCCCGGCGTTATTGAGGCCGAAGGGCATCACTTTGTAGCAGTATACCCCCGGTCCGTTGTGAATGCGGTAAGATCTTCATCTTCCAGATTCATATGGATCTGATTGTAGCCGAAGAAGGCGTCCATGAAGCTCGACAGCTCGTGGCTTGCCGAGCTGTCGACGAGCTGATCAATCCGAGGTAGGGGTAGTTATCCTTGGGGCAGGCCTTGTTAAGGTCGGTGAATTCGACGCACATGCGCCACTTCCCGCTTGATTTCTTGACCAGGACTGCGTTTGCTAGCCACTCCGAATATGGCACGTTTCGAATGAAGTTGGCGGCGAGGAGCCGATCTACCTCGTCCTCGATAGCCTTCTGTTTGACCGGGGTGAAGCTTCGCTTTTTCTGTCTGACGGGTCGGGCCGTAGGATCAACCCCGAGCTTGTGAGATACAATTTTGGGGTCAATCCCATGCATGTCAGCATGTACCCAGGCAAACACGTCGGAGTTGTTTCTGAGGAAGTAGACCAGTCATCTCGCTGAGTTCCTGTCAGAAGCGACCCGATCCAAACGAGTTTTTCGTCGTCCCCTTCTACGAGGGGGACCTCTATCAGAGGCTCCACCGGGGTCCTTCGGACCCCGGTTTGCTCTTCTCGAGTGTCTAGAGAACCCCTAATGTCACCCTCACCTTCGACATCGTCGACCGGTCTCTCGGATGAAGATGTTGCGGTGAAGCAAACCTTTACAATTCGTTGGTCTCCATAGACCCGACCTATCCCACCCTGGTCGAGAAGGAACTTCATCGCCAGGTGATGGGTCAATATCTGGGCCCAAAGGGAGTTCAGCGTGGGGCGGCCGAGGAGGATGTTGTAGGCCGATGGGATTCTTGCTACGATGAATTCCACCGGCAGTGTCCGCGTACGGTTGGTTTCCCCGACGTTGAACTGTAGAGTGATTACCCCTTCCGCCGGGATGAAGTGGTTGGTGAATCCTGAGAGGAAGTGGGAGGTCGGTCTCAGGTCTGCCGAGGTGAGCCCCATGCGCAGGAAGCAGTCGTGGAAGAGAATGTCTGCCGAGCTGCCCGAGTCGACCAGGATCTTGTGCACCTCGTATTGATGGACACGAGCCGTAATCACCAGGGAGTCGTTGTAGGGCAAGGATATGCCGTGAAAGTCTCATTGTCAAAAGTGATCGGCTTGGTCTCCCTTGAACTCTTCGTCGGTCGGCTGTCGGCCTCCGCGGCTGGCGCGGAGTGCTGAGTCTCGTATGTACCCGACGTACCCTCGGCCGCCATGACCACGATTTTCGATGAGCCTTGGTTCCCTTTGGTGAGATTCCTTATGCCTCCCCGGTAGGGTTGTTTTTGATCTGCCGTGGAGAGTCTCGCGTGTGCGACCCCGTCGAGAGAGGGGGTGCCGGTCGTGCCTGTAAATAGGCGAGCTGACCGCCACCGCCTCGGGAGGGACAGGGGTGCGACGAGACTCGGGGCGAATCTCTCTAGCGTAAGACCTCGAAGCCAAACTTAGCGGTACCCACCAGGTTTTCGAGTATGTCGGCCCGAGGAAACCGCGGTTGCCGGAAATGATGAGGCTGCGGTCGGCAGTGCCTACGCGGATGGAGTCTTCTCTCTCCCTGTAGAGATCCTGGTCCCGAGGCGGGAGAGCGGCGACTTGGTGATCTTGCCCCGCCATTTGGACGCAGATCAGCGCCTCCACAACAGACGTGGGTCGGTCTATCCGGCAGGCGAAGGCGTTGATGGCATTCGGCGGAAGAGGTTCGTCCACGCCTCCGTTGAGGGGGAGGCGGCGGCTGGTGCTTGGGTCGTTATGATGATCGCTCGCCATTAGATTGAGATCGGAAAGTGAACTTTTGTTTTTGTGAAATCAGGGAGTTCCCACAGACGGCGCCAGCTGGCACGACCTGGATCGCGCTAAGATGTTACCTTCCATTGATCTGCTGATGGCGGCGATGGGTGGTTGAGATTAGATCTGGAGGCTGTCACTTTATTGATTAGGTCTTTTTCGTACGTGCGTTTTAAAATCAAAGTTAAGAATATACCGCAATCAAGAACGGTGTCGTTTGGTAGCTAACCGGTTGAGTGCGGGTCGGTCCACAGGGAGATAGATTCCTTTTCTTTATGTTCTAATGAGTTAATCTGATCAAGTCGGGTTTTGTTTTACGATCTAAGAATGAGATTAAATTTGATTAAAAGTCTTGCTAGGGTTAGGATTATTTCCCCCAATCAGAGCAAAGCTCTTTTTTGAATTTCAAAATTCAAAATTGAAGCAACGCTTCAGATCCCGTGCGCTGCGCGCTGCGTGTCAAAAGCAGACACGCCAGCGCCAGGAACGTTGCGCCCTAGGCAGCGCACCCCAATCAGAGCAAAGCTCTGTTTCAAAATTCAAAATTTTAAAAGTTGAAGCAACGCTTCAGATCCAGCGCTCTGCGCTGCGCGCCACGTGTCAAACACATGTGCGTTAGCGCAGTTGCGCTGCGCTGTGCGCCACGTGTCAAACTCAGGAGTGCTAGCGCAGTTGCACTGCGCTCTGCGCTGCGCGCCACGTGTCAAGCACGGGTGCGCTAGCGCAGTTATGCTGCGCGCCACGTGTTAAACGTAGGTGCGCTGGCGCCAAGTGCACCAGCGCTGGAATTAAAAGAATTCCCCACCGTTAGATCAAAAGATCTAATAATAATAAATTATTAATTAATCAGAATTAAAATTCTGTTATGGAAAGTTTTCCCAATCTTATTAAAATAAGAAGATTATCTTCTGTAAAATAGAAGCCTTAAGATCAAAGATCCAACGGTGGGAAATATTCCCAAATCAATCAGAGAAATATCTCTTCAACTAATTTAACAAATCGATTGGCCCTATATAAAGGCCCCAATACTTCAAGTCTCAAAAAGAAAAAACCCTCTGCAAACTTTGAGAAAAACTCAAAGAGAAAGAAAGACAAGCCTTTGAAGAAAGAAGATCATTTCTTCATCTTTAAAGGTAAAGAATTAATTCTTGAACAACGGAGATGAAATCATCTCGTAAAAAGAAGAAACATCTTCTGAAAAGATCTTAGATATATAAAAAAAAGACCAAGATCTTTGATCAAACATAAAGGATTAAAAGATCTAATCATAAAAATATAAAAAAGAAGTATTTTACTTCATTCACAGATCTTTTGATCTATAAAGGCAGAGCCTTTTATGAAAACAAGAACTCTGGTTCTTGGATCTCGAGGCAAGGCCTCCTTTGAAGAACATAAACTTGTTCTTTGATCTTAAATTTGATCTGATGCGCTTTGCGCTACTGGAAAGTGCTTTGCACTCATGAACCGCGCCTTTGCGCTCTTTGGATCGGCGCTCAGCGCCAAAACATGCCACGTGTCAACCACAGACACAGCTTACGCTTTGCGCTCCTGAAAACAGCGTACTGCTCTCTTGGGTTGGCGCTCAGCGCCAAGCGCGCCACGTGTCACTCACTGGCGCACCCACAAACCAGCGCAGCGCGCTCATAAATTAAAGGCGCAGTGCGCTAATAAACTAGAGCTTAGCGCTAAACAACACGTGTCACCCTCATGTGCGCTAGCGCAAAGCGCCTGATGCGCCACGTGGCGCACTTTCAGAACACCACTTTGTTCCTGATAAATGCTAAGCATTTAATTCCATACAAAATATCAGAGCCCAAGGCATGGCATTGTTAAGAGGGTAGAGCCCAAATAAAGGCCTAATAGGCAGAACAAAAATAAAAATGTTAAACATTTTTAACTGGACTTAGCCCAATTCTGGCCATAAGTCCTCAATTTAAATTGAACTGAGCTCATCTGCTCTTCCAATCAATTTACACCCGGTTCGAGGGTACATCTCTTCACTCCTCTGATATCTGTCGTTGTAATCCTTCAACGTCGTCAGAGAGGTGACGGGTCCCGACAACCATACATTCTACGGACTGTGGGGTCCTTAAACTCATGGACTATGATGTCCTTAACCTCGACCGTGATGTCTTAAAACTAACATCGGACTGTGGGGTCCTAAAACTCATAGACTATGATGTCCTTAACCTCGACCGTGATGTCTTAAAACTAACATCGGACTGTGAGGTCCTTAAACTCACGGACTATGATGTCCTTAACCTCGGCCGTAATGTCTTAAAACTAACATCGGACTGTGAGGTCCTTAAAACTCACGGACTATGATGTCCTTAACCTCGACCGCAATGTCTTAAAACTAACAATGGACCGTAATGTCCTTAAACTAATTATTGACCGCAATGTCACTAAACTAAGTAATAGAGCCCAACTGCTCTCTTGTCGGATCTAAACGATCCCGTTAAGTTATCTTAGTCTAGAATTAGACTAACTTGTCTTTAACAAATGTTTAAGTTGATCTTAACCTCAAATAAGGCTAACGTATCCTTAAACACAACCCCTCCCCAAACCAAAATCTAAGAAAGATACGGATTTGGACTAATCCACGTCCTACGGGCGACAACATAAATTAGTCTCCGTATACAATCCACGGGCAACCAAACACAAAACAAACACCCACGACACGAAGTGACCATATGGAGAAGGAGAAAGTTGTTACCGCGATGCGGTAGCGTAATTAACTGCAGGGGCTTGCGCCTGCAGGGAAGAGCGTCCCCACAATCAAAAATCCCTCAAGCGAGGGGGAATCTGACGAAGTCTGCTACATCAGCCGCATCCGTTTAAACCTTCGATACATGGTGCCATAAATCAACTTGGCATCTTCGGAGAGGTGGACGGATAGCACCAATTAGCATCTGCCCCCAGATTCAGGCAAGACGTCCAGTCTTCCCGGCTTCCGGTGGTAAACAGATTCTGGCATGCCCGGTGGGACCTTTTCCTCTTTCCACTCTACACTTCGTGTGTCATGTTCGCGAACCAATCGCGGTTTGCTAATGGTTGCCCTTGGGTTTCAAGGTACTAAGATTTGACGTTTTGCTTGGTGCAGAAAGCAAAGGATCAGTGGCGTTCACCTGCTCAAAGTGTTCCACATGCAACTGCAACCCACGTCCTGCCTCAACTGGGAGCATAACCTACGGGGCCCAAGCGGCTTCCCTGTTCACGATGCCCGTGGAACAGGTCACTCAAGCCACCACAGGGCTGTTTTTCGGGACCATGCTCCCGCCAACGAGCTTCACCGCTCCCGTGCCCGTACCAGAAGCTCCCAAGAAGTCGGTCTTCGATCGAGTTACAACTACTGCGGCCCCTCTCAACGGGTCATCCAGCACCGGCGCCTCGGTCTTCTCCAGATTGGGCCAAAATTCCTGTGGGCCCATAATGAAGCCTGCAATCCCAGAGAAGGTTATTTCGAAGAGAGTAACCAACCATGCTCCTGAAGTCGTCAAGACGGCTTCTTCTGCCAAGGGGTCGGTCTTTACAAGACTGACTGTCCCAACTCCCGCTCCTACTACTCAAAGGACATCAGTCTTCAACAGGCCGACGCCAGCAACAGCCCCTCATCTGAACAGGGGGCAAGACAAAGCCATCCCCGTCACCGAGCCAACTCCATCAGCTCGACACGCTCAACGTCGTCACTGGCGCCGGGTAAGGAAGGCCAGGGGTAACTCCCCCTCTGGTCTAACCCCACCAATCCCAACGGCGGAAATTAATGCTGCTGTTCCAACCGGGAACAGCTTCAAGGTGCGTAAGAATTCTCCTACCGCCATACTGAAAAGATCTCCTCCTCCGGTGGAGAATGTTGTGGAAGCAAAACCAGAACAGTCCCCTCAGCGGCTGTCCTCCAAGATCTATAAAGTCTGGCGGTAGGTCCGGAACTCAGTGGTTAATCAAGATTACCCTCGCCGACAAAAAAGGAAGAAGGTTCAACAAGAAGAAAGCCATCCTGTCAAGCCACGAAAAGCTATCTGGGTGCCCACCGCGACGGCCCCCTCAACTTCGACCACTCATAAGAAGAGAAGGCCGAAGAAGATCCCCGTGCCTGCGACAAATGTCAAAGGAACTGAGCCCAAACCCCCTAAGTCTGGGGGCATGATGGTGCATACTATTTACATGGCATCCGGGAAGGAGGATAGCCGCGCTTCTACGGGCCACCGACCACTCACCCGATCCATCACAAGAGCTCAGGAATAGCAACAGCAGAAGCTTCAGGAGATGCTGACTGCCATGGCCGCACTCACCGGGCCAAAAGAAAGCCCGGAGGCATCATCGGAACAACGTCACGAACACGAGACTGATGATGAATTCCTTCGGAGAATGCTCGAAAAGAAGGACAAGGAGACTGCGGAACAAGCGGCCAATATAAAGCAAATGGCTCTTCTGTTCCAAGACATGATGGGTATGATGATCCAGCAGGACCCTCCAGCTGAAGATCCTCCGATTATCCTTGAAGATGACAGAGGAGAAACGTCAAATCCCCTGCCGGCTCTTTCAGCAGCCAAGGAGGAAACCATTTCTAAGGCCGCCCTGGATGATTATATTGCTCAACAAATACGAGTTCACCAGGCAAATGAAGCAGCCGGCCAAGTCGTCAAAACTGGACGACCATATCCAGGTTGGTATGATCAGATAAAATACCCGCCGGGCTATACGATCCCGAAATTCCACGTGTACAAAGGGACGGGCAATCCCCACCAGCACGTCACCCAGTTCAGAGCTCTGTGCGGCAACACCGGGGGCGATGATAAGTTTTTGCTTTGCCAATTCGTCGGCAGCTTATCAGAGACGGCGTTTGAATGGTACTCCGAACTACCAAACGACTCTGTCAAAACTTTCGCAGAAATGGAGTTATTGTTCACCCAGCAATTTGCGAGCGCAAGTGAACGCACCCTAATAACTGCATCGATCAATGCCAGGGTGAAGCCGGGCGAGACATTGGTTCAGTACGCAATCCGATGACGAAATCTGTGGTCAAAGTGCGAACAACGCATCGAAGAAGCACCAGCGGTGGGTATGTTCGTGGGCACTCTAGACCCTCATGCAACTATTTCACAGTTCATAATGTTCTTCAAACCGACCACGTTCCAGGCCTTAATCGATAAGTTGGCCCAGATGGATCAGATGGGTCATAGACCGTCTCCCCCGAAACCGGAACCGCGGAACGAAAAGGGTAAAGGGAAGGCGATCTTCGTTGCAAACACCCAACAGCAGCCCAGTACCCTAAAGCTAGAGGATCAACTGGAGGAGAGACGGCGCTATTACAATGAGAAAATGAAGCGTCCTTACTCATTCCCATGGGACAAAACGAAGAGACTATTCGAGCTGGCTATGCGCAACAGGCTTATAATTTGCCGAATCCAAGACGACCACCGCAACCCAACGAAGTGAATAATCCCAATTATTGCCCTTACCACCAAACAGTAAGCCATCCGATTGAAGATTGCTTCGTCTTTAAGGGATGGATCGAGGATCAGTACCTACAAGGCAAATTTGCGTTGTCTGAGAAGTGGAAAGTAAACCCACCACAACCGCACACTCCTAAGAAGACGGACACACCGGGGGCAACGTGCTCTTTTGTTGAAGAAGCTCTATGGGAGGTCGTGCTTTCAGCCAAAACCAAAAGGATGCTGAATGATCTCCAGACATGCCCAGCGATCAGGTGGAAGAACCCGCTGGAACCCCAGATCATCGAAGGGATGCTGAAGCCGCGCCCAACTCCAAAGATTGGTGGTGATAGCCAAAGTGCTCATATCCAGCCGTCAAAATCTTCGAAAAAGAAGAAGAAATCCAAGAAGCCCGTGAAGCCTGGCGACAAGCGCACGGACTTACAGAAGCAGATTGACGCGCTGGAAGAGTACAACCAGAAGGCGCGAACCCCAATCACGCTTCAAGAGTTCCTCGGCCACGTCTTTGAGGACGAAGATGATGGAGAAGACTCGTCGAATGGATCTGAGGAGTACATGGCAAGTTGTCACGTAATCTTTCACTCGTCCACGGACGATGAAGAAGCTCCTTGCATAAAGAGACCGGGGGTAGGTCCCGAGCCGAAACTCCTATGGCCGTCAGACGAAATGGTCGACGCCTTCCTGAATGAGATTCATCTGAAAAGTAAAGCCAATCGGGAGCGTGAGATGGCCATATTTGAAAAAGCCAAACACCGGCGATTGGACGAGTCGAGGCACTCCCGCCGAATCAAGGAACATCCGTCGTGGATAAAAACAAGTTCAAGACGAGTAAAAGGTTTGCTAAAGCTATGTCAATGGGAATGAAGCTACCACCCTCTGAAGGAAACACTCCTGGTGAAATAGAAACACATCCTAGCTACTGCTTATATCATCGAAATATTTCGCACCCTACCGAAGAGTGCGACGCTTTTAAAAGATGGTGGCAGGGATATGTTGCTCACCGGCAACATTTTAAGCGGATGAAACACAAAACTCGTCGGTAGCAAAGAAGTGCGACTGAGGAGCATAAAGGAAATACCGGTAACTGTCGCATGGTCAACACCAAGGGATCGCAGATTCTCACTTTCGGAAGCGACTCCGACGAAGAGATGGCTCTTGGCCCTCTCTTTAAAGAACCCACATTGGGGAAGGAGGAAGAACCGAAGGCCTGTGAAAACATTCAGCTGCGCAATCGCACGCTTCCAGAAAAGAATCTCGGATCCACGAGTAGAAAAGATAAGGGAAAAGAAAAGGTCTCCGAGGATATCGTGGACGACCAAGTCATGAAAGAACTGACCGCCAAGGACCCGCCAAAGAAAAGTAAGGTGGACTATAACGTTCTGGCGCACTTGAGGAAGTTACCCTCACAGCTCAGTATTCTCGACGCCCTTATACTATCCAAAGAAACGAGAGATTCACTGATCAAGGCGCTACAAGAGCCAGAGCAATTCCAAGCTTTTCTCGCCGAAGAAAAGATGAAAGACGAGCTAGAGGAAGTACACACAGCCGATATCACCTTCGGCGACGAAGACCTCCTCCTTGGGATGTGCGAGCACAACCGTCCCCTCTATGTCTCAAGATACTGCCACGATATAAAGATAGGAAAAATCCTGGTCGTCAATGGGTCTTCCGTCAATCTTCTCAACGTGCGAGTGTTGAAGGAAATCTGCATGAGCGTCCAGCATCTCGCTCGTGATAAAATCACCATCTCTGGTTTTGACTCCCAGCCATCGCGGACTCTCGGGTCTGTAATATTGACATTACGATTTGGGATACTTGTCACGGATATTAAATTTCATGTCATTGACGCCAAAACATGATATAACGCTTTGCTCGGCCGACCTTGGTTACACGAGTACAACATCATCTCTTCTACACAACATCAGTGTATGAAATACTTTAAGGATGGTCTCGAGTATACTGTAACGGGAGAGCTGAACCCATTCTCCATAAATGAAGTCCGTAAGTACGAAGATGCAAAATACTTCTTGCCAGATTTCGAGGACACGGAGAGATGTCATAAACCGGAGAACAAAGCTATCCCTATCATTCCGGTCTTCGGGAGTGACACTGAGGAAGAGGAAGAGATAGTTTATCCAGGCCCGCCCCAGTACAACAAGCCAGGACCGTCCGCTCCCATGTTGATCTTTGGCAGTGACTCGGAAGATGAGGTCAATGCTATATTCTCCGCTCGGCCTTCAATACAAACATTCGCTGATAAAGAGCAAAGTTTGCAAGTTGCCATGGTTCCGCCCAAACATCATAAAGAACTAGACGCACTTGATACCTACAGTGTGGAAGAGCTGCAGACGTTCTATGTCCCTCCCAGGAGAGAAGGTGAAAAGGCGATCCTATTCTACCGCTACGAGGAAACCAAAGTAGAGAAAGAAATCTGGCACGTCGCGGATTCAACACTTGACAAGCTCCTGTCCATCCGTCTGCCTAGATATTACACAGAAGTCTTGAAAAGGCTATTGAAGCGCCAAGGGATACCCTTCAAACAGACCGCTCGAAAATCTAAGTTCTATGACAGGATCTGGAACGTTCCCGGAACTCAGCGCAAGTTGCCCAACGGGAGAATGGAAGCGATCGGGCTTGGATATGTTCGGTCCAAGAAACGGGAGCTACTCCGCGACTGTTATGTCATACATGACTTTGATGAAGAAGGAGATGCTCAATGGGAGAACGCTAACCCTGAACCAGAAAGAGCCCCCGATGTGAAAATGCCCAGTCCGTCGTTCGAAGAACAAATGGACAAGCTCATAAGGGAAGCTGGTCAAAAAGTTTGAGACGGCCATAATCGCGAAATGGCCATCTACGAGAAAGCCAGGACTCAGCGCCTTCTTCAACAGGCTGCGAAAGATGAAAATGCCCCTCCCTGTCAACCTGTTGTACAAAAGGCCCGACACAGAGGCAGAAACAAACCAAAGAGCGGAAAAGGCGTTCGACAGCGACAAAGCGGGACCAAGAAGTCACGCGATCGGGAATCGAGCGGTTCAGATTTGTCCCTTATGAAGAAGATGAGTCGAGCCAACTCTTTTCCTCAATACAAGACAAAGAAGATACTTGATCTCGCCATAAGAAATCAAATGATTACACTTCCGGAGTCTAAACATCCCGAGCAAGCGAGCGAAGTCTCTCACCCAGACTATTGCTCTTATCACCGAGCAATAGGACATCCTCTCGAAGACTGCTTCACCTTCAAGAACTGGGTTGAAGACCAATATCAGCTCGGCAAGTTCGCTCTATCCGACAGTTGGAGGATAACTCCGCCACAGAGGCATGAACCCAAATCCACGAGAGTAGACCCAGATCTACATCGGTCTTGGAAACGAGCTCGTACTTGTCATATGATAACGATATCAAAAGAAGAACCCGAGAATATGGATGACCTCCCCTGGTGCTTCGAAAACAATGATGACGATGTGATCTCAGAATTTCCACCGGCGCCAAAAGAGCTGGAAGATGGAATACATACCACTGCAGATAACCTCAAGAAAATTGATTTGGGGACGACAAGTGACCCACGACCGACATTCGTCAGTGAGTTGTTGTCTGAGGAAAGGGTAGCTACACTAAAAGACGTGCTTATGCAGCATAAGGATTGCTTCGCGTGGAACTATTCCGAAATGCCAGGACTAGACCCAGAGATTGTTGTCCACAAACTGGCAATATCCCCGGACGTCAAGCCAATCAAACAAGCACCGAGAAGAATGCGGCCCGAGATTGAGATGAGCATTAACGCCGAGGTCAAGAAGCTGATCGACTCTGGCTTCATCCAAGAAGTTCAGTACCCTGACTGGATCGCCAACATCGTTCCAGTAATGAAGAAGAATGGGACGGTGCGCATCTGCGTAGACTTTCGGGATCTCAATAAAGCCTGCCCGAAGGACGATTTCCCAATACCGGTCACTGAGCTGATAATAGATAACACGTCCACTCATGAAGTTTTCTCCTTCATCGACGGATCGTCGGGATACAATCAGATAAAGATGCATCCCGAAGACCAGAAGCACACCGCTTTCCGGACCCCTTTGGGTATATTCTGCTATAAGGTGATGCCTTTCGGTCTAAAGAATGCCGGTGCCACCTATCAGAGGGCCATGACGAATATCTTCGATGACCTTATACATGAAATCGTCGAATGCTATATCGACGGCCTCGTGGTGAAAAGAAAATCATACGAGGAACATCTCGAGTATCTAAAGATTGTATTTCAACGCCTTTGGCAATATAATTTGAAGATGAACCCTCTCAAATGCGCGTTCGGGGTGTCCTCAGGTAAATTCCTAGGATTCATCGTCCGACACCGAGGTATCGAGATAGATCCGTCAAAGATCAAAGCGATATGGAAATGCCTCCGCCAAGGACTCTCAAACAATTGCGGTCTCTCCAAGGGAAGCTCGCGTAAATCCGGCGATTCATAGCCAATCTCTCTGGCAAGTGCCGTCCTTATAGTCACCTGATGAAGAAGGGAACCCCGTTCGTCTGGGATCACAAATGCCAAGGCGCGCTGGACGAAATCAAGCAGTATCTGCAGAACCCGCCAGTGCTGGCCGCTCCGGCCAAGGGAAAGCCTCTCATTCTTTATACAACCGCCCTCGAAGGTTCTTTAGGCGCATTATGGGCACAAGAGAACGACCAGGGAAAGAAAGAGCTCTCTACTATTTCAGTCGAGTTCTCCTGGGGCCAGAAAGCAATTATTCTCCCATCGAAAAACACTGCCTGGTATTGATCTTCGCGATAACGAAACTCAGGCACTATGCATTGGCACATGAAGTCCGTCTCATATCGAAGGTGGATCCTCTCAAATATTTGATGTCAAAAGCCATATTGACGGGACGACTTGCTAAATGGGCCTTGCTCTTGATGGAATTCTCGATAACCTATCATCCCCTCAAGGCAGTGAAAGGCCAGGCCATCGCCGATTTCCTCACCGAACATCCGATACCAGCCGATTCTCCCTTGAATTGCGAACTGCCAGATGAACATGCGTTTGATGCGATCGACGGTGGTGATGCCCGATGGGAACTTTATTTTGATGGAGCGTCTTCCATGAAGAAGCGCAAACAGAACACGCCCATAATCAAATCGGGAGTAGGCCTCATCTTCGTGACCCCACAAGCAGGGATAATGCGCTTCGCTTTCTCCTTAACAGAGCCGAGGACAAACAATGAAGCCGAGTACGAAGCTTTGATAGCAGGCCTCGAGATCGCCATCGACATAGGAATTGAAAACCTCATCATATACGGAGACTCCTAACTGGTCGTTAGCTAAGTAAACGGCGACTATCAAACGTGCAAACCAGAGTTGGTGAAATACGGCGAGAGAGTGCAGCAACTGCTGACCCAAATTCCTTCCTACACCCTCGAAAGCATACCGCGTGCAGAAAATAGTAAAGCGGATGCACTAGCTAAGCTCGCTAAAGAACTGGCAGACGAGAACCTCGATGACGTGAGGATCGTTATGCAAAGCCGTCGAGTTCTTGCACCGGCGGAAATATCTCCTGAGTCGTCCGAAGAAAAAGGAGCGACTGAGCAAATGGCTATTCAAATAAAAGACTAAGAAACGGCTGAGGATTGGAGAGAAGTCTTTATAGACTACTTCAAATCCCGTCGAACGCCTGAAGATGCGTCCTCAAAACACCAGCTCATGAAGCGAGCCCTATCTTTTGCCTTCGTCAATGATACTCTGTACAAGAGGTCGTTTGATTCTCTATGGCTGAAATGCCTGGGACCTGAAGAGGCGAAAAGAGTCGTCCAAGAAGTTCACGACGGACTCTGCGGTTCTCACCAAGCAGGACCGAAGATGAAGTTGAAGATTAAACGGATGGGCTACTACTGGCCCATGATGATTCAGGACTGCCTCGAGTATGCGAAGCAATGCCACTCATGCCAGATCCATGGGGACTTCATCCACCAGCACCCAAATCCATTACACCCGACAGTGGCTAGCTAGCCGTTCGAAATGTGGGGAACTGACATAATCGGCCCTATCGAGCCAGCATCGTCCAGAGGACATCGATTCATCTTGGCGACGACTGACTACTTCTCCAAATGGGCAGAAGCAGTACCGCTAAGGGAAGTAAAGACGGAGAATATCCTCCATTTCTTCAAGACACACGTTATTTATCGGTTTGGAACTCCGCGACGGATCATCTCCGATAACGGACCAGCCTACAGAAGCCACAAGATCAGCCGCTTCGCACAACAGCACAACATAGACTGGAGATACTCTTCAGTTTATAATCCCCGAGCCAGCGCTCTAGCTGAAACTTTTAACAAGGCCCTGACAAAGATCGTGAAGAAGACAGTGTCCCGAAATAAGAAGGACTGGCACGAGAGACTGCATGAAGCTCTCTGGGCGTATCGAACTACGTTCAAGACGGCCACGAACACAACGCCGTATGCGTTGGTATTCGGTACAGAAGCGGTACTCCCCCTCGAGATAGAGTTACCCTCTCTATGAGTGGCAGTCCATCATGAGCTAACGGACGAAGAGAATGCTCACCTTCGGCATGAGGAGCTCGATGCCCTTGATGAAACCCGGCTCATAGCGCAAAAAAATCTGGAGGCTTATAAGGCAAAGATGACGCGCTCTTACGAAATATTGACTAGGCCGAGGACATTCCGCGAAGGCGAACTCGTACTAGTGGTCAAAAGACCTATGATCCCCAATCACGCCAAGCGTGGAAAATTCGAGCCGAACTATGAAGGCCCGTATATCATAGATAAGGTCTACCAGGGTGGAGCCTATCTACTCATGGACATGCATGGTGAAAGACCCTTCAAGCCAATAAACGGTCGCTTCCTGAAGAAGTACTACGCTTGACGAGTCACGACCGAGGTCAATGATAGATGACGATGACTATGTCCGCTCTCTATCTTCCTAAGCCCAAACTCTATAAGTAGTAACCGGCTTTCTTTGCATGGACCGAAACGTCCTTAAACTAACAGCGGACCGAAACGTCCCTAAACTAAAGACGGACGTAAATATCCTTAAAACTAACAACGGACTACTATGTCCTAAAACTAGCTGTTGACCGAGATGTCGATAAACAGCGGTGGATTGCAGCATCCCAAAGCTGATTAAAAAAAGAATAAAAAAAGAAGAAGAAAGAAAAACGGTATGTCCATAAGCAAAATGGGCACGGATGAAAACCTGAAAGGGCTCCGTGAGTAAAAACAGCAGGGCTACCGGCGAGTCTTGTGAAAACCCGAAAGGGCGCAACCTCGTTAGAATAAAAAAAAAGGAGAAAAACAAAAAAGGAAAACGATATGTCCATAAGTAAAATGGGCACGGATGAAAACCCGAAAGGGCTCCGTGAGTAAAAACAGCAGGACTACCGGCGAGTGTTTGTGAAAACCCGAAAGGGCGCAACCTCGTTAAAAGACACTTGCAAGGTCCTCTCGACCTTGTGAGGAGAAATCACCTGCGTGAGATCCTTACGACTCACGAGGGAGCAACACACTTAGGAATCCTCACGATTCTTAAGGAAAAATTACACTTGCGAGATCCTCACGACTCGTAAGGAGAACTCTCTTATCGGACTCTCACGGCTCATAAGATTCAAAAGTCTTAAGTTATAGGGATCTGAACCTGTTCTTAAGCAGCCCCCACAACCTCCAATACTGCCCTACAAGCGGCTCAATGCTGACCCTTGTATACAATCCACGGGCGCGAATAAACATTTCCCTAACAAAGTCTCATCCGTGACTAGGAATATGTTCACACGGTGAACAACCCTTGTGAGTCCCCTCGACTTATAAGGAGAAACTCTCTTATAAAATTCTTACGACTTATAAGAAGCCATACACTTAGGAGTCCTCACGATTCTTAAGAAGAAAACGCACCTACGAGATCCTCATGACTCGCAGGGAGAAATACCTTTATGAGACCCTTACGGCTCATGAAGTCAAAAGCCTTAGTCGACAGAATCATAACCCTGTTTACTAAGCCACCTTTGTTCGACATCGACAGAGGCAAATGATGATTCACTCCTGGCAATATCCCAGTAGTAGCGGTGCTGGTGCCGAAATCGGTGTCTAATTCCGAGCTTGCAGCGAAAAGCCAGCAAGCCACGCATGCATACGAAATAGCCAAAATGATAGGGCAACTTGCAAACAAAATCAGCAGGTAAAATATATGCATGCGAAATAGCCGAAATGATTGGACAACTCGCAATAAAAAACAGCGAGTAAAAATAAAAAATAGCCGAAATGATTGGGCACCGCGAAAAATAGCCGAAATGATTGGGCAATCGGACCTTCGCGATATAAAAGCTGAAATGATATAGCATCGCGGAAAGAAATGAAAAAAATGAATGAATTAAATTTATGCCCTACAGGTGATATCATGTCAATCCCTGTATACAATCCAAGGACGCAAACGAAGAAGGAGTCACACTCCTCCTCCCCAGATTTCATCAGAAGAAGAAGCCAAATCTCGACGGTTCACAGATAACCTAGAGATCATCTCAACATTCATCTCATTACAACACACAACATCAAGCAAAGCGGAACAGCGGCAACTCCCAGTTCCTTGACTCGGCGTTGTACAAATGACCGAGAGTCAAATTCCGACTCCATGAAATGCGGATAGAGTCAACCCTTCCTGGCTACGTGGAACGCGGATTATGTCACTTCTGACCCCGTGGAAAACATCCAGAGCGGATCCCGGTCCTCGCAGAGCACGGCAGTGAACCCGTGCAAAGCATCCAGAGCGGAGCCTAGTCCTCGCCGAACACGGCAGTGAACCCTTAGGAAGCATCTAGAGCAAAATTCCTAGCCACGTGGAACGCGGATAACGTCACTTCTGACCCCGTGGAAAACGTCCAGAGCGGATCCTGGTCCTCGCAGAACACGGCAATGAACCCGTGTGAAGCATCCAGAGCGGAGCCTAGTCCTCGCCGAACACGGCAGTGAACCCGTGGGAAGCATCTAGAACAAAATTCCTGGTCACGTGGAACGCGGATAACGTCACTTCTGACCCCATGGAAAATGTCCAGAGCGGATCCTGGTCCTCGCGGAGCACGGCAGTGAACCCGTATGAAGCATCCAGAGCGGAGCCTAGTCCTCGCCGAACACGGCAGTGAACCCGTGGGAAGCATCTAGAGCAAAATTCCTGGTCACGTGGAACGCGGATAACATCACTTCTGACCCCATGGAAAACGTCCAGAGCGGATCCTGGTCCTCGCAGAACACGGCAGTGAACCCGTGTGAAGCATCCAGAGCGGAGCCTAGTCCTCGCCGAACACGGCAGTGAACCCGTGGGAAGCATCTAGAGCAAAATTCCTGGTCACGTGGAACGTGGATAACGTCACTTCTGACCCCGTGGAAAACGTCCAGAGCGGATCCTGGTCCTCGTAGAGCACGGCAGTGAACCCGTGTGAAGCATCCAGAGCGGAGCCTAGTCTTCGCCGAGCACGGCAGTGAACCCGTGTGGAGCATCCAGAGCAAACATTGGACTGTGTAGTCCTTAAATCCACGGACTATGATGTCCTTAACCTCGACCGTGATGTCTTAAAACTAATATCGGACTGTGGAGTCCTTAAATCCACGGACTATGGTGTCCTTAACCTCGACCGTGATGTCTTAAAACTAACATCGGACTGTGGAGTCCTTAAATCCACGGACTATGATATCCTTAACCTCAACCGTGATGTCTTAAAACTAACAATCAACCGTAATGATTTTAAACTAATTTCACCTTGGTTCAAGGGTACATCTCGTCATTCCTTTGATATTTGTCGTTGTAATTCCTCAACGTCTTCAAAGAGATGACGGTCCCGACAACCACACGGACTATGGTGTCCTTAACCTCGACCGCGATGTCTTAAAATTACATCGGACTGTGGAGTCCTTAAAATCCATGGACTATGACGTCCTTAATCTCGACCGTGATGTCTTAAAACTAACATTGGACTGTGGAGTCCTTAAAATCCACAGACTATGACGTCCTTAACCTCGATCGTGATATCTTAAAACTAGCATTAGACTATAGAGTCCTTAAAATCCACGGACTATGATGTCCTTAACCTCGACCGTGATGTCTTAAAACTAACATTGGACTGTGGAGTCCTTAAATCCACGGACTATGATGTCCTTAACCTCGACCGTGATGTCTTAAAACTAACATTGGACTGTGAGGTCCTTAAACTCATGGACTATGATGTCCTTAACCTCGACCGTGATGTCTCAAAACTAACATCGGACCGTGAGGTCCTTAAACTCATGGACTATGATGTCCTTAACCTCGACCGCGATGTCTTTAAACTACGGTATTCTGGAAAACATCCAGAGCGGAGCCTGGTCCTCGCCAAACACGGCAGTGAACCCGTGGGAAGCATCCAGAGCAACCCCTGACTCCGTGAAATGCGGATAAGGACAACTTCACCCATCACTTGCGGGTCCTCACGACTCGTAAGGGAGTAAATTCTCTTGTGAGATCCTTACGACTTTCAAGAAAAAACACACTTAGGAATCCTCACGATTCTTAAGGAGAAATTACACCTACGGGATCCTCTTGACCGGTAGGGAGAAAATTCTTTATGAGACCCTCACGACTCATAAAGTTGAAAAGTCTTAGGTGACAGATCCCAACCCTGTTTTCTAAACATCGCCACTCTACAAAGAGCCTAAGACTGACAGCTATACGCTATCTACAGACCGCACTTGCTAAAGTCACATGGCAAACAACACAGCAAGAAAGAAGAAAGCAGAGAAATGACACAAGACATTACGAAGAACGTGTATCTTTTATTCATGAATTCGATTGGGTACAAAATACATTATATGAAAGAATAAAAGGACAAATACATTTTATTCAAAATTACAAATAGTACAAAAATTTTATTGGGAGGAAAGCTGTAACACCCGAGCCCAATACTACTAATTTCTGTTACTGTTTGAGCATTAAGGTGGTACTCATTTCATTTAGCCTGCCTGTTTGTCACTTACTGTAAAATTTTATCTGGCAAAGTCATTTCTGCACATAACAAGTTTTAGCATCTAAAATAAAATTAAAAGTATCCATCTTGGCCTACTCGACACCCCTAGCCTTGTGGTAGCGTCCGTGCATCGAGTTCTCGTCCCGTTCGGTGAAACGGGCGAGTTTGAACGGCTACGCGCGCGTACAGGTGTCCGTCTTGGGGGTATGCGTTTTAATCATAAAACACTCAATTTCAAAATTTGGAACCCGCTTAAAATCCTATTATTTCAATTTCAAATTTTTGGACCCAATCCGGGCGCGATTTGGAAATGCTTTATTTAGCGCCAAAATCCCAAATTTTAATAATATTTAAAACCATAATCTATTTCGTTAATATATATATATATATATATATATATATATATATATATATATATCTTACTGTTAATAAATCTTTTAAAATATTTCTTAAATCTTCAATTCATTCCTCAGCTAACTTCTCAGCCAATCGCGAGGCTAATAACCCCCGTGGGCCCCTCATCCATAATCTCTCTCTTTCTCTCTCTACCTTTCTCAATCTCTCTCTCTCTCCCCTTTAAATATTTCCCTCTCCTTCATTTCTTTTCAAACGCGAGAAACCTCAGAAACCCATCGCGAGCCTCAACCCTAGCCGCCTCCATCCTTGCCGCCACAGCCCCGACGTCGGCGCTAGCGTCACCAGCACCCTCGCCTCCTCCTCCTCGTACCACCCACATCCTCATTGCCTGCACCCTCGCAGCCACCTGAGCACCCCCGCTGCATCTCCTCTGCGTCGCCTGAGACGTCACCGGCGATCACCTGCGCCGACCCTGGCCGTCGCCGACGATCCCCGACCACCCCAGAACACTTGTAAGTGGGTCTCCATCTCACCCTTCCTCTCTTCTTTTTCCAAAAACTGAAAACACCCGCTGGATCTTTTCTGCAGATCGCCGGAGACGTCGTTCTCGCCGTCGTTGCTAGTGCCCTCTGAGACCAGTGAGTATTCCCATCTTCTTCGTTCTCTGTTCATTTCCTTCTTTCCCAAGATCTACACCCGTTCGAAACCCTATTCACTATTTTTGTGCTCGCCGGAATCCGGCCGTGCCGGCGACGTGTCCCGACGATCCAGCAGAGTACTCTGACCCGTGTGGTTCCTTGGTTCGTTATTTGGGTTCAATCCGTGAACCGTGCGTCCGTCGCGAGTTTCCCCGCCGACGTTACGTTCCGTTTTTCCCGGTTCGCGACCCGTCGAGGCAAGTACCCCTTGCTACATGCTATACAATATATTTATATATGTTTTGACACCCTAAACCTGTAAAACTTAGCTCGGTACAATCTTTTTTCCATTTCGGTTACAATGTTACATTATATCATTTTACTATTAAAAATGGAATTTACAGTTGCAACCCAATAATCAAATCTACCTGTTTAATCACATTTTACTGTTAAATAGATGGTGGCACTTATCTATGTAGTTCTATTACATTCGGACATTCGTATTCAAAGGCTTGATATAACTGTATTGGACCGTTATATAAATTATTGCACCGCTAAGGGTGCTTAAACCTGTTAACATGACTAAATGGCTACATTGTATTACTGCACTCTTGTGATTGAATGAAACATGCTTATTATTTAATTCATTGCTTATTTCATGTTGTTAATAACCACGTGTGATTATATCTGATTGTGAGCACACCCACGACAGTGGTTACATCTTGACCTGACATGGCTACACATATATATATATTGATACACCTAACATGGTACCGTATACTGTTGACTTGACCTGATGTACCATGACCCGACCTGTTACCTGATCTCGTGCCTAATGCCAACAAACCTGACATATAGTCCTCATGGACCGTTCCTGTTGTCTATCCAGACAAACCTGCTTTTACCTGATCCTGTGTTGGCATTAGTTCTTGATTACTGAATACCGACTTAACATACACAACTTGGGGGTCTGGGGAAATCAAAGGTGAAACCGACTTGTAACTCAACAGTTCGATACCTGTTCTGATCAGTCTTACGGGCTCGGCCAGTCCCGGAGTGATGATGCTGACATCACTCGCCCATCCTGCTACCTGTTACTGCCTAGCGGCACGTCTCAGATTCAGCCACGAGAATCTTGACCGTGGTCCCAGGCACGCACGGGATACTATTGAGTTACATCGATGATTCATCAATTGATTTCAAAGACTTTAGAATAGAAAACCTGATAGAACAGTTTAGTTATCCCCTGCACAATACCCTGCACTGCTTGTTTCACATTATTGCTTTATTCATGTTATTTTTGCATTGCCTGTTACATTGTTCATATTATTACTTGTTGACATGACGCGCTGACGTCTGGGTTTTGCATGGCCCAGATTCTGTACCGCTTCCGCAGTCCGAGCAGGAGTATTTCAGCTAGCAGGCTGAGCTGTAAGTTTAGTAGTAGTTAGTTTTATTTCCTGCATTTATTTCCTGATGTGAGCCCGCATTATGGGACATACCTTTCAGTTATTTGTATTGGATCATTTGCTTCCGCATTCATTTATTATTGACTCCTGTTATTCTGGTTTATGGACTTGTTTTTAGATAATTTTATCTTGTTCTTGATATCTCTACAGCCGTAATGTGACTGTGGATGGATACTTCCTACCCACAGGTAGCATGGTTGGCTATGTCACGTGCCCAATCTAGCGTACTCTGGGAAGCGGGGCATGACAAAAGCGCTTTCAATAATCCAGCCAGCCGCTCGCGCACTTCCCTCAGCCCCTCTTCCTGATCAGTTGCCGCGGCCAACTCTGCTTCGACCTGGGCTCGCTGCTGCAAGTAAGACGAGAGTTGTTCCTCGACGGCCCGCTGAGCTGATTCACTATCTTGTGCATCCCGCTCAACGACATCAAGCTTCTGCCTCAATGTTAACCCATCAGAGATACATCGCAGAAGGCCTTCGAAGATAACTTTCAACTGGGCTGCGTTCGCGTCGACCTCAGCATGCAGTCGAGCAGACCCGCTTGAAGTTTCTTTACATTCCCTTCGCTTTAAAGCCACTTCCTATTCAAGATGGTGGAAGTAAGAAGCGCTCTACTCGATCCATACCATCCGTTGAGTGCTCATAGCCAGAATCTCAGGTGCGGGACGCTTAAGCTTAAGCTCATGCAAGCAAGCCTCGATCTCCCTGCAACGATTAACCCAAGACTCAACGACGCCCTCACCATGAAAGTTTATGAGCGTCGCCAGCATAGGGTTAACCTCTATGGAAAAATCCACAGCAGATGTGGGAGTCTCTGCATCAAACACCTCGATATACTCACTCAGCATGCTTAAACTGGTCACAGCATCTTTGGATGATGGACGCTTGGAAAAAGGCTCTGCCGGCATTATAATATGAGACTCGAACGGGGCTGGAGTCGATGTGATTGCTGCAAAATAGATCATAATCAAATGATGGCTCAGGAAATAAAGAAAACACGCAAAAAGTAAAGTCTATTATACCGGCTGCAGCATGGGGCAGAGCTGGGAGTACTGGTGGCGCAACGACAGCATCGTCTCCCCCTTCAATTCGTAAGGCTACAAGCAATATGAAGAAGAGTTAGCAGTAATGCGACTGCCCGTTGAAGAAAAGGACGTCGTTTAGAAAAAATACTCACCTGTACCGGCAGGTGGACTAATCTTTGACAAGAAGGAGAAGTGTGGGTGCAGCACCTGGTACAGGTGGTCAAAAAGGACTCATGCAAAAACGCGATAATGCAACGTCAGTACATGAATTATACGCCTAAGAGATAAGACTGATGAGTTACAAATCCATACCTTCCAGCATTTGTGACGGTGCGAGATAAGGCAGAGAGGTGGTCACCGTCAGGGCGGCAACTGACGGCGCTGTCTCAAGTAGCTTGATTTCAGCACCAGCCGCACCTGCATTAGAAGCAAGATAAACTTTATTAAGAAAGATTGCAGAATAAAAAAAAGAAGGGCGGTGACCCAAAATTTACCTGATGAGTCGCCAGCAGAAGCCGTGACAAGGGCGTCACTTGATACAACGGTGGCGTCTCCCTCCTCCATTGGGGTGGTCTCACCTCCCGTCGCCTCATCCCCTGACTCCACAGGAGCCGTCGTCACGCTCGCGACTCCAGGAGACGACAAGGAACCGTAGGCGGGGAGAGCGATAATCGGAGCGGTGCCCGACTCTTGAGAAAGAGCGGCCATCTCGTGCCCAGCGATCATACCCGTTTCGCCCGCTACCACCCCGAGCTCAGTGGTCGCAGCCGTCTCGTCCATAGTTGCCTTAGGCTTGTCCGTAGCAACCGTTTCGTCCACTGCTGCCTCAGGCTCGGCCGTAACAGCCGTCTTACCCGCCGCCACCTCGGGCTCGGCAGTGGTAGCCATCTCGAGCATAGCAGTCGTGACTGTCTCGTCAGCCACTATCTCGGGTCCGGCAACTATGGTTATATCGCCTACCGTCGCCTCGGGTTCCGCAGCTACCTCCTCCGCCGCCCCCTAAGGCTCAACGGTCGCCGCCACTCCTTCAGTAAGGCTCGGCCCTGCAGGACAAGATATATAGGAACCGATAGTTTAAAGCTTTGACAACGAAGCCTCAAAACACATTACCTGGGGTTGATTTACCGTTGGCTTCCCGAGCTGTACATGCCGCCCGTCTATGAGCAGTAGACAAGGCGACCGGGAGCTCCTCTGAGGGAGTAGCAGCGGGAGTAACGGCGCTTGAACCTGCTCCCGCAACCAAAGCAGCACTACGCTCCCTTGCTGCGCGCCTCAGGCGCTTCCTTTCCTCCCGGGCCGTCACGACAGACCTTTTAGAAGCCTCCTTCAGCAAGGCGTCGTCGTCCGCATTCAGGGTTACCTCCAGAGCCGTCAAAGCTTCCACCATCGGTTTTTTAAGTAGGGCCTCTTGCGGCAATGCCGAAGAGGCCGGGACTTCGGTATCCGGCCCGAGGAGAATTTCCACATCAGCTTGCGGGATAGGCCTTGTGGTCCCTGCGATAAGACAAAGAGAGGGTCAGATTACTCATAAGAAAATGGAAGCAGAAACATAGCGAACCGAAATGTACCAAGGCCTAAGGATTCTCTAAGTCGTTCCTCCTCCTCGAAAGTCTTGAGAGAAGCAGCGAGAGCTTCTTCGGTAGAAATGCCTATTAAAGAAGGAAAAGCGTTGGTCAAGGACAATGATAGAGGTATGATGCAATGACGAAAAATATAACTAATGATTACCTGATTGCGCGAGTTTAGCCAACCACTCGTCGCGTCTTGCCAATCGCTCGGAAGCTGCGATTGCAGCCGCCAGATCAGTGTCATCTGGCGGCATAAAAAGGCCGTCGTTGGTCCCGTACTCACTCAAGCCCTCGCTATAAGGAGCATGAGGTTCCTGACCCAATAGAACGTCAGTAGAGAGGATCGAATTCTTCTTCCTCTTCTGCACGCGAACTCCGGTCGCAGCCAAAATCAGCTTACGCTTCGTGGGCACTTTAGGACGGCGGGTCCCGACATCCGAGCCCATGCCGGATTCGGGTGAAACCACGTTTACCGTCTCCACGGGAGCACGGGACGCTGATGGCACGTCCACAGGATCACGGGGCAATCCACGCGTGGGGCTTAGCACACGCGGAGGCTCAACTGCGGCATATCCTCTTAGCGGAGGAGGGACAGCGATCCGTCGCTTCAAGGAGACGTTGCGATCGCTGGCGGGGGGCTCACTCTTGCGATCGAGCAGTAGCCGCCTCTCTTCCCTGATGACAGTGCCCGTTGCTTATTGATACCAAGCCCCATATACGGTGAGGGCCCTTGGAATGCAACTCGGCTCGCTAATGAAGAAGTGGGAGCCTATATTCAAGCGCATGAAATGATGTAGCGCACACCGTATTCCCTCTCTGGTGGCAGCAAGTTCTTCCAAAAACGCTTCCAGTGGAACCCCCTAGTTATAGCTCAGCTGCTGGGCAAAATGATGGGGGTTGTATCTCATAAAAAGCGCCGCATCATTTTTCCTGAATACGAGGAAGCCCGGCCTAATGGAGTACAGGTGAAGAATCTCCTGGGCTTTCAATACGGAGGCCCCATCCTTAAAAATGTCGCGCAATGCCAGCACCGTCTTGGAGGTTTCCTGGCCGATCGTTAGGACTTTGTCCGTAAAAGACATGCCAGCTCCGACCGTGCGTGGACGAAGAAGCAACCCCATAGCCTCCCGCTGAGACGGATTCACGATAGAAGCGTCAACCAGCCGCATAATTCTGGGAAATTTGCATTTCTCGAAAAACGAGGGTCTTTTATGAATACTAAACCCCTGAGCACGTGCATTTCCATCCACGAAGTAAAGTAGTGCATCGGGAAGTTAGCAGCTTGCACCCCCGGTTCCGTTGTATCCGCCGCCACGCTAAAACCATGGTACAGGTGGGCCAGCCCGGCGATCCCGATGGCCACTTGTATGCCAGCCACCATTCGATGTGCCGGGTAGAAGACAGACGGCCTCATATAGAGAGGGTGCATGGGAGCACGAACCAGCACAACCATATCCCCAAAAACCCGAGAAAGAAAGTCTCATCGTCGATTCCCGGAGCAGCGATTTCCGACAAAGGGATGATTGCGGCATCGGGGAGATAAAATCCTTTTTGATCATCTTCCAGTACTGGTCGACGATCCAAGCTAAAGCCGAAGGGATCGTCGAGCTTGGCAAATTTTTCGCCCTGTTGCGATAGAATCTCCGGTCGAAGAAAACGGGCAATGAAGTCTGCGAAACTAACTCCCCGGCCTCCGGATTCTAAGAAAAGACTCTCGTACTCAGCACCTTTATCAGACTCGGAAACTGGTGCTGGATGGCGTTCTCCGGTGTTAGGCCCATCACCACTAGCTTGGTGGAGAAAACATATTCGTCCGGAGGGAGCAGCTCCTCATAGTGCTCCCCCCTCACCGGCAAACCGGAAATCTCGGCAAATTCTTCTAAAGAGATGGAAACCTCTCTGTCCAGTAGAAGAAAGGTATGGGTTGGGATGTTCCACTGCTCCATGAACGCCTTAATCCACCACGTCGGAGGAGCAGAATATTGGAACAACGATGCGTAAACTGCGGGATATAGGCCGAGCTTCAGCAAATGTGTTTTCTTCGCCGACAAGATGTACCTGGCCTGCTGAAAATATTCGGCCGAATGTCGGGGAGTCAATCTGATGTTGTAAGGTTATCCCCAAGGGCGCGACTCGCCCTGGCATATGCGTCGCCCCAGAGTATCCAAAGCCGCCGGCAGCTGCATGGGTATGGCGGCAATCGAAGGTTGGAGAAGACCCTCCAAAGTCCAATTGACAACCTCCACAGCATAGTTCACCGGGGGTGCATCTGCATACGAAATCGATGAGATCGGATCCGATGGCGTCGCACAAGAGAAGCTTCGACGACCTTTGATTATCCGGTCGTACCACCTACCCCACAGGTGAAGGTTTTTGTGTTCCGGATCATAATCTCTAATGAGCGCGAGAACCTCCCGATCCACCGGTGCCTCAGGGAATCCTCCCTCTGAATGGAAAAACGGGAAAGAAAGATCGGAAGACATGTCGCCTGCGAAAAAGAATAGGATCCAATTATCGGTGCTACAATTTAATCTTAAAGTTCTGAGTAACACTTTAAAATTTGTACCACACTGCAATGCAGTGGAAAGGGGACCAAAGGAGGACCTATAAAATCCAGATGACAATGCATCAATTAATAAGACAGCCTCATCATTGGATGAAACTGTTAATTAATGAGGAAATCCTCAAAGAATATTCTCATTGAATGAGAAATCTCTCGGGAGAAGGAGAAAATCTCCCTTTCAGAGCAAAGCTCTATAATAGAGTAACACTTGTCAAACTCTGGTCACGAGGAAATAAAATTCCTTAAAGAGCCTAGCTCTGTAATGATGATGGAAAATCCATCAAAGATTAATGAAAATTAATTCTTGAGAATTAAAATTCTGGCATCTTAAAGATCCATAAAAAAAACTCTTAAGAGTTCTTCATCAAAAGATCAAAAGATCTATATATTGTCAAAAGAGCAGAGCTCTGACTCATGGGCTAAGAAACCCTAAGAAAAGATCTGTTTAGATCTATGGGTTCATGAGAGCAAGGCTCTGTTTATGAAAACCTAAAGGGGTTTTCTTTAGATCAAAAGATCTATGAAGAGCAAGGCTCTGTTAATGGGTAAAAACCCCAATTTATTAGAATTAATTTAATTTAATTTTACCTAAATTTAGTAGAGTTTTAACTCTTGAAAGTTCTTGAACAAAAGAGCAAGGCTCCGAATAAAATTCTTAAGAAGAAGATGAAAATAATCTGAGGACCAAAAGGTCCTATTTATAGGCGCTGAACCGCCTCCTCAACTTCTGAGTTGATCCAAAGGCTCAGATGTTGCCACCGCTGCACTCACGTGTGCGCCACATGAGCGCAACAGTGGGGGGAATTTGTTTCCCCCAATCAAAGCAAAGCTCTGTTTTGAATTTCAAAATTCAAAATTGAAGTAACGCTTCAGATCCCGTACACTGCGCGCTGCGCGCCACGTGTCAAAAGCAGACACGCCAGCGCCAGGAGCGCTGCGCCCTAGGCAGCGCACTCCAATCAGAGCAAAGCTCTGTTTCAAAATTCAAAATTTTAAAAGTTGAAGCAACGCTTCAGATCCAGCGCTCTGCGCTGCGCGCCACGTGTCAAACTCGGGGGCGCCAGCGCAGTTGCGTTGCGCCATGCGCTGCGCGCCACGTGTCAAGCACGGGTGCGCCAGCGCAGTTGCGCTGCGCTCTGCTCTGCGCGCCACGTGTCAAACGTAGGTGCGCTAGCGCCAAGTGCGCCAGCGCTGGAATTAAAAGAATTATCCACCGTTAGATCAAAAGATCTAATAATAATAAATTATTAATTAATCAGAATTAAAATTCTGTTATGGAAATATTTCCCAATCTTATTAAAACAAGAAGATTATCTTCTGTAAAACAGAAGCCTTAAGATCAAAGATCCAACGGTGGGAAATATTCCCAAATCAATCAGAGAAAAATCTCTTCAACTAATTTAACAAATCGATTGGCCCTATATAAAGGCCCCAAGACTTCAAGTCTCAAAAAGAAAAAAACCTCTGCAAACTTTGAGAAAAACTCAAAGAGAAAGAAAGGCAAGCCTTTGAAGAAAAAATATCATTTCTTCATCTTTAAAGGTTAAGAATTAATTCTTGAACAATAGAGATGAAATCATCTCGTAAAAAGAAGAAACATCTTCTAAAAAGATCTTAGATCTATAAAACAAAGACCAAGATCTTTGATCAAACATAAAAGATTAAAAGATCTAATCATAAAAATATAAAAAAGAAGTATTTTACTTCATTCACAGATCTTTTGATCTATAAAGGCAGAGCCTTTTATGAAAACAAGAACTCTGGTTCTTGGATCTCGAGGCAAGGCCTCCTTTGAAGAACATAAACTTGTTCTTTGATCTTAAATTTGATCTGATGCGCTTTGCGCTACTGGAAAGTTCTTTGCACTCATGAACCGTGCCTTTGCGCTCTTTGGATCGGCGCTTAGCGCCAAAACATGCCACGTGTCAACCACAGACACAGCTTGCGCTTTGCGCTCCTGAAAACAGCGTACTGCTCTCTTGGGTTGGCGCTCAGCGCCAAGCGCGCCACGCGTCACTCACTGGCGCACCCACAAACCAGCGCAGCGCGCTCATAAATTAAAAGCGCAGTACGCTAATAAACTAGCGCTTAGCGCTAAACGACACGTGTCGCCCTCATGTGTGCTAGCACAATGCGCTCTTTAATTGGCGCAAAGCGCCTGATGCGCCACGTGGCGCACTGTCAGAACACCACCTTGTTCCTGATAAATGCTAAGCATTTAATTCCAGACAAAATATCAGAGCCCAAGGCTTGACATTGTTAAGAGGGTAGAGCCCAAATAAAGGCCTAACAGGCAGAACAAAAATAAAAATGTTAAACATTTTTAACTGGACTTAGCCCAATTCTGGCCATAAGTCCTCAATTTAAATTGAACTGAGCTCATCTGCTCTTCCAATCAATTTACACCCGGTTCGAGGGTATATCTTTTCACTCCTCTGATATCTGTCGTTGTAATCCTTCAACATCGTCAGAGGTGACAGGTCCCGACAACCATACATTCTACGGACTGTGGGGTCCTTAAACTCATGGACTATGATGTCCTTAACCTCGACCGTGATGTCTTAAAACTAACATCGAACTGTGGGGTCCTTAAACTCATAGACTATGATGTCCTGAACCTCGACCGTGATGTCTTAAAACTAACATCGGGCTGTGAGGTCCTTAAACTCACGGACTATGATGTCCTTAACCTCGATCGTAATGTCTTAAAACTAATATCGGACTGTGAGGTCCTTAAAACTCACGGACTATGAAGTCCTTAACCTCGACCGCAATGTCTTAAAACTAACAATGGACCGTAATGTCCTTAAACTAATTATTGATCGCAATGTCACTAAACTAAGTAATAGAGCCCACTTGCTCTCTTGTCGGATCTAAACGATCCCGTTAAATTGATCTTAGTCTAAAATTAGACTAACATGTCCTTAACAAACGTTTAAGTTGATCTTAGCCTCAAATAAGGCTAACGTATCCTTAAACACAACCCCCCCCAAACCCAAATCTAAGAAAGATACGGATTTGGACTAATCCACGTCTTATGGACGACAACACAAATTAGTCTCCGTATACAATCTATGAGCAACCAAACACAAAACAAACACCCACGACACGAAGTGACCGTATGAAGAAGGAGAAAGTTGTTACCGCGATGCGGTAGCGTAATTAACTGCAGGGGCTTGCGCCTGCAGGGAAGAGCGTCCCCACAATCAAAAAACCCTCAAGCAAGGGGGAATCTGACGAAGTCTGCTACACCGGCCGCATCCGTTTAAACCTTCGATACACGGTGCCATAAATCAACTTGGCATCTTCGGAGAGGTGGACGGATAGCACCAATTAGCATCTGCCCCCAGATTCAGGCAAGACGTCTAGTCTTCCCGGCTTCCGGCGGTAAACAAGGATTAGATTAGTTTGGAAAAAGAATTCTACTCACTGCTTTCTTTGCCCTGGTTAGGATTTTAGGTGTTAGGGTAATAGTCAACAAAGGGGATTAGCACGATTAGGAAGAAACTTAGTTTCTTCCCTTTGGTCCTTGTCCGTCCTTTCTTAACTCTTAGCCCTAACCTCTATTTAAATCAACCATAACCGGTCTAACTAGATAATCACCGCTATCTTGTATGATAGGATCCTAACCCTAACAAGTGAGGAATTACTCACTCATTAGGGTATTAACAATAGAATTCTTTTTTGTAAATTTTTATATTAGAAAACTAAATTGCAAATATTAAAGGAACAAAAAAATGCAAGAATTAAATTCAGAAAAGGAATGCGAGATAAAAATAAAAATACCTTTCTTTATTGATGCACTCTTGAACGATTACAATGAAATTAAAATTTAGACTAGAATTAAAAAGAGGCATCTCAAAAGAGGCACCCAAAAGAGGCACACCTTATTTGGCTTTGAGCCCTCCTATTTATAGATAGGAAAAACCCTGGATTTACATTCTGATCCATACATGAAATTACAAAACAACCCTAAAGACCAAGTCAAAGCATCGACACCCCACCGACACGTGCATTGCACGGCCGCGGAACCGCGGCAGAATAGCCTGTTTGGCCACGGATCCGCGGCCATTTGGTGGGCTCATGGGTCCAATTCTTTAGGGTTTCTTCAAGTTGATTTTTCCTTCTTTTTTCTTCACTTAGTTTCTCAGAATCTTTTCTACTTTCTTCCAGATTTCCAACAGTGCAGAATTATGTGGAATTTTTGCCGTGAGCTTCGTGTTGAAGTCTTTAATCTTGTGTTGCCCTTGTACTTTGTGCATTGAACTGTCTCATGATTTTTATTTGTTCCTTTAACTGGTAGGCGGCATCATCCGGATTCATCTATTGTTGGTCGTAGTCTTACATTTGTAGCGGCTTTTCATGAATTTCACTGTAATGATCTGAGAACCTGTGACCTGCAACTATTTAGCAGACATGGATCAAAAGCACATATTTATTTGTAATATGATTAAGAATGGGCGATATAATAATGCAAAATTCTGATATGAACAAATACCCCCAAACTTATCGTTTGCTCGTCCCGAGCAAAGCCAATTTTATTCTCGAAAATTCCTAACCTCACTTTCGCAGGGAACACGATTGCACTGAGCTCGTGCAACAAGCCGTTAAACCTCTAGGTGTTCCTAATAGGAGGAGCGCTGTCTCCTGAGGGTTTTCAGCGGATGCTACCCACAAAATCCGATCAATTTGGCCTGTTGACTTTCATTTTTCAATTCAGTATTCTAGCAAGAAATTCTATTATCTTCAACTTAGAAATCATCAACCCGTATTTTTCACACTCACTTATCATTTAACTTAAGATCGTATATGTTTTGCAAATTTATTAAGCTTTCAGCATCTTTTGAATTTTCCTTTTAAGGTGCAGTCTTAACTTAAGAATTTTTATCATCTCTACTGAAGATATAAGCCCTATCTTTCATTCCTATCTCTCATCCAAACCCCAATTATATATCCCTACTTGTGTGTAATTATCATCCCTACACTTGGAAATTCAATTCAAGCTATCATACTCTTGTCCATCGTCCAAAGTACTTTTAGTTGGTGCATTTTAGATGAAATTGCTCACACATCCTTCATGCGACCGTTAATATTTCTTGAGGTACTAAACGACCGATTACAAAATGTGCTTACGTATTTAGGTGTAAATCCCCGTCTTGCAATACCTAAGGCTTAGCAGTGACTCCCAAACCAGTTGGTCTAAGGCACTAGGTGATAAAGCACCCTCGCTATATTTTTTATTTATGCTGCCTTAAGAAATTACAAAACCAGTGTTCATTTTTTTATGTCTCTTTATTCACCTTTTATACTTTTATTTTATTTTCCTTCATACTAAGGATTTTAGACAAGAGTATTTCAAGATATTTTCTACTATTCTAAGTTTCAAGGTGCGTGTATGTGCAAGTTGTAGGGTATATATTTTCAGAATTTAGACTTAAAGATCAGAATTATTTTTCAGACTTATACTTCAAATAAAAATTCAATACTCTTCCCTTATTTTGACTTAGCCCAAGAACTGAACTCAAAATTTGCCTATTTCTAAATAAACTACAAGGACGCATATTTTCTACAGTTAAACTTTAAGGAAGGTTATTTTTAGGGTTTTTTAATTTACTAAGTTTAGGATCTAGTTTTTCCTAACTAGTCAACCGTCATGTTAAACTTAAGTCAAATACGGCCAAAATTGAACTTTTCAATTTTTATAATTTTTATAATTTTTAAGGGTTTTAAAATAAGTATAAAAATTCAAAAATATACATATGAATGCGAAGGAAGAAAGCTTACCGAGCACACCCCCAAACTTAAACTTGACAGTGCCCTCACTGTCAGGCTACACCAAGAGGGTCAAAATTGTCGGCATTCCCCAATTTTTTATTATTATTATTAACAGAAAAAGAAAACAAAATATATATACATAAAAAGGTTCCCTCCAAACTTAAGTGAAACAGTGTTTCCACTATTTAAGCGTTAAAGTTCAAAGTTAAGGAGGAAAAAAACACAGTATCAAGCTATACAAGGCCTTACACAGGCCAAAGGTTAGCACCAACCATTCAAAATTTTATCTTTATAATGGTGTGGTTGGTGAAAGAAGGGAGTGTAAAGAAAAGAAAGGAGAAACACACGAGACCGTGTGGAGATAAAAGCAGTATACGGTCTCGGGTGAGGAGAAGAATGGCGGAAGGGAAAAAGAAATGGTGGTGGTTCGACTTCTTCAGGTGGAGATTAATTAATCACAAAATCCATGTCGTTTAGGAATGCGAGTTCGTCGGCGAAAATATTTTCGAAACTTTTATCGATGGTCCAATTGAACGTTTCAATGTCAATAAGTGTCACGCAAGAATCCAACACACTTGATTTTTCAAAAATTATGAAGGTAGGATAGTCGTAAGGCTCATTTACCTTATTTTCAAAAGAGTATAAATCAAGTTGTTTTTCTAGAATTATCGAACTCAAAATATCGGACTTTGATTCATTAACACTCGGTATCATTAAAGGAAGATTAGAAGAAGAACCAAAGAAAGTGGGAGAAAGAAGTGGAATACGAACTTGAGGGGGGAGATGGAGTGTATAAATTAGCACGATTTGTAATGACCGATGTATAAAAAGCGATTGTGCTAATCTATCAACCCACTGAGAAATGAGGTCAAATCCCTCAAGATTCATGAGAAAACATGGTTACGTCGAACTTGGTAAACCAGACAATGAAAATGAAAGTGTAACGGTTTCTTGCAAAGTCGGAACAAGGATGGAGGGAAATGATTGAGGAAGGGTATCGGTTAAAGATTCAGGAGGGTGTGCACGGTCAATGGAAGGGATAGAATGAATTGGAAAATCCGACTCCTCAAGTAAAACTGTTTCATTCTTAATAATTTTCTCAATACTCTCCTCAAAATTTAGCTTATCCATGCAACTTTCATCAAAATCAAGACGCATATGAAGTTTGGGAAAAACATTTAATGACTCGGGATGATGAATTGGAGAGAAAAACTCGGCCAAATCTGCGGGTTCATCATCCAAAATATTTTCTGCGTCAATATCCTCGATCAAGTGAAAATTAAATTTCTCAGACACCTCATCAAAAGTATGGACATCAATTAATTCAGGTTCTAGAGTGGAGGTGTAGAGGTCAAAAGGATTGGGTGTGGGTTCACTCGAAAGGAACCCTTCATAATCTGGCAAATCAAGCACTACAAAGTCGCATAATTCATTAAACGTTTTATCTTCAACTGGTGAATCATTTGGGACACTTGATAGACATTCAAAACCGGAGTTGTGGGATTCAATTGGAGATGCGTAGGTTTGATTTGGAAGGGTGCACAGCTCACTTCCTCCACTCAAATTCTCAATCTGTTCTACCGCTTCATCGTACATTAGAAAATTTAGAGCTACCGGGTCACTAGGTTGTATAAGGACGGCCATGGACGCATTCAAATCAATCATCTGTTGTTTTGACGCTGCCATAAAATCTTCCAACGACTGTTCCAGACTAGACATGGGTTGTGAAGGAGTTTCAGTAAAAGATTCAAAGTTGTTTGGATACTGGAAACTCCCAAATGACTGTGTAGAAGCAATGTCTAGGGAAGGCGCGAAAGTCGGGTAGGACTGGTAGGAATTGAATGGTTAGACATGAGTAGGATCAACATTTGGATAAGAAGGTGAATTGAATTGTTGATCCAAAGAATTCGTAGTAGTGAAAGGAGTGAAAGATCGGTTACGAGATTGTTCAATTTGTTCAGCAATAGACATGGATTTCGGGGTTACAACAGGACTCGAAAAAATAGTATCAACGTAAGAAGGCGGTGAAGATTGACATGGTTGATACAAGATGGATTGCAGAGTCCAACTGGATGCCCTAGACGCGTCTATTCGATCTTTCAAAGAAATTTTGGGCATAGAGGGGTCGTTAGAAATTCGTCCAAAACAAGAAGCGTGGGAAGTAATGTCTGGTTGAGGGTACCAAAGTTCGGTAAGAGTTTTGCGAGGTGGGGTACCCATGATATGAGGAAAGAAAGGAAAGAATGTGAATTTTTTTTTTTTTATATATTTTTTTAAAAAAAATTTGTTTGTTTTTGGAGTTTTGAATTTTTTTTGAAAGTGTTGAAAGAGTTTTTGCAAAAAATGTACGGAACTACGGCGCAATTTCAAACAACCACAGTTTAAACATGCATAATCAAACCTAGAGTTAGGATCTCCTAAGTCAACTAGACTGCTCCTAACTGTTCCAAAATGACAAGTTATGAGATATCCCTCAAATCGCCTCTTCACCGCCAATTGTGGCTAGGTAAGCACAAATGAAGAAAGGAGGGTTCCGCTCATGAATCATCGTGAGACGGGCCTTTTAAAGTTACATTTCTCACTTATCTAGCCTAGGCACCACAGAGTCAGATTTAAATAAACGAATGAACGCCCACAACCTTCCTCTATCCTAATGAGCACGGCAGTCCTTAGTTGGCTGAGTCTGGATATTTTTTAATTAACTCAAGGGTGATGCATATGCTTTTAGTGATTTTTGGGGTCTTAGGAAGGGTAATGAAATCCCCACCCAATCTTGATAGGTGTTATAGCCCCTTAGATGTCCGTATTAATTATGCAAAGCAGTTAACACACCAAAAAATCTAAAACACTTGCAAAATTTTTTATTTAGCAGCGCAAAGAATCCTGCACAAAAAACAATTTATTGGATAGGAGAAAGAGAATCTGTGCAAAGAATACCTGCAGGAAAATTTGTCAGTGGAGTTCAGGGAGCAGGAGAGAAGAAAAAAGATACTTACAGAAGAAAAATGGGGTGCTGACGTCACAGGTTGACCGCGGTTTCACGGTCAAATGCTTGAATGGCCGCGGTTCCACAGTGGTTTAGTTGGTTTAGATCTTCAAAAAATTTCTCTGTGTTGTTTGGATTCTCCCCTGTCTGTTCAGATCCTCTGTTTCTTGACTTGTTCACTGGGTTTGCTACAGATCTGAAACAGAGTTTGCTCCAAGCCTGCACATTTGCACAAAAACCTTTCAAAAAGAACAAGATGGTTTTTATTTTATTTTTTTTTGTTTTAAAATTTTTCAATTTTTAAAATATTTTTTTTAAATTAACCCGAAATTACACAAAGAAAGAGACTACCGTCTCCCCGGCAACGGCGCCATTTGATTGATTAGGTCTTTTTCGTACGTGCGTTTTAAAATCAAAGTTAAGAATATACAGCAATTAATAACAGTGTCGCTTGGTAGTTAGCCGGTTGAGTACGGATCGGTCCACAAGGAGATGAATTCCTTTTCTTTATGTTCTAACGAGTTAATCTGATCAAGTCGGGTTTTGTTTTACAATCTAAGAATGAGATTAAATTTGATTAAAAGTCTTGCTAGGGTTAGAATTATGTTAGTTTGGAAAAAGAATTCTACTCACTATTTTCTTTGCCCTAGTTAGGATTTTAGGTGTTAGGGTAATAGTCAACAAAGGGGATTAGCACGACTAGGGAAAAACTTAGTTTCTTCCCTTTGGTCCTTATCCGTCCTTTCTTAACTCTTAGCCCTAACCTCTATTTAAATCAACCACAACCGGTCTAACTAGGGAATCGCCGCTATCTTGTAGGATAGGGTGCCGTAGTGAGCGGTGTGTGGTTTATTTAAATAAAGTCCGTATTAATTAAAATTATGGGGGCAAGGAAAGGAGTGAGGAGATTTTCTTCTCTCAAACCTTCCCAATCCTAACCCTAACAAGTGAGGAATTACTCACTCATTAGCGTATTAACAATAGAATTCCTTTTTTTTATATAATTTTTTATATTAGAAAACTAAATTGCAAATATTAAAGGAACAGAAAAAAATGCAAAAATTAAATTCAGAAAAGGAATGTGAGATAAAAATAAAAATACCTTTCTTTATTGATGCACTCTTGAACGATTACAATGAAATTAAAATTTAGACTAGAATTAAAAAGAGGCATCTCAAAAGAGGCACCCAAAAGAAACACACCTTATTTGATTTTGAGCCCTCCTATTTATAGATAGGAAAAACCCTAGATTTACATTCTGATCCATACATGAAATTACAAAATAACCCCCAAAACCGAGTCAAAGCACCAACATCCTACCGACACGTGCATTGCACGGCCGCGGAACCGCGGCAGAATATCCTTTTTGGCCGCGGATCCGCGACCATTTGGTGGGCTCATGGGCCCATTTCTTTAGGGTTTCTTCAAGTTGCTTTTTCCTTCTTTTTTCTTCACTTGGTTCCTCAGAATCTTTTCTACTTTCTTCCAGATTTCTAACAGTGCAGAATTATGTGGACTTTTTGCCGTGAAGTTCGTGTTGAAATCTTTAATCCTGTTCTGCCCTTGTATTTTGTGCATTGAATTGTCTCATGATCTTTATTTGTTCCTTTAACTGGTAGGCGGCATTATCCGGATTCATCTATTGTTGGTCGTAGTCTCACATTTGTAGCGGCTTTTCATGAATTTCACTGTAATGATCTGAGAGGCTGTAACTTGCAACTATTTAGCAGATATGGATCAAAATCACCTATTTATTTGTAATATGATTAAGAATGGACGATATAATAATGCAAAACTCTGATATGAACATCGCTCCTGAAGCGTGTGGATCTCAATGGATTTGAAGTTGTGGTTGCCGAGCTACCTGCAAGAAAGTCCTGGGGTGGTTGTATCACCGAGGACCCTCCGACGGTCGAGTTAGACTAGAGATCCGAGCAGAGTAACGACTTAGTGGAGTAAAAATGACTTGCTTGAACCGTCTGATGAAGGGGTTTATATAGCGGTGGCAGCAGGCGAGGCAGGCGCGAGAATCACGCCGGCCGTTACGCTCCCAACGTCATGCCCGCGTGATGAGCGGGACATCCCATTAATGGCGAGACAGGCTCGTTAATGGGGGATCGTGATGGCGTGAAACGTGGGATGTGGCCGGCGGAGATCTCGCGCATGGCGAGATTCGCGGGATGGCGGTTACGCCTGCAAGCGGTGATGTTGGTCGGTCGATAAGACCGAGGAAGATGACCTCGGCGGGAGAGCTCACGGAGGAACGGGAGAGCCGAGGTATCTTGGTTTTGGTCGAGCCCGGAGACGAGCTGAGAGGGCCGAGGAGGCTCGAGCCTGTGATAGCTCGGAGACGAGCTGTAGGGCCGAGGAGACCAATTGTGCTGGGGGGTCGGAGGTGAGTCAGCGTTTGCATGTAGGACGGGCACAGGAGTGGTCTGGTCGGCCACTGTAGGTCCTTTCTTGTGAGCCTTGAGACACGTCATTTGTCACGTGTCCTGATCTGGGAGATCACCGATATCGAGCATCATCAGTTGATATGACATGTCATCTTCTGAGAAGAGCGCGGGGTTTGATTTCCAGGAAGGGAAAATAGCCACAATTTAACGTTTTCGGGATAAATTTATAGGTCCCCGGCTGGATGCATGTGCTGTGTGGATGGATGTGTCGCGTCCATGAGATACACTTTTGGAAGCCCGCGATTGAATTTAATGAATTTTTAAAGTTTTGAAAAGTTGTTTTCTTAGCTAAACCCAAGGGTTAAAAAAAAATTTCCATGAAAAAAATCAGCGGCGACGCTACGGTTTGGGCACGTGAAGGCCTTGCACCGGAGTTAACGTACAGACAGGGGTCACAAGGATGTTTAGCACCGAAGCCCAAGCACCCCCACACCCACTCCCACCCCCACCCCCACGCACCCCCCGCGGGAAATTCATTGCTCTGACAATTACCTCTTCGTCCAATCCCCCTGCATCCCCTATCCTTCACCCATACCCGCCCCACTCACCGACATGTGGGGTCCATCATCAGGGCCATCAAATGGGTGCAGGGGCCCGGTCCCTCTCAGAGTTGAACACCGATCGCTGCAGCATCCCCATGTGCCACCCGAACTCACTTGTCGCTGCGCAGTTTCGCCTCCCCCTCTCTCTTCCCTTTCAATCTCGAAGGAGATTTTTATTTGTTTGCAGGCTCCATTGGTTGCTTTTACTGCACCTGTCACTTGTTAACCCAGCTGTTCACCACTCTTCATAAACTCCCTCTCTCTCTCTCCCCTCTCCCTCTCTCCCTCGCTAATGGCGGCAAAAACTTTCTTCTTCTTGAACTTCATCTCTTTGATATTGTGTGCATATTCGGCCAATGTGACCTACGACCACCGATCTCTCATCATCGATGGCCACCGCAAGCTCTTCATCTCCGCCTCCATCCACTACCCTCGCAGCGTCCCTGCTGTAACTTATCCCATCCTCTAATATTTTTCTCTTTAGTCATACATTTTTCTTTTTGTACTGAAATTGATACCGAGTTTTACGTTTTGGATGATGAGATCAGATGTGGCCCGGCCTCGTCGCCGCCGCCAAAGAGGGCGGCTGCAACACCATAGAGACCTATGTCTTCTGGAACGGCCATGAGCTCTCTCCTGGCAATGTAATTAAGCGATCTAGTTAATTGCTGCTCTTTATATTGTTTTTTTTTAATTAATTTTTTATATAAGTTTCATTGATTGGGATTTGAAAGTGTATGCGCAGTACTATTTCGAGGACCGATTCGACCTTGTCAAGTTTGCCAAGATCGTCCGCGACGCTGGCTTGTATATGATACTCCGCATTGGCCCTTTTGTCGCCGCTGAATATAATTTTGGGTATTAAGATTATTGGGATTTTTCTTCTTCTTTTGATGATATTTAACCTTTTGAACTAGTTTTTGAGAGTTTTTACAGAGGAGTGCCTGTTTGGTTGCATTATGTTCCTGGTACGGTCTTTCGATCGAATAGTGAACCATTCAAGGTCTGCAACCAAACACTCGTTAGCTTTTTTGAGGATGATTATGTATAGTGGAATAAGTGTTAGATAATATATATTTTTTGTATTTGAAATGCAGAGACATATGCAAAATTTCACAACATATATAGTGAACATGATGAAGGGAGAGAAGTTATGGGCATCTCAGGGAGGGCATATTATCTTGTCTCAGGCAAGGAACAATATGGCTCTTCAACTGTTTAATTATATTCCGATGCGATGTCCTTTTAAATATTGGTTTATAGATACATGTTTAAAAATGGACTTGGGGACTATGCTATTATTTCCCTGCTATTTAAAAATCTTAGCTCTACATCATAGATTTAAAAACACCAAACCTCTGGGCCTCCCTTTTTACCCTATCTCCAACCGTTGGATTTGACAACAGAAATAGTTGGGGACTAATAAATAGCAAACACCCCGAATCCTTATCCGTTAGCTTCCTTTTTCTTTATGATATTTCTTCATTAGATAGATTTTCTTTGTTAGTCTCTATGTTTTGATATACACCCTGAAATTGCTCATGTATTTAGTTCGTTGTTTTTCACTTAAACCTACAGATGGCATCCTCCTCGTCTTTGAAAGATTCATGGAATCGTTTACGATCTGTTGCATTTATTTTTCTTGTGGTTGTTGTTGGTTGTTGTCATAGAAATTTGTGTGACATGCACTGATCTTTTGGCTCCCGCACACAAAAAGTTTGATATATTGCCTGACCCAAGTGCGAAAACTTACCATGCCTTTTAATATCTTCTTCCTTTATTAACTTAAGACTATGTAATGCACATTTGTGTAAAAGAACAAATCTTTGATTCCTCACAAAAGTATTTCTTCTTCATACGGTGAACTATTGACGAGCAGCTTAAGGTATCTTCTTGAGTTCTTCTCTGTAACCTACCAAATTTTGGCCCAAAAAGCTTGAATGGTGACTGCGATCAATTTTTATTCATCTTTCCAGTATCACTTTGCCTATAGCCTTGTCAATGCAATCTAAACTAGTCACATATGCCACATTTTTGCTTTAATGCAGATTGAAAATGAATACGGGGACATTGAAAAGGTGTATGGAGAGGGGGGAAAACCTTATGCAATGTGGGCGGCAAGCATGGCTCTTTCTCAGAATATAGGTGTACCCTGGATGATGTGCCAACAATATGATGCTCCTGATCATGTGGTAAGAGATCAGGATTTTTATGCTTTATAAATTGATTGCGGTTGCATTGTGAATGTAGGAATCTTTTTTTGCCATATTGAACGTAGTGCCCGTGCAGTTGATTGACTGCTTTTAGCATTTCAATCTCTTTTGTTGGGGAAAATGTTGACAACTTCTAGCGAAAATGTTCTAACCATCGAGATATTCATATCCCCAACAGTTCCTGGCATCCCTAATTCTCTATACCTCTCTATGTGTTTATATATGAACACATTTGTCTAAATAAGTTGTGACATTTCCTTTCCTGGTTTCAATTTGCTTGAATTTTCCTGCATGTAATGCCATGAAAATTAGTTGTGCAACATACAACCCTATAGTAGAAGTTTAAAACACTCTTTAAAATGAAGTGATGTAGTATTATTTTTGCAGATCAATACCTGCAATTCGTTTTACTGTGATCAATTCACACCAAATTCCCCAGAAAAGCCAAAGTTTTGGACAGAGAATTGGCCTGGATGGTAATTCACATTGCTAAGCATCATAATCTTTTAATATGAGATTTTAAGTTTCAATTCCAGTTTTCTGTTATTGGGAAGTTGTTGGAACTTGTTTCGGCCATAGGAGACAAGTTATATTTATAAGCATGGTTTAATTTATGTGTTTACAGCATTTTATGAGTTAAGTCTTGAAAATCAGATTTGACATTTTCTAAGAAAAAGGCAATCAAGTTCAGTTGCTTTTACTCATGAATAACTGGACTTATTGGTAATAAATATTGCATTTTGAACTAAATGTTAACAAGGGGTGTACTTAATTTGACATTTGTTATTAGGAATCAAGGATGAAACCGAAACACTTCTTTTCACTTCATACACAAATCAGATTCTAAAACCTATCAGTCTCTGTGGTATGTTTTTTTAGAAGTACATGCATAAGCCATAGAATTATCATTTACTACTGTTTTGCATGTACGATGCTCGTGTTTATTATCAAAAGTAAGCATAAAAAATAAATACATGATACATATATATAGCCGATTTTGCAACATTTACATGATCCAGATATAGAATCTCTTTCCCATAAGTAAGAAATGAACACTCATCCTTTTTTTTCCCAAAAAGCTAAATTACCACCAAAAAAACTTTTAATTTTGCTCGATCAGCAAGAAATAGCTATTCATTGCTCTCATAAATGGCATATTTTTTCTTCTTTTCTACTAAAGATAAATACGGATGAAATATGTATTGGTAGAAAGTGTAAAATGATGTACTAAATAGACTATATACGGAAAAAGAAGGAAATTAGCTTATGCACTATATAGATCACACTCAGACACAGAGGAGGCATGTATATGAATATTGAGGGAGGGTGTTTTTTTTCATTCACGGTGCATGACTGGGCAACTTGGGTTTTAAGCATAGATTGAAGAATTTTTTTTTTAAAATTCTTGAAAAATGGAGGAATTGACACTTCAACTCCCTAGAGGTTGGGTTATAATAGTAGAGACCCTACACCTGAACTGTGCATTTTTAATAAGGGGTGCTACCTAGTAATCTATATTTGAAGTTGATTAACATCTTAAGCTAGAGATTATATATCAAAATGGATTTCTTTTATTTTTTCATTTTCTTGACTATTAATGATCTAATGTTGTCTTCAAAGTATTTTTAACATCTACCAGGTTTCAAACTTTTGGGGCCAGAAATCCTCACAGGCCACCTGAAGATATTGCTTTTGCTGTTGCCCGTTTTTTCCAGAAAGGCGGTAGTCTTCAAAACTACTATATGGTATGTTTGGATGATATTCAAATTGTTTGTTTTAATTATAGCTTATTCCATTTTCACCCTTTCCTTTTCCTTTGAAGTATCATGGCGGGACGAATTTTGGCCGAACTTCTGGTGGACCATTCATCACAACAAGCTATGATTATGACGCACCCATCGATGAATATGGTGTGTTGTTTTATGCTTTTGGTTATCTACAGTGCTAGCTTTTTAATAGCGCTCATAAGCCTTTCAGCAAAAAGTTATCTTCCTGCATATAATGCATTACACAATCGGTTCCATTTTCCTAAGCAGTGACTTTTGAATGCATTTACAGGAATGCCGAGGAATCCGAAATGGGCGCACCTAAAGGTGCTTCATAAATCTATTAACCTATGTGAGCATGCATTGCTTTATGGAGAGACGACGCTTATGCCGCTTGGTCCTCTTCAAGAGGTGCAATACGCACATTTTAGTTTGTTACTCCTCTTATATGGGATCCACACAATGTTCTCATATTTATTTGCTTCTTTTTGCTTGTCCAGGCTAATGTTTATGCAGATTCCAAGGGAGCATGTGCGGCATTCCTTGCAAATATGGACGACAAAAACGATACGGTGATAGTTTTCAAGAACAAATCATATCACCTTCCAGCTTGGTCAGTTAGTATTCTGCCAGACTGCAAGAATGTGGCATTTAATACTGCTAAGGTTTTTCCAACTTCCCCTTGTTCTCCCATGTTCTTATCTGTTTCATCAGTTATTGCCCATTGGTAAAATTCATAGTATCATGCATTGCTTCCAAATTGATTAACACCTCAAGGTAAGAGTATCGAAGCATATATTCTATCCACTATCCACATCGAATACATATGGAAACCCAAAAAACTAACATACATGAAAAATGAACTTGAAATGCAAATATGCATTTTCCACTATTAAGGCAAGCTCTTAAATGATCTTTGTGAAAATTAAGCCAATCAAATATCACTCGTAGAGGTGTGCTGATGTTTATACAGCTGACTCTTATTCGAGGTGTGCTGATGTTTATACAGCTGACTCTTATTCAAGCCCATTTCGATTAGCTTATATATATATGAGAATAATGAAGAAAAGAGGCCAGGCTTTTTCGTTAGGTGGCGTCAAAAACCTATAGCCTCCACCATTTTTGTCGATGATCGGTATTCATCATCTTCATTTTTACCATCTAAGATGCGGATACACCAAATTTCACCTGATTCTACAACTTTTCACCGTTGAATTAGCAATGTTAAAAGTTCTATTGTCGGTAAACTGTTAATTTTGCACCCACTAAATCAACGGTGAAAAAGTGATGGAACCACATGAAATTAACGTTGACCTTCTCTCTCTCTCTCTCTCTCTATATATATATATATATATATATAGGCTAAATTGCATAAATGTACCCATGAACTTTTCTCTTTTGTGTGATTGATACCATGAACTTTGTAAATTAGAGATAGCTATCACGCACTATTTTTTTTGGAGATAACTACCCTACGATGTTAAATTTTGTTATGTTTTGATCGCTATACCCTGTTTAACATTTTTCCATGAGTAAATTAAAAAAATAGTGATTACAAACTAAAATTACATACAAGTTAGTAATTATTGAGATCGGAGGAGCAATGATGTAGCGAGTGGAATCAGATCGGAGGTCAAAGATGAACGGAGGAATGGGATAACGAGAACTATGGAGGAAAAGATCAAGCTCGAAGGATTTAAAGCAATTTTGTAGTTGAACAAAAACATCTGGAGGTTTGGGATTTCAAATTTGGGGATTTAGGGTTTGGTGTCTTAAAGATTTGAAAGCAAGGGATTTAAAATTTTATGATTTAGATATCCAAGGGCTTATAAATTTTGAGGCCCGGAGATTTTGGGGGTAATAGGTTTAATGATTTATGATTTCAAGATTTGGGGATCTAAGGATTAGGCTGTTTATGGTCTAGTGATTCAAAGGTTTTAAAATTTATGTGTTGAGGAAGATGGGTTGAGGAAAATGTAGAGGAGTTTGGTATTTAGGAATTTGTAGAGTTAGATCTTTAGAATTGAGATTTACGGAATTTGCGAGTTTAGGGATTCAAGAGTTTGAGGATTTAATGATTCAAAGTGTTTGAATAGACGAGTTAAAGAAAATTATGAACATAGACAATAAGGAGGAAAGAGAAGGGAAGTGGGAGAAGATATGGGTAAAATAGTCAAAACACACAATTTTTAGATGATGTCATCGTTTATTTTATGTGTGTAGACTTTTCAATACTTAATGGTACTTTTTCGCAGTTTGGATGATAGTTCATGGTACTTTTCTGTAATTAAATTAGTTCATGGTATCATTCGCATAAAAAGTGATAGTTCATTGGGAAATTTATGCAATTTAGCCATACACACACGCACACACATATACACACACATATACATACATATATATGTGTATATGTATGTGTACACACACATGAGAGTGATCTATTACAAACCGGTCCGCGTTTTTTTAAAAACGGGAACTCTCAATCCACGACATATCTGAACGATCCGAACCGTTGATCACCCTACCCTCATGTGAATGTGTATGAAAAACGAAAGGATTTGAAGACCTCTAACACATGTATCGAATGGGTGCAAAATGAACGTCTTTCAATATAGCAACATAAACTTGATATGTTGATGTATTGAAAGACGTTCATTTTGCTCCCATTCGATGCATGGGTTGAGCTCTTCAAATCCTTTGATTTTGCATACACATACACATGAGGATAGGGTGATCAACTTAAACGGTTCGGATCGTTCAAATATATCGTGGATCGAGAGTTCCCGTTTCTAAAAAACACGGACCAGTTTGCAATGGAGCACTCCCCTATATACATACATATGCATACGTGTATGTGTGTAGATATACATACATATATGTATGTATATACATATGTACGTACATATACATGCGAGTATGTGTACACACATACGTGTATGTATGTACATACATATACATACGCGTATGTGTGTGTATATACGTGTGTGTACACATACGCGTATGTGTACACATAGTATGTGTGTATATATACATACGTGTGCACACACAGAATGGAAAGACATTGATCTCAACTAACAACGTGCCACCGTTTTGTGCATTTGAAATCTGATACCCATAGTACAGTGCTCACATAGAACATATTTGGTTAATTCATAGAAAGAGATTGAACCTTAACCAACAATGTCTCATACTAGTGTGCATTTAAAACATGATCCCTTGGTACAGTCCTCACATAGACTATATTTGGTTGGAGGGGTTAAGCCTGATCCAACCCAAGCTCTAAAACCTCGAACTCTAACCTCACCCAACATTCCCTTGAAAAGGAGTTTAGTAACCTAACCTATGATATGGTACAATCATATAGGGCTGAGGCTTCTTAAGATGGGAAATGTTGGGCAATCAGGTTGGGTTCTGTTGGATTTACTGTGCAGTAAATATATGAAAGCTTGCAATGAAAAGAATTGTTAATTTTTTTATAGCATCTTCACGAAGACCATAGATGTTGGAGGAAAAAAGTTGGACATCAACAATCAGACTATAAAAACTCTCACCTTTGATCCAATTTGAGCACAGCCCAGCATGCTAATACCAGCGAAAATACAAATAGAAAAGTGTTTATTTAACATAGTAAGTATATATATAGTTTATTATAGAATATTCCGTCTTTGTTAGAATATAAATTATATTTCCTCAACCTTCATCAAAACTTCAGAGTTTTGGTGTAGTGGAAGGGACATTTCACATGATCCCAGGTTCGATTCCTCACCAGGCACGTATTAAATGTGGATTTATTTAAATTAAAATACCACGCCGCAAAAGCCTAGGTCTCGGCCCAAAGGGCCTACGGTCCGCGGGGGCATGCTAGAATATAAATTATGTTCCCTCACCCATGCTGACCTTTTAACCCAACTCAGTCTCATAAGCAGGCGGGCAATTAGATTTGAGTTTTTAGCCCAACCCAAGTTCCCTTCCTCTAGAATTTCATTCTTCACATGCGTAGTGACTTTATCTAGTACTGTAATAAACCATGTTGCTACTCGTCGACATATACGCTATAAGCTGACAGTTAATTAGATGCATATTTAATTTTACAGTATTTTTACAAAAGGTGCTTGAATATTATTCAGCAGGGCAACATTATATATATTGCAGATTCTTTAGAATAGTGGTCCTCTGATGCGGATATTTATGTATACTGAATGGTGCAAGACTTTCTTCAGGTTGTCTCCCAAATCTCCAAAGTAGAAATGATTCCTGAAATTTTCGAAGCGTCGTCGTCTCCGCAAAAAGATTCAAGAGAAATCCAGTGGGAAACCTTTGTGGAGAAGGCTGGAGTCTGGGGAGAAGCTGACTTCGCCAAAAATGGATTTGCTGATCATATTAATTCTACAAAGGATTCCACTGATTATCTTTGGTATAAGACAAGGTAAGATTCAGTCTCAGAAACTTGAATTTTTTTCATATATTCTAATTTGTGCTCAGTGCTTTTCAATGGTCAATCTCAGAGAAAAACCTTTGGAAATTTTAATTGCTTTAATATGAATGATGCTTCCATATGGATTCAAAAGCATCATATCGCTATTCTAACATGCACTTGTAAGTGGTTAATATGTTCGACAAGCAGTTGGAGTTGGATTTTATTTTTTTTTAATTTGCCATTACTGTTATCGATGATTATTCTACAACATTCTAAGCTGTTGGAGGAACATGTCCAGGCTTTTGTTTTGTTTTTTTCACACACTCAGCTGTTGGAGCAACATACCTAGGCTTTCATACATTTGTATATGCATGTACACATACTGTGTGTGCAGTGTGTGTGCATGCACTGAAATGGGACTTATGAATCTTTACGTACTCTTCATATATTTACACTAATATGCTAATGTGTCTATAAAAATTGCTGTATTGCAGATTACACGTCGATGAAAGTGAAGATTTTTTAAGTGGTGGAAGTCAACTGACTTTAATGGTAGAGTCAAAGGGTCATGCTGTCCATGCTTTTATAAACCAGGAACTTACAGGTTCGTTACTGAACTCACTGCTAAGTGAATTAACATTAATAATTTTGTTTGGCCTACCGATGTTGAAATTTGGTTTACAGCCAGTATTAAGTCTGCTTGTTTTCTCTCCTGCATTATCATACTAATTACCATTGGGAAAATTGTTCTTTAATTCCTAATATGTACAAACTTCACAAAATTTAATACCCTTGATTTTTTCTGCACATGTATACCCAAAAGCTTAACTTTCCATTTAGCATCCCTAAGATGCTAACTATGCAACGGGAAGAACAAAAATACCCTCAGTTAAAAATAAACACTCTTACCAAGTGAACATTAACTTTTCTTCTCCCAATCCCATTTGATCTTCTGGTTAACATGACAGAACGCCCATCAGCAATGGTGGAGTCATCGAAGAGCGTGGACCTGAACTTGACGTTATCAATGGGCTAATTTTCGGGCCGAATATCGATCTTCTTTAGTCCCTTTTCCTTGTGCGTATTAAGAATATTCGGGGGAAATAATCGTGATGGTTAGGGCTTCTCTAACCCATCATTCATTTATATAATAGCACTAAATACCAAATTACAGAGTTACCCATACATCATAACACTCCCCTCAAGTTGGAGCATACACATCATGCATGCCTAACTTGTTACAAATAGTGTACACTATATTTTCCAAGGGGCTTAGTAAACAAATCAGCCAACTAATTTTCAGACTTTACATGAATCGTATTGATGATTCCTTCCTCAACCTTCCACGGACAAAATGACAGTATACCTTAATGTGCTTGGTCTGCTCATGAAAAACAGAGTTGTTGGCAATGTAGATCGCCGCCTTTTTTTTTATCACGGTATAGCTTTATAGGAGTAATAGAACTATGCCCAAGTTCTATAAGAAATCAAATCTCCACCAGCTCGCTTGTGGTGTTAGCCATGGCCCTATACTCTGACTCGGTACTAGATCGAGAAACCACACTTTGTTTCTTACTTTTCCAAGAAACCGGATTTCCTCCGACAAATATGCAAAATCCAATGGCCGGTCTCCTATCATCGGGTGACCCTGCACAATCTGTATCTGCGAAACATGTATATAACCCCATATCCCACTTCAATTCTTACATCTTTCTTTACTATATAAAGGATTCCGCAAGGAAATTATGCTCCCTTTTCTCAATCTCAAGGAAGTTTGTGAAATTATGCTTCACATGCTCAAAGACTCTTCACTTCAACACAACCAATCAAAAGCTCTTATTCTGTGCTACCTTTATGATTTGACTCTTCACTGCCACTCACCTCACTTCACTACCTACTAGCTTCTCTCTTTCTTGCTTACTACTTGCAAGTGCCACACCGCACGCTCGCTCGTAGGAATCCTTCAAAATGCCCCGTAAAGTCAACTACCAGTTCGCAGTTGTGCAACAACAGCGACGACCTTAAATCAGTTTTAAAGGGTGCGAGATTTGATCCGGAGTCTTGAGTAACAACCCTATCGTGGAGAACTTTGTGACAGACTGCCTCATACGCAAAGTTCTCCGCGATAGGGTTGTTACTCAAGGCTCTGGATCGAAGCTCGCACTCTTTAAAACTGATTTAAGGCCGTCGCCGTTGTAACACAACAACGGCTAACCGATAGTTGACTTTACGTGGCATTTTGAAGGATTCCTACGAGGTCGAGCTGCAAGTGACTGTTGTTTGATAGATAGGCCATGGCATTGACATACATCGAGAGAGAGACCTCGAGCGGCTTGATTTGTATGATAGATAGGCATTGCTTGGAAGGAGCTTTTGCGGCAGGATGGATACTACCAGGGGCTTTTCGCCATATTGATAAACTGCAAGCGGCAGTCATAAAATAATTTAATCAATTAAATTGCCTTTTCTTGATTGTAGACCACATGGTTCGGAGGCTCAATGAGTTAGGATACTTTCAATAGGGTCCTCTGTTTGCTACGAAAGCTCTGGTCTGAGTAGAGGCTGTTTGTATTAGATGATGGTATTTTGTTGTTAGGCGTACAAACAGCCCCTTGTGGTAAACACCAAATAGGTTTTAGTACAGCTATTTGGCAATTTAATTAGGTTCTAATACACCTTTTCTTTTGCCTACTTAATTAGGTGATGATATTTTGTTGTTAGGTTCTTTGTGTTTGTCAATGTAATGGTTTGTGTCTGCTCACTGTTATCTCTGTCCCTTGTGGTAAAAGGTTTGGTAGAGAGCTACACACTTCTTGATTTGGTATGAGCCTTTTCTTGTTTTAAGTGCTCTATTTGTATGAGTGTTTTTCTTTGTTAAGGTTCTCTTTGTAGTGAGGTTTGGGTGTGTGGGAGAAGAGTGCAACTCTTTCGTATTCTCCTCTTTTGACGTAGTGGAATTTGAATGTGTCTGACAAAATATCCCTAAGGTTTAGGCTTCATCCCTAATAATTAGGATACCATTTACTTTTTCCCAGTTAATCTACGTATGTAGTTATTCTTCATCTCAATCCATACATTTCCTTCTTTTTAAGGCTAACCTTTTTCTTTCGATTAATGACCGCAAGATTAGATGAAAATTTGTTTATTTATTTATTAGTGCTTGCTTTTCTTAACACTTTGCCATTCCTAGAAACTCTTTTCCTATGCAATTTGCTAGAGTCAAATTGCAAAAACTCAACTTTTCAAAGCAGACTGGACTAGAAAGGTATTTTCTTTTTATATATATCACATGCTTTGCTTTGGTATTGTATATATTAGCTTCATTATGTCTGTAATGGAACAGATGCTTTGTTCTCCAAGTTAGAAATTCTAAATATTAACAAACTTATTGTGATCATGAATGGCTAGAATTTTTGAAATTAATTTGATGATCGTTTTGCAATCAAGAAAGTTTCGAATAAAGGGTAGCAGATTCACTTATATACCACAACTGGTACTCATAAAAAATCATAAGAGATATGTGCTAGAGTTCAAAGCATGCAAAAACTTATGTCATGTGGTGTGATCTTAATTTTTACGGCTTTGGTGAACTCAAATATTTGTAATTTGACATTAGAAATTTAGTTATGTATATATTTTTTTCGCCCCTGCTAAGGAGAAATTCTGTTTCCATCCCTGAGAGGCAAACGATTTATATAAGGAATTGGGGCTGCACATGTAGAGAGAAGACTTGAAGCGCGAGAGCTTCATCTCCAGAGAACTTTGTGTTAAAAATATTCAGAGAGTAGAAGAGTTTTGTATTGATAGTTTTTATCTATCTTCTCTTCTTTTGTTTTGAGCGCTCTCTTTGTATGAGTGTTTTCTTTGTTGAGTGTTCTCTTTGTAGTGACTAGTGAGGTTTGGGTCTACAGAAGAAGAGTGCAACTCATTTGTACCCTCGTCTTTGACGTTGTGGAATCCGATTGCTGTCTTCGCCAATGGACGTAGGTCAACTTTGGCCGAACCACATTAAATCATGTGTGCTATTCACTTTCAATTCCGCAATTGGTGTGTGATCTATTTTGTGATCCGTATATTTGTGTTGGGAGCCATCTATTGTATGTGGGAACCTGTTTGTCGTAACTATTAGAATCATTCTTGCTTCAACATGGATCACAAGCTCCATGAAAGATTTTACAAATACAAATGACCTTTGACCTGTTCTTATTATTTTCTTTTCATTTAAACTGATGAACTGTTCTCCAAAATTCTTTAAGAATACTAAAATGCATAATTGTACAAGGCAATGTGACACATCTATGTATTCCGATATTTTCAATACATAAAAAGGAATAATACTATTTTATACTTTCATTTGTAGTCAGCGCATCTGGAAATGGATCACAATCATCTTTCAAGTTTGAAGCTCCCATTTCCCTCAAGGCGGGAAAAAATGAAATTGCTTTCTTGAGTATGACTGTCGGCTTACAAGTAAGTGCATGCTCTATACTTATCTACCATTATTAGTTAAAACCTTGCTTCTCAATGGTTTACCAATGGCTATTGGAAAAGATACTAGTGAAATTTATCTATTGAAAAGTTAACAAAAGAAAACAATTACTGATCATCTATGTTTTCTTCATTTCTTTCATTGCAATAATTATTTTATAGGTTGCTTCAACTTGAACGATTACTTGAATGAATGGGTTGCAGACGCATTGTTCACTGTAACATTACTTTCTTCTACATGTGACATAAATCTTTAGGCTTAAAATCAATCTACGTGTATTTTTTATTTTTTATTTTTGCTCCATGGCATCTAATTAAATTGATCATCCTATATGTGTATTTATACTTCTTAGGAAATCATTAGATACAAGGTTGCTTAAGCTTAACCGCATTGTGGAGATGAACTCCAATTTAACGTGGTGTTCACAAGACAAGTTTCATCAAGGGTCTGACTGTATGGAATTAACTATTAAGCTCAATTACCAACTTTTATGTAACATTCACACATGTTCCCCTCAGAAAATAATGGTAAACAATGCATGTGCGCGCGCCCTGTGTTTTTCGGAGAGATCTTTGCCTGTTGACTTACCGAATCTGGGTACTGTATATGTTTTATATGCAGACTCGATGGGGAAAATGGTAAACTTCTTGCTTGTAGGAATTAACCTAAAATCAAGTAATGGGTCTTCAGTCCATCATGAGCTCGCAGCATCTCTTGAAATATAAGGCATCACGTCAACAGATACTTGAAAATGATAACTATGTGTGCATACTGTGGGATAGATGATATGCCAGTGCTCTATGGCATCCTTGAATCGCAAGATTTGTAAAAGTTATTGAAATAGGCTAGAACTGGTGTGCTTGCGCAACTTTGGAAAGTATAATTCCTTAATTTATGTATTTTTTCTTCGTCCAAATCTTAGCAAATTTCTATTATTGTCGCTCTATTTAGTCTCTAGCCCTTTTTAGGATTTTCAGAGAATTAATTCATAAATCATGCCTAAGTTTGGGCATGCAATTAATTGCAGTGGCCATTCAGGTGCGCTGTAAAAGTTTGTAATCAGGAACATGTAGAGCACATTAGAATGCATGGAAATTTGCTTGTACAATTTTTCTACACTGGCATAGGGCTACTCAAAGAAAGAAGGAGAAAATGAAGCCAGGAAGGAAAAAATAACATTCTACATCAACTCACATTCATACTGCAACCCTTAGTTTATGTGAGGCTTGATATTTGTCATATATCTTTTTATTCTTTTCAGAATGCAGGACCATTTTATGAATGGGTGGGAGCAGGATTAACCAGTGTCAAAATATCTGGGCTAAAAAATGTCACCATGGACTTGTCTTCAAACATATGGTTGCACAAGGTAACTAAATTCGGTACTTTCTTTTTATCACATTTTATTTTTTGAAAGTCTGTAGTTCAATGAAATTATTGAGGCCTGTTTTCCTTTACTTTTCTACTCCTAATTTACATGCACAATTAATCTAGTAGAATGTATTTTTGCTATGTGGGTACTGGAAAAGGAATACTCCGACTTTTGTTGCCTTCATACTTGCCATTATTTATTCTTCTTCCATTATTTATTCGATCGTAAGGTTATTGGAAGTGAGGAAGTGATTGAATTTCTAATAACAGTAGCCATATTGGTTCCACTTTCAACTTGTAGGAGTATCATCATTAACAAGAATTTCATCACTGCTTCTTCGAGAAGTTTATCCATGTTGTTTGTCCAAATTTGATATTTACTTGAAATGTTGAGAAGTAAACCTGCAATTTTAGTGATTACTTGGGGATATTAGCATGTCAAGGCTCAAGTTGACATTGCATAACCCCATAGAGCTTTTTCATGTATTACTTGGTCAAAAAAATTTCAGCGGAGTCTGTTATTTCCATGTATCTATAAGCAAAGGATTTAATATCATGTTTATGAATGTCTTGTGTGCTTCGTAACATAATAAGCTAATGGGTTAGTGCGGTGCATGGTGTACTTTGTATGCCGGAGTCCCTATTAGTGAACAGCTATTGCGTTGCTAAACTTATAAATATAATAGTATGTGAAGCATATTTTAATGAAGCTATATCCCTTTGACTAGCATTTTTATTTCAGATTAATTCATGTCTCTATACACTAGTGTGAATCCGAGCAGATTGTGTGCTTCTTAATTATAATGTAAAATCCCAGATGCACAGTATGTATGTGATCATAGATTCTGCAGGCCATAGTAATATTTGTGAATGTTACAACTGTTTGGTTCAGTGTATATGATTGCCGTTCTTTCTTCTCATATACCATTTTTGTTTAATTAAATTATTGCAGTACTGTTATATTAGTTATTCTGCTACTTATCTCCTCTGCAAATCCATTGAACATGCATGTTTGCTTTCCTATGGTCCATAATACATTTCTTAAGTGTGTCGAGGCTACCAATTATTAAATTTAGTTATTAACTATTGATGGTATGCACTCTAATGTTGTAGGATGGTTATTTTGTTAATAAGCGATAATAATTGCAGGAACCATCATTCTCATCAGTTATGACTTTGCCGCTTTTTTCCCTTTGTAGATTGGGTTGGAAGGAGAATATCACAAGATATATATGGATGAAGGTATACAAAGTTTGAAATGGCTACAGAAGTCCGAACCGCCAAAGAATCAACCGTTGACATGGTACAAGGTATTTCCCGTATTTTTATTGATTTAGCCGTGTTATAAACCAATGCCTCATTAGTAATCTTTTTTATCGTGGTGGTGGGCAGAACACCAAAGTTCTTCTCTAGATAAGTTTAAGATTAAGATCCCTCTATGAGAATTTAATTCTCTTTTTATAGGGGACTTGTCTTATTGATCTTAGATCCAGAGAGAGAACTAAGTTCTTATAAAGGGTTAAACCTATTTATATATAAGATAGATAAAAGGAGATGTATTTCTCCTTTGTTCCATGATGACCTTTATTGAAGTGTGTAGAAATATCAATTTCTAGTGGACTACACATTTTTTAACAATGTTTAAATTTTTAACTTTCTCAGATGTATTGTCTATAAATTGTTCATTGCATGGTATTTTTAATATCCTTCATCTTAATTTAGGAATTTTTATTGCGACCATTGTTTTAAGATAGTCAAAAAAATCAGGCAACCATAGATGCGCCAAAAGGAGATGAACCTGTTGGGCTTGACATGAAGTATATGGGAAAAGGCCAGGCTTGGTTAAATGGAAAACCAATTGGAAGATATTGGCCAAGAACAAGCTCCATACATGATGTGTGCACTCCTATTTGTGATTACAGAGGCAAATTTTTCCCAGACAAATGCCTCACAGGATGTGGAGAACCGACTCAGAGATGGTAATGCTCAAGCACTTTTTCCGTGACGGCTATTTTTCTCTATCTCTATGTTTCATATTTTTCAGGTTAATTGTCGAAAACACGACTGTATTCACCTTCCTAGGCCTTCTGATCTTGTTCATGCTAAATGATGATAATTTCATTTCTAGTACTAAGAAAGTTTTAGACAATTGTACAAGGTCATGATAACTACTAAATAAACTACCATGTAATTAAGGCTAAATCGCATTAAACGGTCCCTAATTATCGCTGTTTTTCAGCTAACTACCTCAAAGTTTTTTTTATTGCAGTAAGACCCCTTAAAGTACTCCTACGGGTGTTTAGTGAAAAAAAGAACTTTTAACAAAGTTTAAGGGAGTTTAGTGTAATAAAAAACTTTAAAGTAGTTTAGCAATAAAACAGCAACACTCGAGGGAAGTTTAGCGTAAATCAACTAAGTGATTAATTTTGTGACCTCATCTTACTACTGAACACATGCATCTTATAAACTAATAATTTGGGTCCTGTAAGAATTCACTGACTAGCTCCTTAAATTCCCATTGGATTAGGTACCATGTCCCTCGATCGTGGTTTCGACCAAAAGGAAATACTCTAGTAATTTTTGAAGAGAAAGGTGGTGATCCTACTAAGATTTCTTCGGCAAGGCGGCATGTCACAGGTCTCTGTGGTTTTGTATCTGAGCATTACCCTGCTGTAAATCTCAAATCATTGGAGACCTTCAAGAAAACTAGTGAAAGCAAGGCTGCTCTCGATTTGACATGCCCCGAGAGTATGGCCATTTCGTCCATTAAATTTGCAAGCTATGGAAATCCAAGCGGTAGCTGTGGAAACTACGACATGGGAAACTGCCATTATTCTAACACCAATTCCGTGGTTGAAAAGGTAGTTGCTCTCGTCTCTAATATTCTCCAAGCGTAATTTCACTGACAAACTTTCGTTCCTTGATTATATCTGCATGACATGTCACCTTGTATTAGACCCGGTAAGTCGAGCTATACTACTTCAACAAAAAATCACTATCCCACTTATGCTTTGAGAAAACAGTATAAATAACACTAAAATACCCTTCTTAGCTTGGTGAAAAACAGCCATAGTTATGGTATTTACCTGAGAAAAAATCAGCAACTTGTAAATGTCGAATGCCTGGAAACCGAAACTTAGTTCTAGTTAATATGACGATTAATCTGATTTAACCATTTTGGTTATTTTCTACAATTACAAATTCTTGATCCCTTTGAAGATATCGATGTCATCTTTATAGCGATTTATAAGATGGATTTGTCTAAATGTGAATTTTCCGTCACCGCAGGCCTGCCTCAATAAGAACGGATGCACTATTCCTTTGTCAGAAGAAAACTTCTCAAATGATCTATGCCCCGGCATTACAAAATCGCTGGCTGTTGAAGCATCATGCAGCTAGTGTGTGGTTTTGCGCATTGATCAGTTTTAATTCCTCCGATATATTGGACAGGTTCCCATTCTAAATTTATTGTATCAACAAGATTTTTCTCCCGGCAAAGCTGGTAGAATTCATTTTTCAGGGTTATGTAACAACCTTTCATTTTTATTATAGGAATATGTGTATGTAGAGATTGTATGAAAGGATAAAGAAAAGGGCTATCGAAGAAAAATTATGTGATTAGCTGTCGCTTGGAGGGGAAAATTATCATTGGAAAGGAGAAAATTATCATGAGGTGTAAAGTAAAATCGGTGACTTTTTAAAGCTAAGTAACCTAACAATTGTTTATGGGTACTGAGTATAGAATTATTTTGGAGAAGATGGTTTTTAGGATTTGAACTTGGTTTAATTTTGTATTGAAACTTGTAATATATTTATACAATCAAATGATAGGAAGAAAAAAAAATCAAAACAGAATATTTCTTTAATCATAATTTGGTAAAATCTGATTTACCAAGTTTAGATCCGCAAGAGCTGTGCTCCCGATGGGTAGATCTCTAAAATAATATCGGTCAGACATCTGCCTGTTATCTCTGCAGACTCTTGAGCAGGCATCTGGTCTTTTTCATCAAATGTGTTCTGTTGATTTAGCAGACATTAGACAGACGTCTATGCTTTTTTCTTCAGACGTCTGCTTCCGCTGGCCGACGGCTGCATCTTCTCCAACAGACGTCTACCTCTGTGACTTGTCGCCGATACGGGGCCCAGAACCATTTTCCCCAAATAAAAAATGTTTAAGAAATTCCAATGCTTCTTCTTCAAATTTTTTTATTGTCTGATGCAAACAAACAAAATAATAGCAGGAGAGAGTGGGTGGTACACAGTACTCTACATTAGCAGCAGCTAGTAATCATAGGTGACTGGTGGCCTAGTACTGGTACTACTACTAAATTATGGGATTTTAATGTTGAAGGTTACTTGCTATTTATATGTCGAGCCCCTACTCCTAGAAATTAATTGTGATATTTTTTAAATGGGTGTCGTATGATCATTTCCTAGTTTTTTGTCGGCTAAAGCGATCAACCGCCCTTTAATAATATATGCACCAAAAGATTCCTTTCCCTTTCAAGTGAGATGATTATTATCGAGTTTTGGTGCCCTCTCTTTTTCATCATCTTCAAATTATTTATATGATGCTCGAGAGAATAATGCTTCAATTTTTGTATTTATAAGTGTACGAGTTTAGTTGCCCGGAGATTATCCCTATTTGTTTGTGTCTTCGATTCTTCTGATTGTATTTATTTTAGGGTTTGCACGTGCGATGCGCGTGTATATTGTAAAATATGTTTTGAATATAAAATTCATCATATAGTTTAAACATCTGAAATGACGGGTCCTATCAAGTAACCGGTTTCTTCTCTTAAAATTAAGCAGGGTGGTTAAATTTTCTTGTTTTTTTGAATTTTTCTGGATTAAATGGGAAAAAGACACGTGGACCTCCTGAGTTCTAGTTAAAATAGTGGTAATTATCTTGTATAGCTGTATGAATGAATGCCCCAATTTTATATCTTTTTGTAGGTTGTAAGTTGTGATGTCTTAGGCTAACTTTTAAGTAAATTATCATAAATTTTTAGCTCTTTTTTAGATATATATCACAGATTTGGAAGATATAAAATTGTGAAATTTTCATTTATGGTGGCGGAAAAAACACATTATATACTCATTAACCTCTTAACTCTGGAAATTACAATAATAATAGTAACTTGACATATTTCGATTAGATACAATGATTTTAAATGGTTTTCTATTTGTGACATGTTAAAATGAAAATAACGAAGCTGCGTACAAGTTTAGAAATACTCGACAAGAATAATGTATGGCCTTATTGGGAAAACTCTCAATATATGTTCATGATTTCAGACCGATGGCTTCCGGCAAGTGCAAAAAAATGGGAAACATTGAGGGTGGGCCCATGTGATTGTGGGGGCTCAACCGCCGATACCACAACGGCATTTTACTACACAACGGTTGCGCTCGGTACATAGAATGGAAGATTACCGGAAATCCTCTACTCCCGGGATGTGATGAACGAGTATCCAATTCCAAGTAATCTTGCATTAACGTGTTTAGTACGTTTTAATCATTCCAGGTAATATTATATTATGCGCAACCGTTGACCGGCGGCGGGCGGGCTGGCTGCGAACGGCCGAGAGGCGATGGGCCGACGGCTGGCAATAGGCGACGGATCCGGCCGGCGACAAACGGAGAACGGGTGGCAGGGCCGGCGGCGGACGATCGATCGGTGGCGGTCCGGCCGACCGGCGGGTCGTGAGAAAGGCCGGCGGCGGATGGCCTACGGTAATGGCACATCTCATAATAAATGAGAATATTGCATGGTTAAGTAGGATAAACAAATGTTTGGTAGAGAATATGATTTTCATGAAATATGACCTTTTGATTATCATGGTAATGCTATATTCCCCGAAATATTTTTTATATCTAAACATGCGTGGTAATATTTCATGGTAATTTAGGATTACCATTTAGATTACCTCCTATCAACCGCAACATATAGCTATTCATCCGCAAAACCTTGAAAATTTATGGTATTTTAAGGAAATTTAGCCTAAATCTTACACCAGATCCTGCACATCATTTCTTATTCTCCCTCTCTTAGTTAACATTTGGTTTGCTCGTTTTTTTAATATTTTATCTTTCAAGTCATGTGGAGATAGCACCCCAGATCCTTATCTGATAAGATGAAGATCAAATGGCAGAAAGCCTCACTTTTTTCAAAAAGTTACAGGGGTTTTTATTCACCCTACTGTAATATTTCATATCAATTATTATTAAAAAGGAGAATAATGCAGGAAAGAGGCCAAGGAGACTTTTTCGTCAAGTGGCGTCAAAAATCTACACCCTCCATCATTTTATTTGACGATCGGCAACGTCCATCTTGATCTTCATCGTATAATATGTCGATACACAAAATTTCATGTGATTCTAACACTTTCTCACCGTTGATTTAACAATGCAGAAAGTTATATTGTTGCTAAACCGTTAATTTTGCATCCACTAAATCAATGGTGAAAACTGTTAGATACACATGAAATACACATGAAATTTGGTGTATCGAAATATTTGACGATGAAGATCTAGATGGACAGTACAGATCATAGAATAAAATGGTGGAGGGTATAGTTTTTTACGCCACCAGACGAAAAAAGCTTTCTAGGATATCTTTCCTCCATTATTTTCATAAAAAGAAATCATATTATATATACCCTTGGTAATCTTTGTAGCTGTAAAATACCTGCCTTGACTCTTTCATGATGTTCAAAACCCCGTTCATCATCAAAATGGGGTAACTTCCAAGAATTTAGAGGATTTGGTAAGAAACTACCAAATTCTTTGAAAATTACAGAAAACTACTAAAGTATAAGTACATCCTGTGTAACTTTCTTAAATTAGTTCGGTAGCTTATTGAATATTTAGCAAATAAGTCTTGTAGTTTATTGAATATTTTCTAAACAAGTTTGGCGGTTTATTTAATATTAATTTTAACTTTCAGTACACTAGGTAGTTTTCTATAATTTTCAAAGAATTTGATAGTTTCTTGTCAAAGCCTATAAGCTTTTGGTAGTTTTTTGAATTTAGCCCTATATTAAATTTATCTTATAAAAAACCTATATTCGATGTGTTTAATCTTGCTTGATGTTCAAATTTAGCACTCAAAATCGTGATAATTATGGCAGTTAATTATGGCAGTTTTTAAGCAAAACGATTATGATATAAAGAAAAAGACAATTAAGGTAATAAATTTGTATATACTAATTAAGACAATATGATGAAAGTTTATGGAAATGCATTTCTTATATGAATCAATAAAAGAAAGATAGAACAAAATGTAACAAAAATTGGAGAGTCGTTAGTTTCCCCTTTTTATTGAATAGACAAAGAAAAACTCATCATTATAAGCCCAACAATCAAGCTATAAACAAAATATCAATGAAAAGGTTTTTCTTATAACAATGTAAATGAATTTCCAGAGGGCACGTATAAATAGAAAAATTAGAGAACTGTCTCTGCTATTATAGTGCTAATAGATGTGGCATCCCTACCGATGATGCTCAATATTGACGACCTCCAAGATCAGGACACGTGGCAGATGACGTATCCCAGAACTCAGAAGAAAGGGCCCACAGGGGCCAGGCCATCCCTGTACCCGAACTGCAAGCACGAGCTGGCCCTCCTCAGGGCCCCCTGCAAATCGGCCTCTTCGGCCCCTCAGCTCGCCCTGAGCTGCCACAAGACCAAGACTCCTCGACCTTCTCGCTCGTCCCCGAGCTCCCCAGCCGAGGCCGTCTTCCTCGGTCCTCCGACCAACTCCACCGCTCACAGACGTAACTGCCGCTCCGCAAATCTCGCCATGCGCAGATTCTCCGCCGGCAACATCCCACATTCTACGCCATCACGATCCCCATTAATGGGCGATCCGCTCTCTACGCGGGCGTGACGTCGAGAGCATAACTGCCGGCGAGATTCTCGCGCCTGTTGCTGCGTGCTACCACCGCTATATCAACCCCCATCACAGAAGGGTTAAGTAAACCATTTTGACTCCACTTAGCCGTTACGCTGCTCGGATCTAATACTAACTTGATCGTCGGAGGGTCCTCGGTGGTACCAACCCCTCCCCCCTCCGAGACTTTCTTGCAGGTATTCGGCGCTAAGCCCCTCAAATCACCAATCTCCTCAAAACCCATTGAGACCCACATGCAACAGAAGATCACCTCCAAAATCCACCGGGAGATCGACGGAAGACAACATCTGAAGGACTCCCGAAAAGGACCTCCATCAGTTGGCGCCGTCTGTGGGAAACAAACTCCATAAAAAACAAAGTTGGCCTTCCGATCCCCGTCCGCATGGCAAGCGACCACCCTGAAGATCTACCGAATGTCGTCGACGCCTCCGCCGGCCACCGCCTCACGGGCTCTGGCAGCCGCAGGCCCCTCGGCTTTTCCCATTCAACCTCGAAGTCCTACGCCGGAGAGCCTCGCCTCGAGCCTTGTCACCCCCTGTCCCTACCAATGCGATGGCGGTCAGCTCGCCTGCTTCCAGGCATGACCGACATCCCCTCCCTCGCCAAGGCAGCTCGGGGAATACCCTACCGCGGGGCCCAAGGGACCACGCCAGAAGAAACCGGGGCTCATCGGGAACTATGGACATGACGACAGGGGGCCAGTCGAGCTCTTGCGAGACTCGGCACCCTACTCCAGCAACAAACGCCAACGGCCATCCGAGCAAAAAGGCCCGGGTCCACGAGCCTATCTCCTTTGGTGACAGGGACCTCCACGGCATATCCCTGCCCCCACAACGACTCTCTGGTGATCACGGCCCGAATCCACCGGAACGAGGTCCACCGGATACTCGTCGACTCGGGAAGCTCGGCAGACATCCTCTTCCACGACTGCTTTCTACGCATGGGGCTTACCCCAGCGGACATGAAACCGACCTCCCATATCCTTTCGAGGTTCACCAACCATTTCATCCCGGCACAAAGGGTGGTCATCCTGCAGTTCAACGTCGGGGAGCCCGGCCGCACCCGTACGCTGCCCGTGGACTTCATCGTAGCAAAAGTCCCGTCGGCCTACAACGTCCTCCTCGGTCGCCCGACACTGAACTCCTTCCAGGCCCAGATATCGACTTACCACCTGGCGATGAAGTTCCCTCTCGATCAGGGCGGGATAGGTCGGGTCTACGGGAACCAGCGTGTCGCGAAGATTTGCCTTACCGAAACAGTTTCGTCCGAGCAGCCGACCGACGAAACTGAGGTAAACAACAACATAAAGGGTTCTCTAGACACCCGAGACGAGCGGAAGGAGGTTCGGGGGACGCCGGTCGAACTACTAACCGAGGTACCCCTGACAGATGGGGATGAGAAAAAAACCGTCCAGGTCGGATCACTCCTGACAGGGACTCAGCGAGATGACCTGGTCAGATTCCTCAGAAATAACTCCGACGTCTTCGCCTGGGCGCCTGCTGACATGCTTGGAATCGACCCCAAAATCATCTCCCACAAGCTCGGGGTCGATCCTTCGGCCCGACCCGTCAGACAGAAAAAGCTAAGCTTCGCCCCGGTCAAACAGAAGGCTATCGAGGATGAGGTCGATCGACTTCTCGCCGCCAAATTCATCAGGAACGTACCCTACTCGGAGTGGCTAGCGAACGTGGTTCTGGTCAAGAAGTCAAGCGGAAAGTGGCGCATGTGCGTCGACTTCACCGACCTCAACAAGGCCTGCCCCAAGGACAACTATCCACTCCCTCGGATAGATCAGCTCGTCGACAGTTCGGCCGGCCACGAGCTGTTGAGCTTCATGGATGCTTTCTCCGGCTACAATCAGATCCGTATGAATCCGGATGATGAAGATCTCACCGCATTCACAACGAACTGGGGGGTATATTGCTACAAGGTGATGCCCTTCGGCCTCAAGAACACCGGGGCCACATACCAACGGTTAGTCAATCGCATATTCAAGTCACAGATCGGCATGAACATGGAGGTCTACGTTGACATGTCTCGTCAAATCCGTCTCATCGGTCGATCATGCCAGGGATATAGGCGAGGCCTTCGAAGTGCTCCGCAAGTTCAAGATGAAGCTAAACCCCGCCAAATGCGCATTCGGAGTCACCAGGAGGAAGTTCCTCGGTTTCATGGTCACTCACCGTGGAATCGAAACTAACCCATAGAAAATCGACACGATCCTCAACATGGCCGCGTCCAAGACCAACGTCGAGATCATGCGGCTCACGGGACGAGTCACCGCTCTGAGCCGTTTCATGTCCAGGTCGGGGGAGAAATGCCTCCCGTTCTTTAAAGCTCTGAGGAAGATCCCGAGGTTCGAGTGGTCAGAGGAATGCCAAGCCGCTTTCAACCAATTGAAGAAGCACCTCGCGACGCCACCACTGCTCACTCGACCAGCTGAAGGAGACTAGCTGTCACTGTATCTGGCGGTATCCGACCAAGCAGCAGGCTCAGTGCTCGTCCGGGAGGTCGGTGGAGCGCAGAAGCCGGTGTACTATGTGAGCCACGTATTTAAGGACGCAGAAACGAGATATCCGGTCATAAAGAAGATTGTCTTAGCCCTCGTGGTGGCCTCAAGGAAGTTGCGACACTACTTCCAAGCACACACCATTATCATCCTCACCGAGCGCCCGTTGGGGGCTATCCTTGCATCACCAGAATCCTCGGGCCGCTTAGAAAAGTGGAGGTGGGAACTATCTCAGTTTGACATAAAATATCGCCCGAGGCAGGCCATCAAAGCATAGGCCCTGGCCGACATCATCGTTGAATGCACCATCCCTAGCAAGAAACCGAAGCACACGCCGCCCCTCGCAACTCAGTGTCCCATCGCGGAGAAGCTTGGCTCGGTTCTTGAGTGGATCATCTACGTCGATGGGTCCTCAACCAAAGAAGGCTGCGGTGCCGGCCTCATTATCCGGGGCCCGAACGAAGCGGAAATGGAGTACTCTCTAAAGCTCGGTTTCAAAGCCTCGAACAACGCGGCAGAGTACGAGGCCCTCCTGGCTGGACCGCGCATGGCCGCCGGGCTGGGACTGAAAATGATTCGAATCCGCAGCGACTCAGCCCTCGTCGTCGGTCAAGTGACCGGCCGCTTTGAAGCTCGGGAACCTCTGATGATGAAGTACCTTGACGAAGTGAGGAAACTCCGGAGGAACTTTGACGAAGTCCAAGTAGAACAAATACCCAGGCAGTTGAATGTCCAAGCCGACGCCTTGAGCAAGCTGGCTTCGTCATACTCAGCCAACAATAAGCGGTCTATCCTCTTCGAGACCTTGCCACAGCCAGCGTGGAAGACGGAGCGACAACACTCCACGTATATGCGGCGCAAGAAGGCGACCAAGACTGGAGGAGGCCCCTCGTGGAATTCCTGAAGGACGGTACGCTCTCAGAAGATCGGGGATCCGCCCGCCGTCTCAGGGCCAAAACCCGCCATTTCATATGGAGCAATGGGAACCTTTACAAGAAGTCCTTCCCTCAGCCCCTGCTCCAGTGCATCGACCCCCACGAATCCGACTACGTCCTCCGGGAAATCCACGTGGGGGTTGGCGGCGCGCACCAAGGGGCCCGAACCTTGATCCATAAGGCACTGCTCCAGGGGTAGTATCGGCCCACTATTCACAAGGACGCCCAGAAGTTAGTCAGGAGATGCAAGAGTTGTCAGCTCCACGGCAGCATCCCTCGCCTTCCTGCTACTGAGCTGACCGCCCTAACATCCCCATGGCCGTTTGCCTAGTGGGGATTGGACATGATCGACCAGTTCCCCACCAGTACAGGTGGGCACAAATACGTCCTCGTCGCAGTAGACTACTTCACCAAGTGGATCGAGGCCGTCCCCATCAGGAAACCGGACGCCGCCACGACCATCAAGTTCCTGCAAAACAATCCGATACTTCGTTTCGGCAGCCCGAGATGTATCATCACCGACCACGGGACGAACTTCGAGAACGAGAAAGTGAAGGACTTCTGCAAAGAGTACCATATCCTTATAAAGTTCGCCGTGGTCGCGCATCCCCAATGCAACGGGCAGGCCGAGGTCGCTAACCGAGACGTCCTCCAAGGTCTCCGGACCCGCCTAGAAGGGTGACAAGGCAGTTGGGTCGAAAAACTGCCCCGGGTCTTATGGGCCCTACGCACGTTGAAGAAGACCCCCACCGGGGAAACCCCCTACAGCCTTCTGCTACGGGACCGAGGCAATGGTTCCAGCGGAGATCGGGCTACCCAGCCATCGGGTCGAGCACTTTGACGACGATGCGAACACCTCGGCGCTACGGACCAACCTGGACATCTTGTTGGAGAAGAGAGACCGGGCTCAGATCAGGTCTGCCGCTTATCAACAGCAAACGGCCCGATACTACAACACTCGGGTCAAGCACCGCTCCTTCCAGACCGGGGATCTGGTCCTACGGCGAAACGAGTTCATTGATCAAGGCAGGCTACAGAAGTTCTCCCCGAGGTGGGACGGCCCGTTCCTCATCTCGGAGGTGCTCCCCGGCGGGGCCTATCGCCTGCAAGATGCAGACGGACGCAAGCTCCCGCGGCCTTACAACGCCGAGAAGCTCAAACTATACCAATTAGGCCAAGGCCAACAAGTGTGTATCCCTCCTTTCACAAAGACGATGTAAACGCTTTCTAAAAAAAGAAAAAAACAAAGTTCCATTCGAATAAAGAAACGTTGAAACATTGCAAGTAGAGTTCTGTCTTTGCAATCTAAAGCCCTCACCAAAGAGGCAACCGCACGGCTTCACTGCCCGGTTATCCTCAGCAGGCCTCCTGCGGCACCCCCAACACTGAGGATCAAAGTCCTCCTTAGAGGCAGCTCAGCAGCAACCTTGCTCAGCCATCCCCTGGTATCTTCCTACCACAACCGATAGGGATCACAAATCCCTCCTAGAGGCAGTCGAGCCCGAGGATCCCTCGCTCGGCTATCCTTGAGGACAAAAGCCCTCGCCAAGAGGCACCGTGCAGTAATCCTGCCCAGCCAACGGTCCTTGGTAGGCTTCTAACATCCCCTCCCGCACTAAGAACCAAAGTCCTCCCAGAGACAGTCGAGTCCTTGCTCGGCTATCCCCGGCTGGTAGCTTCCTACCACAACCGATAGGGATCAAAGTCCTCGCCAAGAGGCATTGGGCAGTAACCCTGCTCGGTCCCCGTCCTGAAGGATCAAAGCCCTCGCAAGAGGCAACCGAGCAGCTGCCCTGCTCGGTCATCTCCAGCTGGTAGCTCCCTACCCAGGACGCCAGGGATCGAAGCCCTCACAAGAGCCACCCGAGCGGCTACCCCGCTCATTCATCCCAGGCTGGTAGTTGCCTACCCACGACGCCAGAGATCAAAGCCCTCGCCAAGAGGCAACCGCGCAGCTTCACTGCCCGGTCATCCTTAGTGGGCTTCTTACAACCCTTCCAACGCTAAGGATCAAAGCCCTCACAAGAGGCAACCGAGCAGCTACCCTGCTTGGTCGTCTCCGGCTGGCAGCTCCCTACCCACGAAGCCAGGGATCGAAGCCCTCGCAAGAGACACCCGAGCGACAACCCTGCTCGGTCATCCTAGGCTGATGGTTGCCTACCCACGACGCCAGAGAACAAAGCCCTCGCCAAGAGGCAACCGCGCAGCTTCACTGCCCGGCCATCCTTAGTAGGCTTCTTACAGCCCCTCCAACGCTAAGGACCCAAAGTCCTCTCAGAGGCAGTCGAGCCCGACCCTCGCTCGACCAGCCCCAGCTAGGGGTCGCTGCTCGCAACGCCAGAAGTGAAAGGCCCGTGCCAAGGGACAACCGAGCAGCTTCGCATTCATGCTCGGCACAAATACGGCGGACAGCCCTCTGCCCGTCACATGCAAAGAATCCGAGGCCCCAATAAGGGGCACCAGGTCCGTCCAAGTCCGAGCGATCCCCCCTCAACTTCGGGGCCATGGAGATGCCTTCTTCTCAGCAGCGCTTGGCACGCTTGGCAAGTGATCGAGATCAACCCGACGAACGATCGCTAGACAGATAGCTGACCTGACATGAAATCCCAACAGTGCAAGCAGGGATATTTTACAAGCATTCTTTACAAACAGAAGATAAAGTGCAAACCGATGAAACCAAAGAAAAATTTTTATTATCAAAGGCAAAGTCTTTACAAAGGATATTTTGGGCTTCCTAGCCTTACAAACTGCCCGGAGGCTTACAAAAGAGGGACGAGGAAATATAAAAAAGGACTAAGTCGCAAACCCCCCTGCGCCTCGCTTCCCTCATCACTGAGGGCTTCACCACCGGAGGTTTTGCCACCAGGGGCGCTCCTCGCTTCCCTCATCGTTGTCTGCCGGAGGCCTCGCCACCGGGAGTGGGACCCGAGCACGGAGCTCGCCATCGGCGAACTCGGGAAGCTGCTCTTTCACGGCATCCCGAGCCTTATTCCACGCGACGGCGGAATACTCACCAAGCTCGGCGTAAAACTGCTCTGATACCTTATAATCGGCCACAGCTTTCCTAGCCCGAACCTCGGCAGTCTGGGCCGCCAGAAGCGCCGCCTTGACATCCCCCCTGCTGGCATCTCTCTCCTTCTCCATGGCCGCGAAGCGATCGGCCAGGTCCGCCAGCTTCCTCTCGGCAACCCGGTGGGGATGCACTCAGGCGACAATGGACACCGCAATTCGCTGAATTGGCGAGCTCCGCAGCCTCCGCACGGGCTGCCAGGACATCGGCCCTCGCCCTCTCCAGACGCAGGTCACGCCGCAGGACCTCGACCTCCGAAGGAAACGCTTCTACTGGCCTCGGTGTGTGGAAAGCTCCCTCGGTCTCTATACGAGTAGTGATGGTGCAGTGTTGAGGACCTGGACCGCCCCTTGGGCTATGGCCTCCATTTGGGCCCTCAGGGTGCCATACGGAAGTCTTCCCCCTGCCGACTCTTCCATCCCGGCGAGCAGGCCGTGTTGGACATAGTGCCCTCAAAGTAAATTATTGGATCGCCGGCACATGATTGCAAAGATTGAGGAGGACCTATACCGGTAGGACAGTCTTACTCGAGATGATAGTATGCTATCTGGTTTGCCTTTATCAGTCGTGTACAGGTTCAGGTGACTGATCACTGTTACACTTTGATAGAGCCCTTAGGATCTTGCTTTACTACCAACAGTATGATGGCGATCATATACGTGAGAGTTGTGTAGTTTATAAGCATATCTTTAATTGTGGTCCCTAGTTGTGGGAGTTTCAAGACAGGGCATCGATACTCCGGAGTAGACTAGTGTATACAGTCGAGACCCCGACGAGAGGTGGTGGCCGGTCTCACAAGCCACTGGTGTCAGTTGGATCACCTAAGATGTATACAGGTGCTCATTGGGTTATGAGTACACCGGACAGGACTCGCCGGGAATCTGCTAGTTGGTATTATACCAATCGTCAGATAGCAGTTCCCTGGTGACATGTGTACAGGTTAGTTCATCGACCTGAGGTCGTCATTTGTCTCGTGTGAGTTCCCACTGTGCTTTGATTTCTACCCTACCACGGCTCAAAGGATCGTGCAAACAAGTATTTTTTGGGTACAGTCCCGAGCCACATGGAGGCAAATGAGCGGATCGGCAGGGGATTCGTCTCTCCCGGTATTGGGGGTGAGATCGCACTGTGTCTAGGAGAGCCATTACACACAGCCTTCGGCCGAGGCAGGAGATTTACTAGTAGGTACTCTAGTAATATCTCAGGGTGTTTTTGGGCTACACTCCGACACGACTTATACCGCTATTGGGGGTCTGACGTTACCAGCCCCCTAGGCAGATATGCGATACTCATAGACGAACGGACCGGACTGTATATACATTGTCACTGTTAGGCTTAGTAGGGTTCCTGGATGAGTTCGCTCATCGGCTTCCCATGAAGTCAGTGCATGGGCAGCCGTTACGCACAGCTAGTGCCGCTGACGGCTTGTGGTTAAACCCACTGTCAGGGTACTGACGAGTCATTAGAGTCCCCCACAGATAATTTCCCAAGTTCGGGCAAAATGTTGTAGAGGCCGTATGGTTTTATGGCAGGGTTCGGAAAATACACGTGCGTTTACGCACGTGTCATATTTCGGGCAGATAATACTGGTGGGCTTTGGTTTAAGCCGGATCCATGTATTATATTTTGTAGATATAATATCTTTGTCTCAGTTGCATTTGTATTCGGTCGTAATACAAATGCGGGTATGTTTATACTGTTACGGGGTTATCCTGAAATTCGTTTTGGGATCGCTTTTGGAAGTTGCCAGTTTCCAGTTTTCTATCACCCGTATTTAACATTCGGTTAAATGCGGATTTATCTTTTCTTCATGAGGGTGAGTCATGAAGTGAGTCATGAGTGTGGAATGTTCTAGATTTGGTGACTAGGATTAGTGACTCATCTTGGCATTAAATGTTTTGGTGACTAGGTTAAGGTGACTCATTCTTGCAATTAATGTTTTTTGCAAGGTGGATTTTGCATTAATGAGGTTTTGTAATGCTTATGATATTTCTTCTTGATATTATTCCTTATTGTTACCACCCCTTGCTCCTACACTCACCTCCCTCCTCTTCATATAGTGGCCGGCCCCTCTTGATGAAAGTATATGGTTGTTGTTTAAAAAAGGATGATAGTTTTTGGTGTATGGAAATTTCATAGCTCATTTTATTCCATCACCCGATTCAAATGGAAACTTCATTAACCGTTCGTCCATGGCTTTGGATGAAGCGAGACAAAGTGTTCTACTCATTCTCTACATCAATCTTGGTCATCTCTTTTAGCAAACTTGATGACCGAGTTGCTCCGGGTCAGAGGCGGGAGCTCGTTTAAAGATCCGTTGACGTGGTCCTACCTGGACGAGGAGATCAGAGATCGACGAGATCGGAGCAGCCGCAACGGAGCGTGGGATGATGGTTAAAGAACGAAGGACTCGGATCGTTCGGTATAACCTTTCTACCCTCTTTGTAGTTTGTTAGTTTAGCAATAATGGCAGATCCGGGTTATAGTATACGATAGCGCCAGTTAAAAAGTTTTTGTTCCGCATTTGGCGTCTGTTAGACGGCCGGGGCGCTACCGTAGACTTACAGGCCGGCAGCGACGGAAAGCCCAGACGGTACCATGAAGACGGCGTCACCCTCCTGCACGGGGATCCCCTCAGGAACCATCAATGGCGGCGCACGAGAAATTGTCTTTTTTCTCTTAAGGGGGACCCCGTCCTCGCCCTCCCCTTCGTTTCCCGGCTGGGGCTCGGATGACCGTGGACGTCTCTGACCGCCGCCAGAACAATCACCAGGAGCTGCCGACGAAGCGTACGGCCCTATCGCCGGCAGAATATTCGACGCAGGACATGAGCCAGCCAGGGGCACGGCCGCGCCGCTGGCCTCCCCCTGGAACGAGCGGCCGAAAGAGTGGGAATGAACCATGTATCCAAAAGAAGAAGAGCGCCGAGCAGCCAAGACTTAGAAGAAAGGAAATATGAAGGAGTAGGGGCCCTGGAACGGACCCCGCCCCCTATTTATCACCGCGAGCGACCTCGTCTAACGGCGCCCTTCATCTCCCGCAAAATCGCCTCCTCGCGTCCAACGGCTCCGATTGCTCCACTTGTCGTTCCCACGCTGGACCGCACCCCTTCAGGCGTCGCAGGTCTGCACATGTCGCGTCGGCCAACGGATGCTCGACACGTGGACCATCGCTTCAACGACAGGATGCACGAACCGGCGCACCTTTCTTAAATGCAGAGATCTCGCCCTGATTCGCTGACAGAAAAGACAGCCGACAGCCCGGGAACACGTCCCGACGAACCTTAGGAGGGAGCTCACCCCGGGCGGCCCGACAGTCCACTCCTGACCTGACCCGCTAGCTGGTCGGGACAAGTGTGGGGGGCTAATGATGTTGCTCAATATTGACGACCCCCAAGATCAGGACACGCGGCAGATGACGTGTCGCAGAACTCAGAAGAAAGGGCCCACAGGGGCCGATCAGGCCACCCCTGTACCCGACCTGCAAGCATGAGCTGGCCCTCCTCAGGGCCCCCTGCAAATCGGCCTCCTCGGCCCCTCAGCTCGCCCCGAGCTGCCACAAGACTAAGACTCCTCGACCTTCTCGCTCGTCCCTGAGCTCTCCAGCTGAGGCCGTCTTCCTCGGTCCTCCGACCAACTCCACCGCCCACAGGCGTAACCGCCGCTTCATAAATCTCGCCATGCGCAGATTTTCCGCCAGCAACATCCCACGTTCCACGCCATCACGATCCCCATTAATGGGCGATCCGCTCTCTACACGGGCGTGACGTCGGGAGCATAACTGCCGGCGAGATTCTCGTGCCTGCTGCTGCGTGCTACCACCGCTATATAAACCCCCATCACAGAGGGGTCAAGTAAGCCATTTTGACACTGCTTAGCCATTACGCTGCTCGGATCTAATACTAACTTGATTGTCGGAGGGTCCTCGATGGTATCAAACCACCCGGGACTTCCTTGCAGGTACTCGGCGCTAAGCCCCTAAATCACCAATCTCCTCAAAACCCATTGAGACCCACACGCAACAGGAGATCAACTCCAAAATCAACCGGGAGATCGACGGAAGACGACATCTGAAGGAGACCCGCAAAAGACCTCCATCACTTACTTTTCAAGAAAAATCAATAAAAAAACCCATAAAAATCCAATTAAGATTTATAACTGCAACTAATCCCACCATTTATTATAGAAAAAACTAAACCCATCAAATAGCAACTACTGGGCTATATTATTACAGTTTTTATGAGGAAAAATAAAGTCATTGAAATTTGATAAACACGCGTAAATTACTAGTATATATATAGTATTGTATATATATAAAAAGAGAGGAAAAAAGTTTAAAAATTAAATTTTAAAAAAGATAGGTTAATTAATTTATCCAACAAATCTGAACCGTTTATTTTAATGGCTATTTTTAAGTAGCGGTTAATATAAACGGTTCAGATTTAACTGCTACTTAAAAGATAGGTTAAAATATTTAACAGCTATTTAAACTAGCGGTTCATATTATATAAAAGAGGAAACCGTCCCTACAATTTCAACGGTTTAGGGTTTTGAGATCGAAATTGGGCGATTTTTGTTATGATTTGAACTGCGATTCTTGGTGGGTATTTTCTTGATTCTTGAATCGATTTCATAAGGTAAATTAATTATTTTAATTACTATAGGTTTTGTTATTGATTTGGGGTTTTTTGTTAGGGTTTTCAGATGTAGATTTGACGTTTTTTTTATGCGATTGTTGTCAGGTATTCTATTGTTTCTTGGATCGATTTTATAAAATAAATTTATTAGTTCTATTATTTCTTTGTTTATTACTACTACTATTCCTTCTTCTTTTTCTAATTCAGAGATAGTCCACTCATGAGTTAAATTAATAAAGATGACAGCGTATGTGAACGTAGAAATAAAAAATATACCATAACCACTTCGAAAAATCTCATTGAGAAAAAAATGGATGTCCTATGGCAGTACATAGGATTCCAAAGTCAAGAGGTGGTATATTCCGTAACCGCTTGAGAGAAAAAGTTACTTAAGGAACGGTTAACTTTTGATTTTAACAACTACTTTAAGTAGAGGTTAAATAACAACCATTAGAGTTAACCGCTACCTAACGGTTCTGATTTGTTGGATAAATTAACTTTTGATTTTAATTACCACTTTACGTATATGTTAAATAAAAACCATTAGATTTAACGGCTACTTAAAGTAGCGGTTAACTATAAACGGTTTTGATTTGTTGTATAATTTTTTATTCAACATTAATGTTAACCGCTAGTTTAAGTGGCTGTTAAATGATAACCGTTAGATTTTAGCGGCTTCTTTAAGAAGCGATTAACTTCCTGATTTGTTGGTTAATTTTTTTTTTATGTAAAGGTGTACCTTTTAAACGAAAGCCTTGTTTTAAAGCAATTATAAATACTGTTCTTCTCTCTCCCATCCAAAACAAGAATACAAGAACAAAAATGCAGGTGTCTAATCCTCCATAAAAGCTTTTGGTCTCTCTCTCTCTGCCCCTTCAAATCCCAAACACTCAACTCCTCATATAATTCTTATCTTCTTCCTGCAAATTGAATGCACCATAACAATCTCTACAAACAATGGGAAGCCCTTTAAATTTCTATGAGATCCTCAACATCCCAAAGAATTCATCATCTGAAGAAATTAGAAATGCCTACAAAGCGCTTGCCAAAAAATGGCACCCAGATAAGCACCCGCCTTCTTCTAAGCAAGAAGCTGAAGCCAAGTTCAAAGCCATCGCCCAAGCTTATGAGGTACTAATATCACTCAAACCCATTACTCAAATTTCAAGATACTGATGTTAATCACCAATTAATTTTCATATGTTTTTTTTGTATTTGCTTGCACTTGTTGATTCCAAACTCAGCATTAATGTGTAATTGTGATGCTATTTCCAGATACCCTTCATGCACTGAATGCAATTCTCTCATCAGAATCTATTTTTTGATATAAATTTTAAGGGAAGAAAATTTCGATATATATTTTAGGCTAAAATGCTGGAAACCAAGGATCAAATCTGTTAGAAATATTATTAACAAATGCAAGATTTAATCCTATATGAAAACAAAATTGGGAGGCACCTTGAAGACTCTTTCCGTAAAGTAGATTGAGCCCCTGCCGTATAAAGAGATTGCGCTCTCCTCCTTTCGAGATACAACATGACCCACTTTTTCGATCTTGTTGTACGAGCCAAGATGGAATCTTCGAATCTGTGTAACCTTTTAATCGCCAACGTCTTATTATATTTTTAAGAAAAATAGAAAATAGTTTGAGAGAAGAAAGTTTTTGTATAAGAGTTTTACAGAAAGATAACTCTTAGACAGAAGCTTAAAAGATTAGATATGTTCTTTTCTCCCAAATCCCTTATATATAGGGATGCAATACCAACATTAAAATAACCGTATAAATTTGAATTTCAAAAATAAAAAAGCTATTCAAACACCGAAACAAAAGTAAGCGACTTTTCAAAGTGGTTGGCAGCTGCCGACATAACAGTAATTAGTTTTATGAACCAATAGAATATATAAGACAATCTATATATATATATATATAACTAATAGAAAATATATAAGATAAAAATAAAACTATATATTATTTAAAAAATCCTAACAATCCCCCACAATTTTTGAATAATAATAAAATAAATAAATATTATAAGATTATCAGGCGACGTTTATCATGTGATGCGTATTGATACCGTCTGGGTTTGAACTAATACTTAGTGTAAACTAATTTCCATTTGATAAAAAATATGATGAATTATGTCTTGAATCATTTTCCTTTTATTTTAAATTTCAAATAGTAAAATACAGGATATAACAACTTGCTGTGATTCGACTCAAGGGTAGCGCGTTTAAAGGCCATGCGCTTTTATCTCGTTTTCATGAGTATTTTAAGGATTTACCTAAATTGTTTTTCTATGGCAGCGGCCTTTACTGCATATTCATATAGGTGAGTTTTTAAGAAGTATACTGCAATTTAGTACTTTGCAAAAATATTGCGTCTGAACTCATTAAAATAAAATTTAGTCTCATATTCCATTGCAGTTGAGTACAAAATTAATTAGGGAATAGTTTGGAGAATTGCTCCATATTTGTATCCCTACCGGCCACTCTATTAGTTTGTTTTTACCCATTGAACCTTCTGTCATGGTATGTCTAATTGGAAGGTTGGGTGTTCATCAACGATGACTATTTTATGGGCACGAGTCTCATCTCTAAAGAGGACTTATACATTTTCTTTTTCGATAATCCTTTTGTTAAAGGATCTGCAATATTATCATCTAATCTCACATAATCGAAAGTAATTGTTTGAAAATTTACATGTCCCAATCGGCCATGCCACATAAGATGATAATTCCAATAAAAGAGTAGTTAGAGAAAAGGAATTTATTTTATTAGTACTTGATGGAAGTACATTTAATTTAAATAAGTTGTCACATAGATATCCTTTTTCAACAAAACAATCATTTTTACTTAATACAACATTATTTGATTTAAATACAACACGATAACCATATTGCATTAGTAGAGATCCACTAATTAAATTCCTCCTCACATCGGGTACATGCATCATATTAGATAATGTTAGGACGTTTTCGGATGTTAGTTTTAAATTTACGCATCCTTCTCCGAGTATGATGGCTGCTGAGTTATTGTCCATGTTCATGCTCCCTCCGGAGGTGGCCTGATATAAAGAAAAATATGAACGGTCATAACATACATGCACGTTAGCCCCGTATTAATCCACCAATCAATGGAAAGACAAGAATAATTAATTTCGGAAATCATACTAACATACTGTTCATAAGTAAGAGAATGTATTAGTGGTCAATATATTAACAAGTGGACGGGGCTTTTCTTTTCCTTGGCCCTTTTCTTGATTGTATGACTGTTTGTCCTTTCGATAAAAACAAGCCTTGGCAAAATGATTCTCCCTTCCACAAATCCAATATATTTTTCCATTTTTAATTATTTTGCCATTTGGTTTAAAATTATGCTTCTTTTTATTTTCGAAAAATTGTTTGCCTTTCTTTTTCATCATAATTTTATTTTCCACTAAACGCACTTTTGATTGACTTTCAAACTTAGAATTTGGTTTGTTTTTATCTCTTTATTTTTCTTCAATTCTAAGTGAGACAATCAAATCATCCAAGGAAATCTTTTTCTTTCATGCCTAATACAATGCAAATTGACTCCACGAACATGCCAATTTTCCAATAATAGATACAAAAATATAAGTTTCGGTCATGTCAATACCATGTTCATCCAAGTCATGCAATATGTCTTGAATCTCATGAACTTGATCCATAACAGATCAAGAATCAACCATTTTGAAATTATTGAAGGAATCGACCATATATTTTTCTAAACCCACGTCTTCATTTCCATATTTAGTTTCAAGAGCATGCCATAATTTAAAAGAAGTTGATGTAGAGCAATAGATGTCATATAAACGATCACAAAGAACACTAAGAATGCGGTCATGACAAAAGAAATCAATTTCATGAGGTGTTCTAGCGCGTAATATAGCATGATTGTGGATTCAAGAATGATAATAAGAGTTTCATCACTTGTTGATTTAGGAATTAGGATCCTTTTCTAGAGTGGAATCACTTGATTTAGGATCTTTATCTTTTAACAAAGTGGAATCACTATTTTTTTAGAGATATCAATTTTAGAATTAGTGATTGCCAATATAAGTTCTAAACAAGTTAACCAATATCGTGTTTTATGTTGCCACCTACGAAAATCAGATCCTCCAAATTTATCGGGCTTAACATCATTATGCGAAGGTGCCATTTTTTGAAAATACCAAATTAAGATTAAATCAAGCAATTTTATATACTTTATGAATGTTAGCAATATTATTAACAAATGCAGGATTTAATCCTATATAAAAGCAAATAATTAAATTAGGAAAAGCAAAGATTGGACCGTTAGTGGATTGGGGGGCACGTCAAAGACATTATTCGTAAGGTAGATTGAGCCCCTGCCGTACAAAAAGAATACAACCTGACCCACTTCTTCGATTTTCTTATACGAGCAAAGATGAAACCTTTGAATCTGTATAGCCTTTTAATCGCCAATGCCTTATTATATTTTAAGGAAAATAGAAAATAGTTTGAGAGAAGAAATTCTCTCTATAAGAGTTTTACAGAGAGAACTTTTAGACAGAAACTTAAAAAATTAAATACGTTCTCTTCTCCCAAATCCCTTATATATAGGGATATAGTACTAACATTAAAATAACTGTATAAATTTGAATTTCAAAAAGAAACTGTTCAAATACCGAAATAAAAGTACACGGCTTCTCAAAGTGGTTGGCAACTGCCAACATAACAGTAATTAGTTTCATGAACCAATAGAATATATATATATATATATATATATATATATATATTAACTAATAGAAAATATATAAGATAAAACTAAAACCATATATTATTTAAAAATTCCTAACAAAATCAGCAAATTTTTAGCTCTATTATTTTCATAAAGAATTGTTTCTGTTGGATTAATGTGCCCAAATCACTGATATTCTTCAAATTTTTTTCTTTAATTTAAAAGTTAAGCACAATAAAAGTAGAGAATAAAGTACACGAGTTCATACTTTTCCTATCAATGTGATGGGAACCATATAGGATACCAAGGTTCGCATTAGTTATATACAAGATGAGGCATAGGGTGCAAATACCTTGGTAGTGGATAACATGGCTAACTTTGTATCCAATATGGAATCTACCGGGCCGGTAGAAAAATCATTTTCCTTTTTAATTCGAATTTTTTTTCTACCGGTCTGGTAGATGTCATGTGGGCTATCAAGTATTTCATTAGATACATAATGCATGAGTCATGTTATCTACTATCTAGATACTTGTATCCTATACCTCACCATGTATCCAATGGAAGGCTTAGTAGCCTATGTGGATTCTATTCCATCGCATGGTAGAAAAACAGTTGCTCTTTTTTAACCCTATCCGTTTGTACCCAAAAGATAAAATGTTTGGCTCACATCGTCTAGATATTAATGCCATACATGGGTTCCATGATGTTAATATCTTGGGTACATGTGTGCAGGAGCAAAGAGTGGGTAGGAAAAATATTTCCTATTTTCGTATCCTGCTGTACAAGCCAAAGAGAAGAAGGTTACTTGTAATTTAGCCTAAATTTGATTACGTTATAAATGAACAAATCTACTAATGAAATAAATCTATGTATGCTATTTGTAAATCCTATTTTCCAAATATTCATATCGGCACCCAATTAGCCCAAATATCGTTTTTCTATCTGTAGGCACTTATTGACCTTTATAAGAGCGGCATTGAGGGGAGAAAGATGGAGGAGCCTGCGCCTGAGTATGCTGCTACCGCCCGAAAGAGTTTCAAGGGTGTGGTTTATTCTAAAGGGGTGCCGACAAGTTTTAAGGGTTGTAATTACGCAAGGAGTCAAGGAATAGATTCTAAAGATTTTGTTTGCTCGAAAGGCGGAGCAGCAGCAGCAGCAAACACACCAGCTCCTCAGTCTAAATCGTTCTCGGGTCAGCTCCTACTAAAGAAGAAGTCGCCATCGGAGGAGAGGAAGCTGGAGTGTACATTGGAGGAGCTTTTTCATGGTTGCAAAAAGGAGGTTGCGTTCACTAGAAATGTTGTTGACAAAAACGGGTAATTTCTAGACTTTTTGTTCCGAAGCCCTTCTCTTGATTGCTGATAATAGGAATGAAGGCGGTTACTGATAAGTGAATATAATTCGAGTACATGTCATTAAACAAAATTTAGTGTGCGAAGAAACGGAAACCAAAATATCAGGTATATGTTGTAAAGAGAGACTTGCTTCCGAAGTTTTCGATGCGAGGCTTAGGTTTCAAGATGTGTAAATTCAATTATAAAATTTAACAACTATTCTAAAACACAAACAATCAAATAATACTGCTTGCTTAATATCTAATGAATGTTCTGGGTACTAGCATAAATGTCACAATTTTAGGGCCTTGAATTGGATTAAAAAAAGTCATAATGCAACATAAATTGTAGGCTATAGTGACAATTGAGTCCAGAAATTTACATGAAAGGTGCCTTCGATTTGAACAATCCAATGACGTGGTTCATTTCATTGTTGCTCACCTTAAGCTTTTTTCCTTTCTCATATGATGATTTGGGATGATAATGTCATCTAATTTGTGGTAACTAACTTGTCGTATCAGAGATTTGGGATGATTCTGTCATCTAACTTCTATGAGGAAAAATCCTTCATTTAAAATATCTTTATGGTATTAAAGCAACCCAGGTTCGATTCCTACCGGACGCGCATTGAATGCAGATTTATTTAAATTAAAAATATCGTTGCGCAAAAGTCAAGGTTTCGGCCTAAAGGGCCTTCGACCTGTGGGGACGCGTTACAATATAAAATATATTCACTTAATCATCATCATAACTTCGTAGTTTTGAGATAGTGGAAGGGACATTTTACATCAATAACCGGGCATGGGCCATTTTTAAGCCTCAATTTTTTTTTCTCCCTTTAACTTAGTGATGGTTGGATTCATCTATATCAGGAATCAAGCAATTAGGATTCATGTTGGGACCGATACCTTGTTGAGATGTGTGTATTAAAATAGTCCCACATTAGAAAAACTATAAGAAGTGCATGACTATAAAACATAAGATGTCTCAAATTTCAACAAGGTTTGAGTCTTATTCGATGAAGCCCGTGTAAACATAAAAATTTAAATATAAAATTGTCCCGCCCTCTCGTTCCTAAATATATATAAATTTTAATATGGTATCAGAACTAGGTCGATCATTTGTATGGATTTGTACTTAATAGCACCTCTGAGAGAGAGCGGTCTGCATGCTTCTAAGAGACGCCTCTACATGTGTTGTATGATCCACATATAGTGTCACCTACTTGGTAGAGCGTTTGTTTTGGGTACAAAATGTCACGGATTCAAATCTTGTCATCCCCACCTATTACTTCTCCTACGGGAGGTAACGAGGGATTAATTGAAAGAGATTAATTAAATAAAATCGGACATAATTTTTCATTTTTGCATACATTGATATGCAAGACGCATTGGGGGTCCAAAATTTTTTTTCCTTTACAATCTTATCTCCTTTTCATAAGAAAGCACTCTTTAGTTCGTTAAAACGCGGGTCTCCAAAACCTGATGTGGTAGATTCAAATCCTACTAGCATGATTCGGTTTATGGTATTTCGAATCAAAATAAAAAAAAACTTAACAAAACACAATTGAATTGTAACTTGAATTTGACCTCCTGCAAGGAGGAGGTTAATCAAAAAAATGTTATTCAATTAAAGGTCCAACTGATCGCCACGTCTGTATTGTAAATATGCGGTATCCAATAATCCCGCTAAAGTAGTAGGAATTTGACCTAAGACTATTCCAAATAGAAAAACTTCAATCGGTGACGTTGCATGTGTGGAAAAATGTTGAGATATGTGGATTAAAATAGTCCCACATTGGAAAAACTATGAAAAGTGAATGGATATAAAACATAAGATATGCCAAACCTCAATAAGATTTGAGTCTTATTGGAAGAAGCTCGTTTATGTTAAAAGCCAGTGTACACTCATATAAATTTAAATATAAAATTGTCTCACTCTCTTGTTCGTAAATATATATAAATTTAATATACCTTTTGTTGTATCCTATCCACGAAGTGGTCCTATATATGAGTGATCAGGTTTAATTCATGAGCTTGTGGTTGTGGTGACCACAATTCAAACAAACAAGCCAAGGATTTCATGAGCTTGTGGTCCTATATCATTGTCCTCCATTCTTTTTTTCCTTTTGATATTCACAATTTTGCTAGCATATATTCTACTCAAAACATTCATTAAGCTTTCTTTGGGCACACATTATTGTATTATGATGTCGCTTGTTTAGGCCGGGGGTGGGGTGGGGGTGGGGGATTATTGCTACAAGCAAACACATGAACAACCTAAAAAGCAGAAAGCCAATAATAATATTATTTCCGCTTTTTAATGCTAGGATGATTGTTAGAAAGCAAGAATCGGAGACGATCAGAGTGAAGCCGGGATGGAAAAAGGGCACCAAGATCACATTCCAAGGAATGGATCACAACATCGTCTTCCTGATCGCAGAGAAGAAGCACCCTGTCTACAAAAGAGTCGGAAACGACTTGATACTCAAAGTCGAGATCCCCCTTGTCAACGCCCTCACGGGTTGGACCTTCTCTTTTCGGCTCTTATGCGGACAAAAGACGACTTGCTCTATCCATGACGAAATCATTTGCCCAGGCTACGAGAAGATCATTCAAGGCCAAGGCATGCCGATACGTAATGAGAAGGGGAAGAGAGGAGACCTGAGAATTAAGTTCAAGATCGTGTTTCCTACTCGGTTGAGCCCCCGGCAGAAATCTAGTATCGTGGAGATACTGAAGGGCACTGCTTGAGCTTGTAACTCAACTTGTTCTATTTCTTCCTTCATTGTCAAGGGTCGTAATCTTACGCTGTAACTTGAAGAAATGTTGTGTTAAAAGAGACGAGAATGGGAAGCTCGATCCGAGGCGCTTTGTAAAGTGTCCCCCCCCCCACCCACCCCGCATAATGTTAACCTGTATTGAGAGATATCTGTGTGCATTAGTAACACTGTTTGCTAATTTCTCTTTGATTAATCCATTTTGTAATTAAATATCTGTATGCATCTAGAATTATGTGACCTGCATCCATTCAGACCTTACTTGAGGCGCAAATATCTGAAGACTGCATATATTTTGGATGGCTTAAGGTCACCGTGTTTTGTGTAAGATTTGAGGTGTATTTACTATTACGATTTGAGAGATTCTCGACCATCTCATTGTAACCTCAGAATTTATGAGATTATAGTAGATTGCTCTCTTTCATTAGAGGATGCAGGCCGATTTGACCGAATCATGTTAGATCTTTAGATCTTTTGTGTTGTTTCATCATGTTTGTTCTTTTATTTATCTTTTTTCCATTCTACTTTGCGGTTTGTCGTAACGATATCTAATTTAAATACAATAAGTTTTGTTCTTCCGATCCCTGTTAGGGAACCTGCTTTGTATCTGGACTTGCTTCAGGCCCAATGGATGATTATAATGGTGGTGAACCGTTGCAATGTCAAAGTTAGGGTTGCAATGTCAAAGTTAGGGATGTAAACAAATCGAATATAAGTGTGACCAAATCTGTATCCTGCAGCCTTAAGTAGATTCGAATAAGGATAAGATAGTTATCGGAAATGAAAATTACTATCTGTATCTAAAAGTCGGATATGGATACGGATATGAAATGAATATTGAGAAATAAATACCCGGTAAGGCCCAAAATTTCTAATTTTGGTATAGGTTATGAGACTGAATGGATATAGGTGTTTTCATATCAGTATCTGGTGTTTATATTGGTGGATGCGGATACAAATTACGATAGCCTTCGGAAATGAAAAATAATTTCCGTACAACTCGAATTATCAGCATCCGTTTCCATCCCTAGTCAAAAGTCTAAGGTATCTATAACACTTTCTAAAGATTGTATTGGAATGAGATAGTTTTATTTCAATGCTTTATATGAATATTTGCTGGATTTCATAGAAATTTATTTTTATTTTTTTTTAAATCTGAATTTAGACATGCTATAAAATCATAATATGTATGATTAATTGAAACCTAAATTTGCATTTGGGTTTAATTGGAGATATATTTCCACCTCTTCTCTAATATAGGTTGGCATTTTGGGCTAAATGACTTTAGTGATGACATTAGATATTTCAAATGCACAAAAATTGCTTGGGCTGCTATGTCTAAAAGTTAAGAGTAGACGGCTAGGCGGTGCATCCTAAGGTGGATGACATGGCAATACAGTGTTGCATATTATATAAAAAGGTATAACATAAGTAAATCAATAAAAAGGTAAAACGAATCAAGCTAATTATTTTTTAAAAACCAATTATGAATAACCAGAGAAACTTTGTCAGAAATCCAACTCTCAATTAAGTTATCCAAGTCCTTTCCAATCCCAACTAATTTCACTAAGCCTAATCATACAAAAAAAAGTTGGCAAGTAGATAAAGATAAAAAGGTTAGATGGTAAGAAAAGAGGTGAAAATTGAAATTATAGAAATTAATATTTTGCACTTAGGATCGCACATGCAAGCACTGCTACAACAGGGCGGGGATTTGTTCACAGTTTAAACCGTGAATAAAAGGACGTGAACAAAAGGACATGAACAAAAGTCCTTTTGTTCACGGTTGAAACCGTAAGAGGATCGTGACCCAAACCTGCGTAAGCAAATATTGGGTCACGGTTTTGACCGGGAACAAAATACCAAAACTGGTTTTGTTCACTGTTAGAACCGTGAACAAAAATCTGGGCCCACTGACTAACTGACTTTTTAACCTTTTAACTTTTCACGCCCAGATTTTTAGGGAGTTCAACTCCAAGACCCAAATCCTCAAAAGAGTTTAACTCCTAATTCAGATCTTTTGGAGTTTAACTCCACTCAAAATCCTCTTTTGGAGTTTAACTCCTATTTCTGGGGGTAAAAACCCCTCCCTTTTGCTAGCGTCCAAAACGCTAGCGCTGGCTCACGTGCCGGGCACGTGAGGCGCTAGCGCCCGAACGCCCACGTGCCGGGCACATGAGATGCGAGCGCCCAAAGCGCTAGCACCCGAGCCCCCATGTGCCGGGCACGTGAAGCGCTAGCGCCAGCGCCCAAGCGCCTAACGCTAACCCAAGCGTCCCAGCGTCCAGCGCCAGCTTGCTAGGCGCGTGAGGCGTTGGCGCTCACGCGTCCTTTGGACGCCATTTTCCCTACATTTTACATGTACTCCACACTAAAAATACCTCCTCCTTTAGAAAAAATTTCTAACGGGGCGCTGCCCCGCACCCCGCAAGGGGGCTGCTAGCCCCCTTGACTCCAGCCCGCTATCTGGATAGCGGGCCTCCTGTAAAAACTCTGCTGAGCCCCCGATATATCCAAAACCCCTTCAGAAACAACACTGCACATTGAGTTCGCATGACCTGTTTGACCCGTCAATCGGAGGTTCTCTCGCTCCAAAGGCGGGGGGTAATTAACGGCAGCTTAGTCCGCGGCTGCCGGAGATTCGGATCTCCACAATCAATAAACCCCAGCCTACCCTAGGGAGGGAGAATCTGTAATGCGCCTGACAAGCACGCGTGTATTCCCATCTCAATGGGAGACGAAAAACACCCTACAGATTCTGGCACGCCCGGTGAAACCTTTCTCTCCTTCCATACCTCGGGTCAAGTATTCATGCGAACTCATTTAATATATATACCGATATTTGTACTGAAGTAATGTTCTTTTTATGCAGCAATCAAATTTCAACGACAATATCTCCTAAGATGGATACAGCTTCTGATGCGACCCCGATTCCGTACGTGGTCAAGATCAATGCTCGTGTGGTTCTCCCCGCAAGCCTCAGTCGACAGTGGGAGGAACTGTCCCGCCAATTTGGTTCCATCATCATCTACCTTGCCGGAAGCGCTCATCTGGCAGAAAAGCCGGCAAAACAGGTGGCCAAGCCGGTCTCAAAGGGCAAGAGACCGAATGTTGTGATCGCTAAGGCACCACAAACGAAACTTAAGACAGTGTCTGAACGACTCTCTGGTGCTCAAGCTGGGGGAAAGAGTTCCGGTACAAAGGGCAACATCAAACGTTGCGGACGAGCTCAGGCGTTGACTCCAACAAATGCACAATCATGCATATCTCCAAAGCCCTCCATCGCCCGGTCTACGGCGGCTTCCCGAAGAGCCGTAACCAGCCAAGTGCTCAAAACAGAAAGGCTGAGACAGAAGCGGTTCAGGTATCAAGCCAACAGGAGGGCCAGGACTCCGGCCAAGTGGAATCTTATGATATTCTAAGAGTAGAGTCATCCTGCGACGACGGCTGAGTCGGCCGTAAAATCAGCAATCCCTTCGGACCTCTGAAGTGGGTTCAGAAATATGCCATGACCGCCAGAATTAAGAAGACAGCGGTCCGAACGTTGCTACAAAGAGACGTGTCCCGGCCCCAACAGAAAAAATATGACACAGTCTCTTCAAGAGTCTACCAAGCGCTCTGTGCCGCGTTAAAACAGCGAGGCACAACAAAAAAAAGCGTCAGCACCATTCAAGAATCCGGCCAGGCCAGCCGCTTTTAGTCGACTGCCCGTTACCGAAACAGGAGGGTCAAGACAGCGATCCGTGAAATCAGCCACCGATAATAAAAAGACGGCTGGATATGTTATCCATACGGTCTATATGGCGGGTAGGCGCCCCAGTGACAACCTTCACAGCAAAAGCAAGGATGGGGCTACCAGATCCTATGCCCAATCTGGCTTGAATGTACTTGCCGCTTCCCAAGAACAGCCGCCTCCGCTGGATGATGAAAACCTTCTCGATGAGGATGATAGGCAGAAAGACCCCTCAGTTCATGTAGAGTCAAGCTTAAACAGCGAGGAAGAGACGACTTTCCGCCCCAGGACCGCGGAGCAAGAGTTGCTTCAAGAGCATCGAAAACAGCTCAGGAGCAAAGATAAAGAGATGGCCAAGCTCTATTCGAAAATTGACGACCTAACGAACGTTGTGATGCAGCTTACGTCTCAAATTGCTCGAGTGCCTCCCAATCAAGCACAAGTCGCTACTCATGAGCCGGATGATGACAATCCGAAGCGGCCGATGCCTGTCCCTTTGGGTCCAATATTGGTCGAGCCGCATGAAAGCCGGCCACATTCCGTTTCTGGGGACGCCTTGGCCCCAAATAGCACTATCCTGCTAACACAAGATCCGATAATGGATTTGGTCACCAGCAAGGTTAAAACATTGGTGGCCGAAGCTGAAGCTCAGAAAGAAATTGGCAGTAATGGGCGGCCATATCCCGAACAGTATGATCTGATCGAGTTCCCGAGCGGTTACGTCATTCCTAAGTTCGGAAGATTTGACGGAACAGGAAATGCAAATCAGCACGTCGCCCACTTTAAAGTATCGTGCGGAAATACATAGGGCAATAATGCACTCCTTCTTCGTCAGTTTGTCAACAGCCTGACCGGTGTCGCTTTTGGCTGGTATGCGAGTATACCAGACGGGTCCGTCATTACCTTTGCCCAAATGGAGTCTCTGTTTTGGCAAAGGTTCATGAGTGTCAGTGATAAAATCTCCATTGCTGACCTTGTGAGGACCAAGCCGGGAAAGAATAAAAGCAACACCAACTTTATCGCCCGATGGCGTAATCTCACAGTCAAGTGTGAACCGCCGCTGGAGCAGGACCAGTCCGTCAACCTTCTCATTGGGAACCTCAGCAATTGGATGGTTCCATTCTTGTGTACAGCAGGCCTCAAGACGTTTCAAGAGCTAACCAAGAAAGTACAAATGCTGGAACGCTCGAAGCAAGAGTCTACTCCGGACTCTCAGAGAGACAAGACTTGGAAAAGCAAGCGGGATGACAACCATAGAAGAGGGAGTTCCAGCAGTACCAATGTCTTCAATGCGTCCGACAATGAAGACAAGCGAAAGGCAGGCGAATTCAAAACCAACCGGTCTCGAAAGCCAGTGCTGGGAGGCGAGCGGCCTTCCCTAGAGGAGAAAAGGAACAAGGTTTACTCTTTCAGGAGGGACAAGATCCGCAAGATATTTAAAGATGCCTTGAACAACGGTCTATAATTGCCGGAGTCGAAAAGACCTCAAGAATAAAAAATGACCGACAATCCCCTGTATTTCCCATACCACCGAGTAGTGAGCCATGCGATCGAGGACGGCTATATCTTCAAGGACTGGGTCGAGAAGCAGTACAAGGCTGGAGAGATCGAGCTGTCCAAAAGTGTGTTGGTGAACAATCAAGTTGCAACCACCAATTTTATACAGACAGAAGCTGAAGCCATCTGGGAGAAGACAGCTGAACCCGCTGCCCTGAGAAATGAAACTGACTCACCGCAGCCTCCGTGGAGTACGCACATATCTAATAAGACGAAGAAGATGTTAAAGTTACTTCGGAAAGAGCTCAGGACAGAATGGGAAGGGCAGAAGAAGCCTACCATTCCAGCTGCCAATGCGGCTCCATCAGGCTCAACATCCAAAAGGCTCAAGAAGAAGAAAAGTGCAGCTCGGCGCGAAAAAGAGTCTGCAGAGAGATCAACCATTCAAAAATATATCGATTCCCTCAAAGACTATGAACAGAAGGAAAGAACTTTGATTCAATTGAAGGAGTTCTTCCCTATAGAAGCGGCTGAAATTCTGGAGGAGTTAGAGGAAGACTCCAAGGACGAGATCCCTATAGTGACCTGCTACGCCATCCATCTTGGCAGCGACTTTGAGGAGGAGCTCTGTTTTCCCAAAGAGGACAAGGAGCTCGCCACAAGGGCCAACCAAATCCAGCTCAGAAGCGGCAGGGCTCTGCCGCCAAATCAGGGCAACACCCTAAAAGGAAAGGAAAAACAGGTGGCTAATGAGGAAGATGGTAGAAATCCGGCTAATGAAAACTCAAGTCCTTTCTCGGTGGACTATAATGTCTTGGCTCATCTCCGGAAGCTTCCGTCTCTCCTGAGCATCTACGATACCTTGGTCCTATCTAAGGAGCTTTGAGATGTTCTCATTCACGCTCTACAAAACCCCGAGCGGTATCAGGCTCGCTTTGCGGAAATTAATATGAAAGAAGCCCAGTACACTTTGCATGCCGCCGCAGTCACGTTTAAGGACGAAGACTTGCTACTGGGAACGGCTGAGCATAATCGGCCGCTTTACGCGACCGGGTACAGCGACGGAGATCGGATTAATCGCATATTGATTGATCCGGGGTCCTCAGTGAACATCATGAACTTGCGAACTCTGAAGAGTTTTTCAATGGACGTCCGACACCTGTCAAGGGAAAGGATTGTCATTCAAGGCTTCAATCAAAATTGCCAGCAAGTTCTGGGGTCTATAGCTTTGCCAATCAAATTTAGGGATCTGCAAACCGAAGCTAAGATATACGTGATCGACGCTGACACGTCTTATAAAATTCTCTTAGGGCGGCCGTGGCTCTACGATTACGAAATCATTCCGTCAACTCTCCATCAATGCATGAAGTATACTAAAAATGTTGTGATTCCTTAGCACCATGCTTAGGGTTTGCTAGCATCACACATGCCACAATAAAAATTTGGGGAGGTGCTAAACAATCTAATCATGAATCTTAACTAGAATATTTAGGGTAACAACAATAGTATCACATACTATAAACTATTTATCACTAAGTGAAGAGATTACAACCTTTGTAGACTTGCTTTAGTGACTCCTTGGATTTTTGAGAGTTTGAAACGGATCGCTTGAAACCTTCCTAGTCCACGATGATCCACCCGAAGTCCCTTTGCACAAAGTTCCTTACTTTACTTGATCAAGAATGAGGATGAAGCAAACGCTTTACGCTAATGGGCTAGAGTAGTGTAGAATGGTGATGTGGTTTCTTTTCTCTATTCAAAACCCTTTCTTTTTTACTACCTCACTCAAAGGAAAAATTTAAAAGAGAGGAAGAAGAAGATGACTTTGCTTTGAGCTCAAGAGTTATGATAGGGATAAATGAAAAATGAGAATAGAAAATATATATATTTTCACACTCTCATCTCAAACCATGGTAAATAAATATCGAGATATTTTTTGCATTGAGTTAAAACCCAAATGGTGAATTAAATCATGGTTAATAGTTAGGTGAAGTCAAGGTCAATGAAGAAGGGTGTAGAAACTCTTAACCATGAATTAATCCCATTTCATTTTCTCAAATACAAATATAAATAGATATTTACTTCCATGTGAGTCTTGCATTGCCATCACTTGTGTATCAACAACCATGATAAAATGTATGCATGTATGTGTCCATACATCAACATATGCATACATGCATGCATACATCAATATAGAAAAGAGTTTAAAAAAGAATGTGAACTAAAAGTCAATGATAAATCAACACTTGATTTAATAAACCGGTCATATCACATACGACCCGACCACTAGAAAAACGCCCGATTAATATACGGTATCACATACGCGCATTTAATCGGATCCCCGCGCATCTTTCATATGCACACCACATCGTTTCGCCTGAGTTAGGAAACTCCTGTGTGGGATTCTAAGACTCGTCAATACGCCGGCAGTAGGTGATAATCATATCAAACACCCACAAGCCGCAAGCGGTTAGCTAAACGTAACGGCCACCCGGGTATTGAGCGATCAGAAGAAAAACAAGCGAAGCTGTCAAAAACTCCCATCGAGCCAACTGGCAACACTTACCGTACAGTCCGGTCTCTTCGTCAGATTTGCAGCATATCGAGTCTAAGGATGGTATCATCGACCCCGATAACTCAATAAGTCATGCCAGTGTATGGCTCATAACAGATCGAGAAACTACTGATAACATTTATCAGTAAATCTCAGCAGCCCTGGCCAGGGACTTCCTGTTATAGCCAATCGAGCATAGCATAACATCAACCCCCAATACCGGGAGAGACGAAACCCCCAATATCGCTCATTGCCTTCATGTGCTTCGGGACTATACCTAAAATCCACCTGTTTGCATGACTCAGTAGAGCCGTGGTAGTGTGGAGATCAAAGTACAGTGGGAGGACACACAAGACTCTATGACGATCTTGGGTCTACAGACTAACCTGTACCAGTGTCACCTGAGAACTTCTATCCGACGATAGATATAATACCATATAGGAGTTCTCGGCGAGTCCGTTCAGTGTACCCAGTCTCCACTGAGCACCCGGATACAATCTTTGGTGTCACCACACCAGATGGATATGGGATCATCCATCGCCCATCATATGGGACAAGAATGGTATACTCTAGTCTACTCTGGAATATCGATGCCCCGTCTCGATACACCCACGATTAGGAACAATTCAAGGATATGCTCATAAACTACACGTGTCCCACTAGTATGATCCGCATCATAGTCGCAGTAGTCAAGAAAATATCCTGTGGGCTTTATCAACATGTACCAAATGAGTAAGATGCATGATCAAATGGACATGTCAAGATAAATTAAACTGGATAGCATACTGTCATGTCGAGCAAGAAAGTCATATATATATATATACACACACACACACACATACACACAAACACACATGTCCAAGCATCCACTATACATATAATGGCCTCTAGGGCATACATATATCCAACAAAAAATGGCGAAAAAAGATGCATTGATGGAGACATCCAGCCGTTCGGTGTGCATGAAGTCCGATATGAAGATTTTCAGTACTTTATGATCCTCCAAAGTGCTGAGCCACAATTGACAAAAGACAGAACAACCCCGAAACTCAAAAGCAAATCTGAGCTGGCTGTCACTTTCAAAAGCAAAAACCCCCAAGTGCGCCCGCGTTTCGGTAGTGACACTGATGAGTCCGATGCTGGAAGTCCGTCCTTCCGTAAAACTCGCCCTCGTTTCGGTACCGATACGGACGAATCTGATACTGAAGGCCCATCTAGCAGCAAAGTCCACCCTCGTCTTGGCAGGGACACTGAAGAGCCGGAGGAAGAGAAATTGCCTTGCAACAGCTGTGCAGATTGGACCCTCATGCAACAAGCGAAACTACGAGAGACCTTTGAAATTACAAAATGGTCCTTAGTTGTCACAAGGGTGCCGGAGCAGATGTGCAAAGAGCTCGATGCATTGTCAGTCTCTACCGTGGACCAGCTGAAAACTTTCTATGTTCCCGGAAGAAAAAATGGACAGAAGGGCATCCTGTTTTATAGGTCAAATCCTGTGGTGCACCCGGACGATTTGTCTGTCGCATGCCTTCCTTATGAGAGAGGCATAAGAGCTGTTCTCAATCCCAGATACTATGCGCCCAAGATGCGGGAATATTTCAAAAGGTGCGGATGACGGTTATATCAAACAGAGTCCAAAGCAAAGTTTTATGAAGGGCTATGGCATCCGCCTCAGGTCCAAGCACTCATCGATGGAAGAATTCTAGATATACGGGGCATAGGTTTCATCCAGCCTGATTCCAAGGCATGCTACATGATCCATGTTGGTGAAGCCAGCGAAAAGTCAAATGATGATGACGGGCTAGTCGAGCCAGAAAAAACTCCTCAAGAGCTCGAAGATAGCGGATAAGCAACCTTTGACGAGCTAACCGAAATTGACTTAGGAACGCCCGATAATCCAAGGCTGACCCACATCAGCTTACTCTTGTCAGAAGAAATGAAAGAGCAGAAAATTGCCCTACTGCATGAGTTCGTCGACTGCTTTACGTGGACATACAAAGAAATGCCCGGTCTTTCCCCTGAAGTGGCCGTGATAAGCTGGCTATATCTCCTGATGCTAAGCCAGTCAAGCAAGCTCCTCGAAGAATGAGAAGGGAACTGGAGAAAAGTTCAACGAGGAAATCCAGAAACTCAACGATGCCGGCTTCATCAGGGAAGAGAAATATGTGTACTGGATCGCATGCATAGTCCCAGCGAAGAAGAAAAACGGGCAGATCCGAGTTTGTGTCGATTTCAGGGACCTCAACAGGGCTTGTCCTAAAGACGACTTCCCGCTACCGGTCATGGAAATGATGGTCGATGACACCTCAGATTACGAGCTGTTCACTTTTATGGATGGCTCGTCTGGATATAATCAGATCAAGATGTCGCCTGAGGATGAAAAGCACACAACATTTCGAACTCCGATCGGAATATACTGCTACAAAGTGATGCCGTTCGGACTGAAGAACACAGGTGCTACATATCAAAGGGCAATGACCAATATCTTTGATGACCTAATCCATAAAGTCGTCGAATATTATGTTGATGATTTGGTCGTCAAGACTAAAACCAAGACCGATCACATCCAGGATTTTAGGAACGTTCTCACTAGACTGAGCGAATACGATTTGAAGATGAATCCTCTAAAGTACGCTTTTGGCGTGTCATCGGGAAAATTCCTGTGCTTCATAGTCCGACATCGAGGGATCGAAATTGACCCATCAAAGATAAAGGCCATCATGGAGATGCTTGGTTTGGTCGTGGTAATGAAATACTTGGTTTGGTCGTGAATAGCAGTCGTAATTTACTTTACCCTCCTTCTAATCCCTTTATTTGTCTTTACATAATACCTTCTATACACCATCGTTAGGCTAATTGGTTTTCTTCATTCCCTACCGTTCGGCACCAGCATAAGGTTTGGAAGAAGACTATCCAATTTGCGTAATAGGTGTACTATCTCCTAAACCAAGGAGTAAAAGGAAAAGAAAACTGAATAGTCCTATCCGTTTTCTCCAGAACCGGAAACCATCCTCGAATAAATTCCTTCGAGTTCGTATATAACCATACGATGGTTTTATCCAATGGAAGTGGACGTTCGTAGTAATACGGGGTGTCCTGGAGAAAAGGGTACAAGTAGGAGTGGCAATAAGGTTTGCAACTCTGACAATCTAAAAGCCAGTGTTTAAGAAGGTTCGGTTAATCTTGGTCACTGAGCCATAGTCTAGGGTCGGGTCAATGGTCGCTGCCAAAGAGAGAGAGAAAAGAAATACTCAGCGTGCACTCTATCCTAGATCAGAATGGTTACCAATTTATCTAATATGGAAACCTCCCACTGTACCGTCAAATTCTCCTCCAAACCTGAAAGAAGAATTAGTCGGGATCACCCGAGAAGTAAACAAACTCATCAGTGGGAATCGGTATCCAACTATCATCGCATGATAATGTGACGGAATCCACTCACGTTATCACACTCCAGAAGGTATGCGCATATTTGGCAAGTTTCAGTTTCTTTAGAAACTCCCGATGTGATTTTTGCCCCATGCTCTTATGACCTTGACTTTGGCCAACATATCATAAGTCACATGTCAAGTTCTACCCGTCATTCTCCTGGTTAATTTGAACCCATCCGTACCTACCCTTGACTTTGGCCAAAATAGTAGTACGACTGTCCCAAACCAACGCATCTATCTATGCTGCATATGAATACCCAATAGCTACCAATCATTATGCCTTGACTTTGGCCAACATACACAGCTTGAATACTTATTGACTATCCATATGAAACGACGGAGGGCTACGAATGGTTTCTGGCAAAAACCTTTAACGTAATGAACTTGATATCGTTGAAGGAACTGGATAGCTTTATAAAAATATAGTGACGAAAACCTTTGCTAAAGAGGTCACTCCCAGTGAAGGGATCTCGACTCTTTCCCCGTAGAATGAGGTGCAGGATATTCTAACTGAATACCACGATGCAAAGCAAAAGTAAACGACTATAGTAAAGTTATTGCCCTGATGCAAACTTCTGTCCAAGGGGTCACTCTCGGTGAAAGGATCTCGGTCCTTGCCTCGTCGACTGAGGTGCTGGATATTCATAACCGAATACCACTGTGCAGAACAAAAGAGAACGTCCTTGCAATAACAGCTTTTTGAAAAATTGTTCCAACAACATCAGAATAGGTTTGTTTAGCTTGCATTGATCCGAATCAATGCAGTCCCATCAATTGATCACACCAATAAAGAACGAAAATAATGATGTACGTATATGCCATCCGCATTTGCCACTGGGTCCCGTCATCACCCGTTAGGTTACTTAGCTAACGACAGAGCGGGGACTGGACTAGCGCGGATGCAAAACATATACAACATCTACTAGTATATATATCAATATATAATATTTCGCTCAAGGCATGATAAAATGCAACATTACAGAAATGTAATAAGCATCACAGAACATTACAGATATCTGGGATCCCCGGGTTTCACAGAGCCGCTACTGAAACCCGACGTTCCCCTGGTCGTGTGGATAGCCTGTGCAATGAAATTCTAGACCCCTATGGGCGCGGCAAGTTACCCGCCAAAACCTGAAGCGAGGCAGCCCCCTTCAGCAATGTGAATGGACCACCCAGCACTTCACAGAATCCGGTAACTTGGGAACCCCTCTTGGGTCAACCTGTACCCCCTACGAGTGCGGCGAATAGCCCGCCAATTCTAGAGTGAGGCCCCCTCCGTCTCAATGCCATGAGATGCGGGCCTATTGCCCTCTAGAACCCGGCTATCCGTGCACCCCACCTTGGGGTAATCCTAGTACAGAAAGTAAAATATAGATACAACGGGTACATCGACCTCACCCCGGTCGTGCCCCAAAAGAATAATATACAAACGGGCAGTGACGGCAGTCCACATGTCGGACGCTCGACCCGCAATATCAAATGTACATAAATAACCAAATTGTACTACCATTGCATCCAGGCTATCCTCCACGACCAATCCGCAACATTACAGCACAACACAAAATATCAACATGAATGTCATGTTCGCAAATCCGTCTAACCGGGCTATAGCAGCTAGATAGGATTTACCGATCAAGTGACATTCACGGTCGCAGATATAATGTAAATACTGTGAGCTAACATTTTTAAAATTTTCGATCGATCAAATTTACCGAAGTGGGCCCCAAGCACTACTGTAGCACTCAAAGAAAAACTGGGCCCAAACAGAACATTCCAAAACCCCAATTTCCCTGTACAAAAATGGTGCAGTGAAGGCACTGTGCTGCGGCGGAACCGCGGTCGGAACAGGGGTTTGGCCGCGGTTCCGCGGTCAGGCTACAGTGTCACACCACCATTTTTTCACAGATGTCTTAGAATTTCCTGCTTGTACTTCTGCAACATACTGAAAAATTTTTCGAGCCAGAAAAAAATCGACAGAAAACTGAAGGTTTGAAAACGCGGGTTTTGGAATTTTGTTCGATCGAAAATGTAAACACATTAGACCAAGCTAGACTAGGTTAATGGCGTGGCTCTGATACCAGTGTAAGTGTACGGCGGCAACCCGGCCGTCAATCCGAGGCCAAAATGCGGAAACGATAATTTTACTTTAACTTTTGAACTGGCACCACCGCGCACAAAAATCCCGGATCGGACCATTAATCTAATTCTAGCTAACTAAAGAACGGGGTAGAGAGATATACGGAGCGATCCGTGTTCTTCGGTCTTCTCGTCGTCGTCCCGATCTCCCGCGGAATCTCCGGTCTTCACCTCCTTGCCGGAAGAGCACCACATCGCCGGCTTCTTTTACGGGCTCCCACCTCTGGACCGAGGCAACTCGGGCACGAAGTTGGTGAGTCGACGTGCCCAAGGATGCTGTAGGTTGATTGTAGAACTCATGTCTCATTTGGGATATTAGAAGTTGCCCTTTTTGGTGGAGGTAATGAAGTATCAACTTTTGGAGGAGAACCAAGAGAATTTTGCAAGCAAATGAGATGAAACGGCACACTCAAAAATTGGGACAGCCCCTCCCCTTTAGTGGCCGGCCAAGAGTGAGGAATGAGAGAATGGTGAGATTCCAAAAATGAGTGAGTCAAAAGAATAATCCTTGAGAGAGATAAAATGGTGATGATCAAAAAAATAATCCTCACACAAACATCATCACCCTCCATCATCAACCATCACTCATCACACCACCAAAAGTAAATCATGATGAATAAGAAAGTCAAGCAATGATTAAATCAAGAAGTCAATGGTGGTAGAATCATCATGAAAGAATTTCTTACAAAAACAACCCTCCAAATTGCTAATTTGCACAAATGCAAATAAGCTCTCCTCCACCAAAAATCCGGCCGTGAAGGAACAAAGGAAAAATGGCCGAAACGGAAAGCAAACTGGCAACTTCAGAAAACTGATCCCGTAATAAATTGCAGGAAACCCCGCTACTGTATATACATACCCGCATTTGTATTCCGACTGAAATACAAATGCAAAGAGACAAAATCTACACTTTACTATACTAGGATCCGGCTTAAACCAAAGCCCGCTAGTATAAACCGTCCGATCATGATCCATGCAATACCGCACGTATCTAATCGAACCCTTCCATATCTCCATACGACCTCTACAGCGTTTCGCCCGAAACTTGAGCAACTGTCTGTGGGGGACTCCAAAGAAACGTCAACACTTTGGCTGTGGATTTAACCACAAGCACGTCAGAGGTATTAGCCATACGTAACGGGCTACCAGGTATTGACCAAAAGGGACGTCGATGAGCGAACTCATCCTGACACCCTATTGAGCCTGTCAGTGACAATATCCGTACAGTCCGGTCCGTTCGTCTATGAGCATCGCATGGCGGGCCTAGGGGGTTGGTAAAAGTCAGACCCCCAAAAGCGGTACAAGTCGTGTCGGAGTGTAGCCCAGAACACCCTGAGATACTACTGGAATACTTACCAGTAAATCTCCGGCCTTGGCCAAGGACTTCGTGTAAGGGCTCTCCTAGACACAGCGCGACCTCACCTCCAATACCGGGAGAGACGAACCCCTGCAGATCCGCTCACTAGCTCCATGTGGCTCGGGACTGTACCCAACTAAAACCTGTTTGCACGTCTCCTTTGAGCATGGTAGGGTAGTAATCAAAGTACAGTGGGAACTCACATGAGACAAATGACGATCTCAGGTCGATGAACTAACCTGTACACATGTCACCAGGGAACTGCTATCTGACGTCAGGTATAAGACCAACTAGTATATTCCCGGCGAGTCCTGTCCGGTATACTCATAACCCAATGAGCACCTGTATATATCTCAGGTGAATCAACTGACACCAGTGGCTTGTGAGACCGGCCACCGCCCCTCGTCAGGGTCTCGACTGTATACACTAGTCTACTCTGGAGTATCGATGCCCTGTCTCGAAACTCCCACGACTAGGGACCTTTTAAGGATGTGCTTATAGACTACCAGCTCCCACGTATATGATCGCCCTCATACTGCTGGCAGTCAAGCAAGAATCCTAGGGGCTCTATCAACGTGTAATAGTGACATGTAAGGTCACCTAAAGCAGTACACGATGATAAAGATAAACCAGATAGCATACTATCTCTCGAGTAAGACTGTCCTATCAGGATAGGTCCTCCATCAATCATTGCAATCACGTGCCTGTGATCCAATAATTGACTCTGAGGGCACTATCTCCAACAACCTGTTGCACCCTCCAGTGCTTGCTGCCTCTATTCTAAATAAACCATTGATTCTCTATACTGCCGCGCTAGGTGAGTCACTCGGTGCACTCCTTGCCCAGAACAATGAGGAGGGAAAGGAAAATGCCCTCCACTACCTCAGTCGAACTCTAGTCAGGGCGGAACACAACTATTCTTCGATCGAAAAGCAATGTCTGGCTCTGATATTCGCTGTGAAGAAGATGAGGCACCATTTGCTTGCTTATCGGGTTATGTTGATCTCCAAGGTCGACCCGCTCAAACACTTAATGACCAAGGCAAGCTTAGCCGGCAGAATGGCAAGATGGGCTGTCATGCTACTTGAGTTTGACATAGTTTATACTTCTCAGAAAGCAGTAAAAGGGCAAGCCCTCGCCGATTTCCTCGCTGCTCATCCTATACTAGAAGGGTCGCCACTAAATTATGAATTGCCCGATGAACAATTATTGCATCTCGAGGATAGCGAGCCATGTTGGGAGCTCTACTTCGATGGAGCCTCATCAATAAGGACCTTCAGTAAATCAAGCGTCCCAGAGATAAAAGCAGGGATAGGATTGGTGTTCATCACGCCATTGATGGGGACCCTACGACGTTCTTTTGCTCTCATCGAGCCTTGCTTGAACAATGAGGCCGAGTACGAGACTCTGGTAGCTGGTCTGGAGCTCGCCATAGAAATGGAAATCCTTCGGCTATGGGTTTACGGTGACTCCCAGCTTGTCATCAACCAGGTAAGCGGTGACTATAATATATACAAACCTGAGTTAGCTCGATATAGAAGCCGAGTGGTGGAACTCATGAAACGGTTCACTCACATTGAACTAATGAGAGTCCTTAGGGCGTTGAACGGAAAAGCCGACATACTCGCTCGCCTAGCTAAAGAGCTAGTTGATCCTGACATGGACGAAATTCTGATCACAGTCAGAAGCCAGAAAATCCTACCCCCAGTCTCTTTACGAGAAGAGGAAAGCATGGAACAAAAGAGCAGTCCAGCCGAAGAAGTTCTGATCATTCAAGATGAGCCTAATTGGAGAGAGCCCTTCATAGGGTACCTCCGATACGACAAGCTGCCCGAAGGAAAATCTGCGAGGGTTCAACTGAAGAAGAGAGCTCTTCAATACATGTTTGTAAATAATACGCTATACCGCAGATCATATGACCAACTCTGGCTCAGATGTCTGTCATCGGCCAAAGCCCAGAAAGTCATGAAAGAAGTTCACTCAGGTGTCTGCGGAGCTCACCAATCTGGCCCCAAAATACGGCTTCAGATCAAACGGCTTGGATATTACTGGCCCACCATGATAAGGGATTGCGAAGAGCATGCAAAGAAATGCCATCTCTGCCAAATTCACAGTGATTTCATTCACAAGCATCCCAATCCGTTGCATCCTACGGTAGCGTCGTGACCTTTCGAAGTTTGGGGCATCGACATTATTGGCCCAATTGATCCTCCGTCATCCAAAGGCCACCGGTTCATATTGGCCGCAACTGACTATTGCTCCAGATGGGCTAAAGCTGTCCCGCTAAAAGAAGTCAAGACAGAAAATATTCTGACGTTCTTCCAGCATAATATTCTATACCGCTTCGGTACACCATGAAGAATCATTTCTGACAACCGGCCTTCTTTCAAGAGCTTCAAAGTCTCAAGGTTCGCTACTCGGCACAAGATAGATTAGAGATATTCCTCCATCTATAATCCAAGGGCCAATAGGCCAGCCGAAGCCTTCAATAAAACTCTATGCAAGCTCCTGAGGAAAAATGCTTCAGCCAACAAGAGAGACTGGAATCTCAAACTTCATGAGGCATTGTGGGAATATTGTACCACGCACCGCACTCCAACTCAGTCCACTCCATACTCATTACTCTTCGGAGTGGAGGCGATCCTCCCCCTTGAAGTCGAAGTTCCAAGCTTGAGAATGGCCGTGCAGCATGAGTTGATGGAAGAGGAAAACATGCTTCTTCGTCTTGAAGAACTTGACGCCCTCGAAGAAAGGAGGCTCCCGGTACAGAAAAATCTGGAGCTATATCGAGCCCAAATATCACTGGCCTATGACAAGATGACCCGTCTCCGCGCTTTCAAGAAAGGCGAATTGGTGTTGGTCCTCAAAAGGCTGATCATCCCCAATCGACATGCAAAAGGAAAATTCGAGCCAAACTGGGAAGGACTATACGCCATCGAAAAAGTGTTTTATGGAGGATCCTACCAGCTGATAAATGTCGAGGGAGAAAGGATTATGCCACCTATCAATGGCCGATATCCCAAGAAATATTACGCGTGAATGCTCCAAGTCGCAGGCGAATTGAGCACACAAGCCCTACGGTCTAAATCATACATCCTGTAAAACCGTACACAATCCACGGGCGTAAACGACCCTTATCTCTCCCAAGTCCTTCCGGTGAGACTACTTTTAACGTAAAAAAAAAACGATATGTCCACAAGCGAAACATGCACGGATGAAAACCCGGAAGGGCTCCGTGAGTCAAAAAAAGCAGGACTGCCGGCGAGTTTGTGAAAACCCGAAAGGGCGCAAACTCATGAAAAGAGATAAAATACACTCGCAAAGCCCTCTCGACCTTGTGAGGAGAAAATCCTTGCGTGAGATCCTTACGACTCACAAAGGAGCAACACACTTAGGAATCCTCACGATTCCTAAGGAGAACAAACACCTGCGAGATCCTCTCAACTCGTAGGGAGAAAATGATTTTATGAGACCCTTACGGCTCATAAAATTGAAAAGTCTTAGGTAATAGGGGTCTAAACCTGTCTCCTGAGACATCGCCCCCCAACGGGCAACAGCAAATGACCAGTCGCTCATGGCATTTCGCTTCAGTGTTAGCGGTGCTGATGCTGACCCAAAAACCAAATCCCAAGTTCTCCCGGGGTAAATGATGAGTTGCTCTTGGCATTATTCTAATGTAGCAATGCTGATGCCAAATAAGATCCAAATTCCAAGTCCCCAAACGGCGAATGATGAGTCGCTCCTGATATCATATTCCAGTGCAGTGATGCAGACGCCAACCAAAATCCAATTTTCCAAAATTCTTCCAGCCCTACGGCCAGTCCCTAAATTGACTACCGTATACAATCCACGGACTTAAATAATTTTCATCACACCCAGGCCCCACTGCAATCACAAGCCCCACGGCTGGTCTCCGCCCTTGGAATTATGCTCCATTTGGGAAGAATCACTCATGTGTCCTCACGATACATGAGGAGAACAAACTTACGGGATCCTCACGACTCGTAAGAAAATACCTTCATGGGATCCTTACGACTCACAAAGGAAAAACACACTTGGGGGTTCTCACGGCTCCTAAGGAGAAAATACACCTACGGGATCCTTTCGACTCGTAGGAAGAAAATTCTTTTATGGGACCCTCATGGCTCATAAAATTGAAAAATCCTTAGGTGATAGGGACCTACCTAAACCTATCTCCTAAGCCATCGTTCCCCAACAGGAAAATGCAAATGATGAATTGCTCCTGGCACATGTGCTTCAGTGTTATCAACGTTGATGCCTACCCTAACCCTAAAATTCTAAACTCCAACCCAATAGACCCCTAAGTCTTTAAACTGGGGATAGATGACTTCTAAGTCATTAAACTGGGAACAGATGACCCCTAAGTCGTTAAACCAGGAACGAGGGAAATCTCCTCGTGGCAGATGATGATTCGCTCCTGGTACCATATTCCAGTGCAGGGGTGCTGATGCCAAACCAAAACTAAAATCCCCAAATCCTGTCATGGCAAATGATGATTCGCTCCTGGTACCATATTCCAGTGCAACGGTGCTGATGTCAACCCAAATCACATCAAATCAGCAAAACAACCAATGACCTCCTTGGCAGAATCAAGCTCCACCTCGGAAACAAGTCAACTTCATCCCTGACACCGCAAGAAGCGGAACAAGTCAAATCAAGTCAGCGACCGTTCAAGTCGCTAAAAGGGCAGCACCGACCGTCCAAGTCGCAAAAAGGGCAGCACCGACCGTCAAAGTCGCAAAAAGGGCAGCACCGACCGTCAAAGTCGCAAAAAGGGCAGTACTGACTGTCCTAGTCGCAAAAAGGGCAGCACCGACCGTCCAAGTCGCTAAAAAGCCAGAACATACAGTCTAAGTCACAAAAAGGGCAGCACCGACCGTCCAAATCGCAAAAGGGGTAAATCGACCGTCCAAGTCGCTAAAAGGGCAGCACCGACCGTCCAAGTCGCTAAAAGGGCAGAACCGACCGTCCAAGTCGCAAAAAGGGCTGCACCGACCGTCCAAGTCGTAAAAAGGGCAGAACCGACCGTCCAAGTCGCAAAAAGGGCAGAACCGACCGTCCACGTCGCAAGAAGGATAGCACCGACCGTCCAAGTCGCAAAAAGGGCAGAACCGACCGTCCAAGTTGTAAAAAAAGACAGAATCGACCGTCCATGTCATAAAAAGGGCAGTACCAGCTTCCCAAAAGTGGAAACCAAATCAAGCCGCCTCCACGTGAAAGAAGATCTATCAATTTCATGCACACGACCCATATGTGTGGTGTATATTTATTGATGGGGGCAATTTGTTAGGGTAAAAATTTACAACCCGGTTGACCAAGTCAAAATCAAAGTCAACCCCAAGCAAAGTGAGCCCAAGCCCAGATCCAGCGGGCCAATGCCCGGGTCGAGCCCGAACATGAAGCGGCCGGCCTCCTCCATGCCAAAATAAAAATTTTGTAATAAATAATTTTGGTGTATTTATTTTATTTTATTTTATGAATAAATGTATGAAAAATGGGCATAAAACCCAATTTTTGTAAAGCCCGTGGCTTATGTGCAAAAGAAATGAGCACATGAGGCATGGGATGAGCAAAATACCATTTTGTAAAGCCCAAGGGGCTATATATAAAGTTTGTAGCCTATAAAGGCAAACATGATGAAAATATCTAGGACAACTTTTTATTTCTCTAAAACTCTAGGGTTCTGTGCCTCCTTCTCCTTCCTCAAGGTTCTAAACCTTCTTCTTCTTTTTGAATTAAATTAAGAGTTTTAATCTTTCTTTTCTAAAACTAAATAATTTTTCACAACAAAACCCACAAAGGGGAGCCCAAATCTTCCATTAGATCTCAAAAAGGGAAGATTTTTAAAATCTCACCCTTCTTGTTCTCCAAGATCCGGCCAACAAAGAGGAGGAAGAAGGACACCCATCTCCGAAAATTCCACTTTGGAAAAGATCCCAGGCTCAAGAGAAGATCCCAGGCTTAAGAGAGAAGAATCTCTGAAGATTTTTAGGGAGTTCAACTCCAAGACCCAAATTATCAAAGGAGTTTAACTCCTAATTCAAATCTTTTGGAGCTTAACTCCACTCAAAATCCTCTTTTGGAGTTTAAATCCTATTTCTGGGGGTAAAAACCCATCCTTTCGCTAGCGTCCAAAGCGCTAGCGCTGGCGCCCAAGCGCCTACGTGCCAGGCACGTGATGCGCTAGCGCCCAAAGCGCTAGCGTCCGAGCGCCCACGTGCCGGGCACGTGAGGCGCTAGCGCCCAAAGCGCGAGCGCCCGAGCGCTCACGTGCCAGGCACGTGAGGTGCTAGCGCCCAAGCGCCCCAGCGCCCGGCGTGATAGGCACGTGAGGCGCTGGTGCTCACACGTCCTTTGGACGCCATTTTCCCCTCATTTTACATGTACTCCACACTAAAAATACTGCTCCCGTTAGAAAAAATTTCTAACGGATCGCTGTCTCGCACCCTGCAAAGGGGCTGCTAGCCCCCTTGACACCCAGCCCGCTATCCGGGTAGCGGGACCCCCTTAAAAACTCTGCGGGGCCCCTGATATATCCAAAACCCCTTCAAAACACAACACTGCACATTGAGTTCGCATGACCAGTTTAACCCGTGAATCGGAGGTTCCCTCGCACCAAAGGCGAGATGTAATTAACGGCAGCTTAGTCCGCGGCTGTCGGAGATTCGGATCCCCACTGTTCCCACCAAATTTTTGGCTCAAAACTTGCTCCCTTAAAAAAATAATAAAAATAAAATAAAAATAAAAATAAAGGAAAAACTCCACATGCAAAGCACGTAGGTACTGCTTCGGATAGAATTAAATCCTATGATGGCGCCTCACGTGCTCCTCACGCGGGCGCCAATGTGCAAAACACAAAATGAAATCTATTAAATAAGAGTTAAACTCATAGGAGGCAGCGCCTAACGTGCAAAGTATGAGAGCGCCAGCGCCCAGAGTTAAAAACACTGAGGCAGCGCCTCACGTGCAGGACATGAGAGCGCTAGCGCTAAGAGTTAAAAACTCTGAGGCAGCGCCTCACGTGCAAAGCACGAGAGCGCTGGCGCCAGAACTAAAAGTTCTCTGCCGATGGATCAAAGATCCAACGGAGATGATAAATCATCAGAGCACATAATTAAATTCTGATTGAGGAAATACTCTTCAAATCTTTCTAAACAAGAAAGATTGTGCTCTGTAAATCAGAGCACCGTTGGATCAAAGATCCAATGGTGATTAAAAATCACCAAGATACAGAATTAAATTCTGATTGAGGAAACGCTCCTCAAATCTTTCTAAATAAGAAAGATTGTGCTCTGTAAATCAGAGTACCATTGGATCAAAGATCCAATGGTGATTAAAAATCACCAAGCAACAGAATAAGCTCTGTGGGAAAAATATCTTCCTAATCTTTCTAAACAAGAAAGATTGTGCTTTGTAAATCAGAGCACCGTTGGATAAAAAATCCAATGGTGATTAAAAATCACCAAGATACAGAATAAGCTCTGTATGGGAAAATATATTAATTATATGTATGCCCTAGAGGCCATTACTGTACATGAGATGTACTTTGTAGTGGATGCTGGGACATATATAGGGAGGACTTTCTTGCTCGACATGATAGTGCGCTATCTGGTTGCTCTTTATCTTAACATGTACACTTATTGTCTCTCTGTTACATGTTGATAAAGCCATTAGGATGTGTACTTGACTTCCAGGATTATGATGCAGATCATACTAGTGGGGCCTGGGTAGTCCATGAGTGCAACCTTCAATGTTCCTAATCGAGGGAATATCGAGACGGGGCATCGATATTCCAGAGTAGACTAGCGTATATCTTCTCAACCCATGTGATGGGCGATGGATGATCCCATATCCATTGGTGTTTGACATCAGAGATGGTATGCGGGTGCTCAGTGGAGACTGGGTACATTGAACGGACTCGCCGAGAATTCCTAGATGGTATTATACCTCACGTCAGATGGCAGTTCTCTGGTGACACTGGTACAGCTTAGTCTGTTGACCCGAGATCGTCATAGAGTCTTGTGTGTCTCCCACTGTGCTTTGATTTCCACCCTACCACGGCTCTACTGAGTCATGCAAACAGGTGGTTTTTGGGTACAGTCCCGATTCACATGGAGGCAATGAGCGATAGGAGGGGATTCGTCTCTCCCGGTATTGGGGGTTGATGTTGCGCTATGCTCGACTGGCCATAACTGGAAATCCCTGGACATGGTTGCAGTGATTTACTAGTAAGTGTTATCAGTAGTTTCATGCTTATTATGGACCTTACATCGGCATGACTTATCAAGCTACTGGGGTCTGACGTTTGCCACCCCTAGGCGAGATATGTGACATATCAGACGGACTGACCGGACTGTGCGGTAAGTGTTACTGATTGGATTCGCAGGAGTATGAGCAGGCTTGCTCGTTGATCTTCTGATCGCTCAATACCCGGGTGGCCGTTACGTTTAGCAGACCGCTTGCGGCTTGTGGATGATTGATATGATCACCACCTACTGCCGGCGTATTGACGAGTCTTTAGAGTCCTACACAGAGGTTTCCTTGGTCAAGCGAAACGAAATAGGAGCGCATATGAGATATGTGCGGGACCGAGAATAATACCAGTATATGACACTGTATTCTATTCTCGCGATTTGTATCATCGGTCGGTTATATGAGATATAGCCGGGTTACCGAATCAAGTGTTGATTCGATATATTGATACACTAGATATTAGTCGGTTATATGCGATATGACCGGATCATTAAATCAAGTGTTGATTTAATGATTTAATGTATAATTATATATATTTGATATATTACTTTACATTAACTAGTATTTGTTCACTTAAGATTGACTTACTCACTTTATGGTGCACAAGTTGTATATGTGATATATGTTTATGCACTAGTTTGTATCATGATTGATGATACATGCAAACTTGGGTGTGTGTATGACTTACACCATATTTAAGATAATGGTTTGGGTTTTTATTTATTTTGGTAAAACAAAATGGTGGCTTTCTTTGTCTTGGCTTGAAGCTTCATGAAACTTTTAAGCATCTTTGACAAAGTCCACTCATTTTGTTTTGCATAAGATTTTTATTAACCAAACCATTAACTCAAACTATGGTTTAGTCTCTACAAAGTTTAACTCACCCATGGTTGCATTAAGATAGACTTCACTTGATTATTCTTTTTATATATAATTCATTTTCTTATTCTTTTCTTTCTTGTTCTTCTTCTTCAAGAAGAAGAAAAGCTTACTAGATTTTTATCAAGTGAAGAAACAAAGTGAGAAATCAAAATCCAAAGTGAACCCACTTCCTATTTCATCATCCTCTACTACTTGCCATTTATTTTAGGGTGTTCTCTTCACAAATTTCATGACCTAGTGATGATGGAGCTTGAGTTTGAGTCTCCTCGACGTAGATCATCTTCGGCCTCGAAGTCAACGAGCTAGCCCGTTCATTTCTCCAAGGAAACCATCACTAGAGTCCGGGATCACGATGATCGCAGCGAAGGGACGTCAACACGGAGCTTTAGAATTGAAGGACCGGACTACAAAGGTTGTAATCCCAAACTCTTAGAAGTAAAATTGTTTACTTGCTTATAGTTTTCGCATAATCTCTAGTACACGATCTTGGTTAGGGTTGTTCGGCACGTCTAATTTTTGAATCGGGCATGATAGATGCCTTGTAGACCCTTGTGACAGTGCTTAGCAACCCTACAGTGGTATCAGAGCCAAGCAAGAGTTTTAGGCGAAGTCTAGACGAAGTTAGAAGTCCGATCGAACCCCGAAACCCCAAAACTTACCCTTTTCTGGAAATTTTTCAAAACTGTTTATTTTTTCATATTAAAAATACTCAAAACAATTAGAAGGGTATTTTAGGAATTACTGTGAAATACGACATCTTAATTCCACTAAAGCGCCGCGGAACCGCGGCAATACCCTGCTTGCGCGGCGGTTCCGCGGCGGAATAGTAGAATTAGGGTTAAGGTTTTGTACAGTAACTTCAGTACCAACTTCCTGATTCTTCTGAGAATTTTTAATTATACTCAAGTGTTGAGTTTTTTTTTGGGTTGTATTGGGGACTCGTTGATTCGATCGGATAATTTAACTTCGTTTAAGTTTTTCCGGGTAATTTTAGAACGTGTTAAAAAGTTCGAACGGATATCAATAACTCACTTTTTTCCCTGCCGGAAAGTTTCTAAGTGTTGGATTTTTCCGTAGTTTAAGAACGTTCTAAATCGTGCAAGTTACGCGGTGGACCCTCTAGAAGAAAACAAATCTTAACTCGATTATGTGACCGTCTTGAACTGCCTTTTGAACCTTAGGGTTTGGGACAGTACGGCGTTGCCACATGTGAGGCGTTGGCTTGACCCTTCTACGGCTGGACCATTGGTACTGTGGCATGTGATGGATGTTTTTTAAACCCCCCTCAAGTGTTGAGAACTATTTGGGAAAACTTGGGTGTTTGATTATTCGATCGGAAAGTTTAACATTGTCTATTTATCTGGAATGTGATACAATATTTGGAATCCACATGTAGTTATGAGATAACTAATTTGAATGTTATAAATCTAGCACTTTAGTCTCATTTGATCGGTTGCCACGGGATTTTGATATGATCAAAAGTCCGTCGCAATCACGTAGCGTACACGACTCGCCGGGTAAACTTAATAGATAGCCACGCCCCATAGCCCCGACCAAGTGACTGTAGGAGAACTTCGTCGCCAAAAGCATCCGTTCGGGTGCTTGCGGCAGCGGTGTTCCGCCTTAGTGCACTTCGTCGACGGCATCCGGGGGTGCGGCCGTCTACTAAAGTTTGCGACGAGCATTCGATCAGGATGTCGGGAATCTTGTTGAATTGCCCGACTTGATATTGAAAAGAGTTTTCGATGATGAGACTAAAATGCGGGGTTTGTAATAGTTAGGCATGCGATGTCTAAGGAATTCATTTGGTTAGGCATGCGATGTCGAAGGAAATTGCAGATTCCAACTGTTGTAGTTTTACGCTTTCTTTTCTGCGACCATAAGTGTAATTCGTGGTGTATCGCTGGTTTCGTTGCTATACATCAACGACAATTGGGATACGCATATTTACTTACGTTGATGACATGCGATGTTATGTGTTGCTGGATATGTTATATTGGATCGTCGTGTTTGAATAGCTGGGGTTTTTTATGTGAGATGAGAGTTTTTCTTTTTCATTCATGTAAAATTCATTGTATTTAATATTCTTTTATTGGGGCACTTCCGGGCCGAGGATGATGTCACCATTGTATATTATTTACTTTTCCGCACTAGGATAGACCCAGGAGGGGAGCACAAGTAACCGGGTTCTAGGGTCCAGTGGGAGACCATCTCGAGGAGTCGAGTCCGGGTCTCCTAACTCTAGAATTGGTAGGGTTGCTTGCCGCTCTCGTAAGGGTCTAGGGGTGTGGGATTGGCTGTTCATCACGACCGTGGAATCCGTGTTTTATATAGGCTCAAAATAAAACACGGACGTCCTAGTATATCCAATATTTCATATGATATTTTCTGCTGCGTTATCTGTGATGTGATCATGTGATATGATAGATACTGTATATAGTATATATGATATATTATATAGACGTTGCTTATGTTTTACACCCGTGCTAGCCCTGCCCTGCTCTGCCGTTAGTTACCTAACCTAACAGTGCAGACGGGACATCGAGGCGAATGCGGATGGCATAAGTGTACGTTGTATTTATCAGTGATGTTTAGGTGGACTTAAATGATGGGAAATTCATTAATGAGATTAATGAAAGAAAATAAACCTAAAAGATGTTGTGGAATCGAATTTCAAAAATTAGGTAGCTCTAGTTGTTGCTTTGCGTAGCGGTGTTCTTTGTATAACATCCAGCACCTTATTCGATAAGGAAAGAGTCGAGATCCCTTCACCGGGAGTGACCTCTTTAGCAATAACTAGCAGATGCTACAACCTTCGGTTTGTCTTTTGATTGCTTTTATAGTTCTTGCTTTGCATAGTGGTATTGTGAATATCCTGCACCTCATTCAACGAGGAAAGAGCCGAGATCCCTTCACCGGGAGTGACCTCTTTAGCGAAACCAGCAAAAGCCTCAAAAACACTCCATTTAAAACCATTTGATTCTGCAGCGAGATCAAGTTCAAAGCGTTAAAGGTTTTCTTAAAAACCATCCGCAACCCTCCGTCATTTTAGGAAGTAGAGTACTTAGTATTCGTGCTGTGTTTGTTGACCTTAGTTAAGGCACACTGTACGGTAGCTAAGTGATGTCTTCCTACATAGCATATGATGCGATTAGTTAGGACAGTCATGTGACTTTGTTGACCTTAGTTAAGGGTCATGTGGGTGGGTCTAATTAATCAAAAAATGACGGGTAGAACTTGACTAGTGCTTATGATTTGTTGACCATAGTTAAGGTCATAAGTCACTAGGGGTAAAATATTATTGGGAATTTCAAGTGTTGAAATTTACAATGAGATTGCATACCTTCTATGAGATAGTTGGATCCCGATACCCGATGCGAATAAGAGTTACTCCTGAGAGAGTTTTGCAATTTACAATTTGCCGATCAAGTTGGTGTCTAGAAAGGTGTCAATAGGGTCACGCCCCGGGGAAAACGAGGTTTATTTTAATTAGGTCCGTGCGAAAGCACGGGGAACCTCCATCAAAGTACCGGCACTGGCCTGGCTGAAAGATTGGCGAACTTGTAGAATGTAATTAATCCCGGCTAGTCTTTCCTTTTAAGGTTTGAAGGAAGATTTGATAAAAACAGTGGGAGCCATCCTGATTAGATAAAATATATAACCAATCTAATCTTGCAAGAGCGCACGCAGAGTGTTTTCTTCTCTCTCTCTCTCCAGGTCGTGACCATATCACGCCTTAATCAACATAATAATATGGATGTATTGACCGAACCCACTTGCTATACTGAGCTGGGGAACGTTGGTCCTGCTCCAACTTATAATTGTTATAAGACCGAGCAAGAAATAGAGGAATACCAGGATTCCCATGCCGCCCAAACGAAGAAAGTGCATGATGATGCATCTTCTTCGGGTGTATTCATTACAAAGAACTGTTTCTCAGTATCCTCTACGTCCTGGGTATTAGATACCGGATCAGGATTCCATATATGTAATCTGTTACATAGGCTACAGATAGGTAGAGAACTGAGAACGGGTGATAAGTTTCAAGAGTTGAAAACGGTGCAACTGTTGCAGCCAAGATGTTGGCAGTTATCACCCTGTATTTCCAAATACGTTGATTCTGAACGAATGTTATTAGATACCGAACCTGACGTACAACATCATATCAGTCTTTTTATTTATTAAAGAAGGATATAATTTTGTATTGTTGGATAATGTTTTGCACATTTTCTATATCAAAAGTTGATCGGTTCAGGCACGTTATCTAAAAGCATATACATTCTAAATCAAACCACAGTTCCTTACGTACAGAACACACACAAGAGGAAGAGTTCAGAAATGAACGAATTCTTCTTCAGGCATTGTAGACTAGGTCATATCAATGCGACCCGACTAGCTAAGTTACATTTAGATGCATATTTAAATCAGTTTGAATTTACATCTTATGAAACTTGCCAGTCATGTCACAAAGATAAGATGACCAAAACTCCGTTTACTGGAAACAGAGAAAGAGTTTGTGAACTCTTGGGACTGATACACAGTAATGTATGTAAGTCCCCTGTCTGCAGAAGCCAGGACTGGTTTTTTGTACTTCCTTACATTCACTGATGATCTCTCAAGATTCGGACACGTGTTGTTGTTGAAACACATGTCTGAATCTTTTAAGAAATTCAAAGAATATAAGTCAGAAGTAGAGAACCAAAACATGTATAAGTATTATGTCCTTTGATGAGATTAGAGAGGAGAATACTTAGGCATGGAGATCCTGGACTATTCCAAACGAGAATGAGATTCTCTCTTAGCACTACTCCTCCGTATACACCACAGCACGTAGGTGTATCGGGGCGGAGCAATCGCACCATATGAGATATGGTGTGCTCTATGATGAGTATCACTGAGTTACCTATTTCCTTTTGGGGGGTTGTGCACTTGAGAAGCTGCATACCTATTGAATTGGGTTCCAATCAAATTAGTGCCACCACTCCATATGAGATATGGTATGGGAAGAGCCCATCTCTTAAGTAAGTTAAGATTTGGGATTGTCCGGCCTATGTCAAAAGAAAAATCCGGACAATATCGAGGCAAGGTCAGTTATGTAGAACTGGAAGGAGTTCCAGCTATACAAACTACAACTGATGATTTGATAGAACCAAAGGATTCAATAGTCCCGACGAACCTTAGCCTCTCCGCCGATCTAGTAGGTTTCCTCATCCGCCCAAGAGATACTTCGGTTTCTCGATGACAGTGGGAGCGAGGATTGCATCATGAGATGATGACCCAACTAGTTTCGAGCAGGCCATCAAGAGTGGGGACTCTATAAGAATGGCTGGATGCTTAGCGATCTGAGATGGAATCCATGTACACCAACAAAGTATGGACTTTGGTTGCTATATCTGAAGGGTTAAATTCCCATCAGGAGCAAGTATATCTTGAGAAGATTACTTGGTGTAGATGGAAAAGTTGAGACTTTCAAAGCTAGACTTGTCAAAGGTTTTCGTCATCGACCAGGCGTGGATAAGGATGAAACCTTTTCCAGTGGCTATGCTTAAGTGCATCCGGATCCTACTTGCCATTGCTGCATACCATGACTGCGATATCTGGTGGTTGGGTGTCATGACTGCTTTTCTAAATATTGATTTAGAAGGGAGCGTCTATAAGTACACAGCTAGAGGGCTTCGTAGACAGTGGGAGCAGCGAAAACGTGTGCAAGTTGCTTTACAGGATAAAGCAGGCATCGCGGAGTTGGAACATCTGTTTTGATGTTGTAGTCAAAGTGTTTGACTTCATCAAAATGGTAGATGAACCTTGTATATACAAAAAAGTAATAGGGAGTATGGTGATGATCCTCGTATTGTACGTGGATGACATACTCTTGATATAAAAGGACTTTCCTATGCTACGCTCGGTCAATCTCCTCTTATCACAAGGATTCTCCATAAAGGATCTGGGTGATACCTCCTAAATCCTGGGTTTTGAATCTATGAGATAGATTTAAATGGATTTTAGGATTCTCACTAGGTGTAGTGAGATGGTATCAATCGATCCTGGGGAGAATCACTGGATAGCTTCTAGGGTGGTAAGGAAGACTGAATGTCAGTCACAGGCATTGTCTTTACCCTCAGTGGAGGGACGGTATGTTGGAAGAGTTCCAAGCTAAGATACCGTGGCAAACTAGACGATAAAGGCTGGTGACATCGCTATCAACGATACGTGGACAAAATTCTGATCACAGTCAGGAGCCGGCAAATTCTACCCCCAGTCTCTCTATGAGAAGAGGAAAGCGCGGAACAGAAAAGCAGTCCTGCCGAAGAAGCTTCCATCATCCAAGAAGAGCCCGATTGGAGAGAACCCTTCATAGAGTACCTACGATACGATAAGCTGCCCGAAGAAAAATCTGCGAGGATTCAGCTGAAAAAAAGCTCTCCGATACGTGTTTGTAAATGACACGTTATACCGCAGGTCATATGACCAACTCTGGCTCAGGTGTCTATCATTGGCCGAAGCCCAAAAGGTCATGAAAGATGTTCACTCGGGCGTTTGCGGTGCTCACCAATCTGGCCCCAAGATGCGACTTCAAATCTAACGGCTTAGGTATTACTGGCCCACCATGATACGGGATTGCGGAGAGCATGCAAAGAAATGTCAGATCTGCCAAATCCAAGGTGATTTCATTCACAAGCATCCCAATCCGTTGCATCCTATGGTGGCGTCGTGGCCCTTCGAAGTCTGGGGCACTGACATTGTTGGCCCAATTGATCCTCCATCATCCAAAGGCCACCGGTTCATACTGGCCGCGACAGACTACTTCTCCAGATGGGCTGAAGCAATCCCGCTAAAAGAAGTCAAGACAAAAAATATTATGAGATTCTTCCAGCATAATATTCTATACCGTTTCGGTACTCCAAGAAGAATCATTTCTGACAACGGGCCTTCTTTCAAGAGCTTCAATGTCTCAAGGTTCGCTACTCAGCACAGGATAGACTGGAGATATTCCTCCTGTTGCGCCACGGCAGCGCCCCGGCCGTCTTACTCGAGGCCAAATTGCGGAATCAAAAATTTTCCTTACTCGGAAACCGGCGCTACCGCGGACAAAGAAAACCCGGATCGTAAACCATTAACCTAACTAGCAAACAAGAGATGGGAAAAGAAGTATACCGAGTGATCCGAGTCCTCCGGTCTTCTCTTCATCATCCCGATCTCCCGCGGAAAGTCTTTGCTCCACATCGTCGCCTCCTTGCCGGAAAGGGCACCACATCGCCTTCGTCTTTTACGGGCTCCCGCCTCAATACCGAGGCAACTCGAGCATGAAGCCGGCAACTCGACATGCCCAAGAAGTGCTGTAGAATGTGTAGTAGATCATGCTAGTCTCATTTGGGGTTTGTTGCCTTTGGATGGAGGAATGAGAACAAGGAAAATATATGGTGCTTTCATTTTTCCTTGCATGAAGATATGAGATGAAGAAATTTGTGTCATGCCAAAAATGAAATTTTCTCTCATCCTCACTCATAGTGGCCGGCCATCCTTGAATGAGAATGGAGGATGGAACAAAGCTAAAACCAATGAGGGAGGTAAGTGTAGGAGAAGTATGTGGTGACCATATCCAAAGTCAATGAAAACTTCAACCATGCTTTCACTTTAAACCCATACCTATTTCAAATCACAATAAATGAAAGCATGGAGGAAAGAAAAGATGCTTATCATAATCAATACATTTACAAGAAACCCCCCCACAAAGTGTAATTTGCAAAACTGCAAATTACCCCCTCCATCAGAAAAGTCCGGCCGGAAAAGAACAAAGGAAAACCGGCCGGAACGGAATGCAAACTGGCAACTCCAGAAAACTGGTCCCGTAATAAATTACAGGAAAACCCCGACACTGTGCATACACACCCGCATCTGTAATCCGACCGGATACAAATGCAATGAGACAAAATCTACACTGTACTAAACTAGGACCGACTTAAACCAAAGCCGGCTAGTAAATCTGTTCGATCCTGATCCGTGCAATACCGCACGTATCTGATCGAACCCTGCCATATCTCCATACGGCCTCTACAGCGTTTCGCCCGAAAGCTGAGTAACTGAAAGTGTGGTGGACTCTAAAGACTCGTCAATACTATGGCTGTGGATTTAACCACTGGCACGTCAGAGGTATAAGCCAATACGTGACGGGCCACCAGCTATTGACCAAAAGGGACGTCGATGAGGAAGCTCACCCCGACACCCAACTGAGCCTGTCAGTGACAATATCCGTACAGTCCGGTCCGTTCGTCTATGAGTATCGCATGGCGGGCCTAGGCGGTTGGTAAAAGTCAGACCCCCAAAAGCGGTACAAGTCGTGTCGGAGCGTAGCCCAGAACGCCCTGAGATACTACTGGAATACCTACCAGTAAATCTCCTGCCTCGGCCGAGGGCTTTGCGTAATGGCTCTCCTAGACACAGCGCGACCTCACCCCCAATACCGGGAGAGACGAACCCCTGCAGATCCGCTCACTGCCTCCATGTGGCTCGGGACTGTACCCAACTAAAACCTGTTTGCACGACTCCTTTGAGCCGTGGTAGGGTAGTAATCAAAGCACAGTGGGAACTCACACGAGACAAATGACGATCTCAGGTCGATGAACTAACCTGTACACATGTCACCTGGGAACTGCTATCTGACGTCTGGTACAAGACCAACTAGCAGGTTCCCGGCGAGTCCTGTCCGGTGTACTCATAACCCAATAAGCACCTGTATACATCTTAGGTGAACCAACTGACACCAGTGGCTTGTGAGACCGGCCACCGTCCCTCGTCGGGGTCTCGACTGTATACACTAGTCTACTAATGGAGTATCGATGCCCAGTCTCGAAACTCCCACGACTAGGGACCTTTTAAGGATGTGCTTATAGACTACCAGCTCCCACGTATATGATCGCCATCATACTGCTGGTCGTCAAGCAAGAATCCTAGGGGCTCTATCAACGTGTAATAGCGACATGTCAGGTCACCTAAAGCAGTACACGATGATAAAGATAAACCAGATAGCATACTATCATCTCGAGTAAGACTGTCCTACCGGGATAGGTCCTCCCTCAATCATTGCAATCACGTGCCTGTGATCCAATAATTGACTCTGAGGGCACTATCTCCAACAATCTCCCACTTGCACTCAAAGCTAATTATTGCGATGTTGCGTACTCACAGCCCGCGTGATACCGAACACCCAACTCCTCTACTAGTCAGTCTCACAATGCTCGTTTGCGAAACTATTGCGTTCGAGGAATAGCCTTAGTGAGTGGATCCGCTGTGATGTTTCTTTCTATGTCTCTCTATATCTCATGTTCGCGGAGAAAACCATCTCCCGAAATGAGCAATACCTGTCTTAGAATGTCTGGATGTCTGATGGGACCTAGCTCATAAATGAACTCCAAATCCAAACTTCTTAGACTGTATCATCTACTGAACTTAATCAGTATCCTGCGCCATGCCGCCCTCAGTATTGCCTTGGACCACCTGTCCAAAATACTGCCCCTCGTCAGAGGGAGAACTATAACTCTGACAACATCCTTGTCGTCCATGTCACCTTGGAAGCCTGGAGTGATGACCGTCTCCTAAAGGAGACAGCCGTTATCATATCCCTAGAACATTCACTTTTGTTCTAAAACTGCTTCCGACTGTTCCTCCAGGATTGGATCAATATCAACTTATTGCATCTAGTGCAAGAACATCATCTGGTGTGGTACTTGACATCTCATGATTGACTCAATTGCCTAAGCAAGTGATCTGTCAATCATGCGTATCCCTCTCCCCTTTAGTCTGTAAGACACCTTTAGAGAGGGTGACTCCATTACCTGCAGGTGTACTACCGTGCCAGGAGTCGTCCATTCTAAATACTCTTAGAATGCTGTCAAAGTACCCTGATTGGGAAACCACCCAAATCTAGATCTAAAACCATAGATCTAGTAACCAGTATGTCTGATATAATATCCAAGTCCCTTGTGGAGAAACCACTGTGTGACGACCAAAGTATAACCGATCGTAGTATAGGAATATCACTTCCTACTACCTTCTCAACAGATCCATCCCCTATTCTGATGACGTCAAACCTATGACTGTCACATCAGAAATAGATGATCTATCTCCGCTACATCTGCTTTAGTCTATAAATAGACATAAGCCTGATGTCCACCAATGCTTCCGCTGCTCCCACTGACTACGACAACCCTCTGGCAGAGTCATATAGATGTGCACTTCCAAAGCTAGTTTAGAACGACGCTATACTCATCCTCCTGCCGGGTCTCGCAGCCTGGAACAACAACAATGGCAAGTGTGGGTAAACAAGAACTTCCCTGTCACCGTCCTTGAGGCTACCGGAGTACCTCTCGGGTGCCTGAAGTTACCCACCTTATCTGCGGAGTGGCCAATGGAATGTCAAATCAGATTGAATCTTTAGGTTCCTTATTAAATCTTCAGTAATCGTTTGCGGTTCTGGAATCACTTCCAGTTCTACCATACTCCCACTGCTGTTTTTGAAAAAATCCATTTTTAATAAAACTGTGGCGAGTCTAGAACAATATTTCTATTGATCTGCCAGATGGTAGAAAGTCAACCCTCGTCATAGCCTGGGTCAACCCACAAACAGCCATTACAGAAACGTGCCTTGAGTTATCCGGAGTCTGGTTTTAAGCATAAGCCGGACAACTCCCCGTACCTTAACATCGTTAAGATATGAACTGTTCTATATCCAATATAGAACTAGAGGCACTGATTCAATTGAACCAGATTCAAATCATGCAACTATCTCCAGTGCATGTCAACTAAATGGAAGGAGGCCGATCAGCGTTACTCAACTTAGGAATGCTTCCAATTATGAGTAACCTGAAAGAGAAGCAAGTTCTCATTACTATCAACTGAATACCATACACAAGTATCTACATCTTCGATCACCTTGAAGAATCCCGATACTTGCTACACCTGGTTCTCTACTCTATTCAAATACCTATAACTCCTCAAAACTTAGACCCTGTGTTTCCACGAAACAGCTGTCTAAAATCTAGAGAAGTCATAAGTAAACCGAATATAGTACGAGGACCAACCCCTCCGTCCTAATGGACACTGGACAACATACAATACTCTGTATAAGTCCGCTGAGTCTAATAACTCTTTCACTGTGCGTCGCAGGTTGAAAACTGTACTTATGGTTAAGAAGAATTACACCGCTGTTTAATGCTCCTTACCTAACCATCCACTGATATAGGTAAATGTCATCGACATAATATCAAAAGGTATATCTCACTCTATGAAAATAGACGTACAGATATATCAATTTGAAATTGGTGCATAACAGCGGATATTCAAAACCAAATATTTGCCGTCCGGCAAACAACCCAGGTGACTTCCTCAAATATCACCGATTACAACGAATCCCGATATAATGAGGATGATCACCCAATTCCCAATAACTTACTCCCACTCATCATCTGTAAAACCATACAGATGTGAGAATCATACCTGGCAAATACATACCCTGGAGTAAGTGTTTAATCGGGAAATCAGTTTTCTATTAACAGTACACAGTGAAACTGAAACATTGAAATGTTTCGTCGGGGTATCCTGGTATTCCTAGTAATGCCTCTTCCATTATCCAGATTCACAACTATAACCGTATAATTCTTTGCCACCTCTCCAAATCCCTTTATATGTCTTTAGTCATTACCTTCTGCACACCCCTTTAGGCCAATTGGTTTTCTTCCTTCCCTACCGTTCGACACCAGCCTATGGTTTGGAAGAAGACTATCCAATAAACATAAAGGGTGTACTGTCCTAATCCTAGGGCACTCGCAATGCGAGAGAAGGTGAAGATAAAAGACACCTGAATGTACTTTATTCCTATTTCTCCTGAACCAGAATCCATCCCCGAACTGGAACAAGTTCCTTTCGAGTTCGTATATAACCATACGATGGAATATCCAATAAACTGCGGATCTTCGTAGTGATACGGAGTGTCCTGGAGAATTACAAAGGTGATTTAGGATTGGCGAAGAAATACTTGGTTTGGTCGTGAATATCAGTCGCAATTTACTTTGCCCTCCTACTGATCCCTTGCTTTGTCTGAACTTAATACCTTCTGTACACCGTTTCAGGCTAACTGGTTTTCTTCATTCCCTACCGGTCGGCACCAGCCTATGGTTTGGAAGAAGACTATCCAATTTGCGTAATAGGTGTACTACTCCTAAACCAAGGAGTACTCGCAACCTGAGAGAAGGTGAAAAGAAAAGACAACTGAATAATCCTATCCGTTTTCTCCAGAACCAGAAACCATCCTCGAAGTCCTTCGAGTTCGTATCTAACCATACGATGGTTTTGTCCAATGGAAGTGGACGTTCGTAGTAATACGGGGTGTCCTGGAGAAAAGGGTAAAAGTAGGAGTGGCAATGAGGTCTGCAACTCTGACAATCCAAAAGCCAGTGTTAAGAAGGTTCGGTCAACTTGGTCACTGAGTCATAGTCCAGGGTCGGGTCAATGGTCGCTGCCAAAGAGAGAGAGAAAAGAAACACTCAGCGTGCACTCTAACCTAGATCAGAATGGTTATCACTTTATCTAATCTGGAAACCTCCCACTGTATCTCAAATTCTCCTCCAAACCTGAAAGAAGAATTAGTCGGGGTCACCCGAGGAGTAAACCAACTCATCAGTGGGAATCGGGATCCAACTCTCATCGCATGATAACGTGACGGAATCCACTCACGTCACCACACTCCAGAAGGTATGCGCATGCCTGGCAAGTTTCAGTTCTTTTGAAACTCCCGATGTGTGTTTTTACCCCTAGGACTCAAGTGACCTTGACACAGTCAACAAATCAAAGAGTCCTAGTCAAGTTCAGCCCGTCATTATCCTGGATTGCATTAAACCCACCCGTACGAGCCCTTGACACAGTCAACAAGGCCGCACGACTGTCCTAACCAATCCCATTAATATGCTGCAAACAAACACTACTTAGCTACCGCACACTACGCCTTGACACAGTCAACAAACGCAGCACGAATACTAAGTAATACTTGTAAGAGATGACGGAGGGCTACGGCTGGTTTTTGGCGAAAAACCTTTAACGTAATGAACTTGATATTGTTGAAGGAACTGCATAGCCTTTTTTATAAAATATAGTGACGAAAACCTTTACTAAAGAGGTCACTCCCGGTGAAGGGATCTCGGCTCTTTCCCCGTAGAATGAGGTGCAGGATATTCCAACTGAATACCACGATGCAAAGCAAAAGTAATCGGCTATAGTGAAGTTAATGCCCTGACGCAAACTTCTGTCCAAGGGGTCACTCCCGGTGAAGGGATCTCGGCCCTTGCCTCGTCGACTGAGGAGCAGGATATTCCAAATGAATACCACGATGCAAAACAAAAGTGAACGTCCTTGCAATAACAGCTTTTTGAAAAAGTGTTCCAACAACATCAGATTAGGTTTGTATATCTTGCATTGATCCGAATCAATGCAGTCCCATCAATTGATCACACCACAAAGAACGAAAATATACTGACGTACGTATATGCCATCCGCATTCGCCACTGGGTCCCGTCATCACCCGTTAGGTTAGCTAACTAACGGCAGAGTGGGGACTGGACTAGCGCGGATGAAAAACATATACAACATCTACTAATATATATACCAATATATAGTATTTCGCTCAAGGCGTGAATAAAATGCAACATCACAGAAATGTACAGCATCACAGAACAAAACAGATATCTGGAAGCCCCGGGTTTCACAGAGCCGCTGCAGAAACCCGACGTTCCCCTGGTCGTGTGGATAGCCTGTGCAATGAAATCCTAGACCCCTACGGGCGCGGCAAGTCACCCGCCAAAACCTGAAGCGAGGCAGCCCCCTTCACTACCGTGAATGGACCACCCAGCACTTCACGGAATTCGGTAACTTGGGCACCCCTCCTGGGTCAACCTGTACCCCCTACGAGTGCGGCGAATAGCCCGCCAATCCTGGACTGAAGCCCCCTCCGTCTCAATGCCCTGAGATGCGGGCCCGTTGCCTTCTAGAACCCGGCTATCCGTGCACCCCTCCGCGGGGTAACCCTAGTACAGAAAGGTAAAATATACATACACCGGGTACATCGACCGCAACCAGGTCGTGCCCCAAAAGAATAATACAAACAGGCAGTGACGGCAGTCCACATGTCGGACGCTCGCCCCGCAATATCAAATGTACATAATACAACAAAACTGCACTAGCATTGCATCCAGGCTATCCCCCACGACCGATCCGCAACAACACAGCATAAACATAGAACATCAACGTGAAAGTCACGTTCGCAAATCCGTCTAACCGGGCTATAGCAGTCAGACCGGATTTACCGATCGAGTGACATTCACGGTCGCAGATATAATGTAAATACTGTGAAAAATGTGTTTAAAATTTTCCGGTTGACCAAAAATTAACAAGTGGGCCCCCAATCAAAACTGTAGCACTCACAGAAAACCTGGGCCAAATTTTAATATTCCAAATACCCCATTTTCATGTAAAAACCTCACCGGAAAAATTTGGTCCAGAGACCAAACTGAACCGCGGCGGAAGAGCGGCTCCAAGGAGGGTTACGCCGCGCTTCCGCGGCGGATCTACAGTAACTCATGCCCAAAATTTCCCAGATGTCTTATAATTTCCTGTACATCATTCTGCAATCACCTGAAAAATTTTTCGAGCCCGGAAAAAATCGACAGAAAACTGATGTACACAAAACGCGGTTTTTGGAATTTCGGTCGATCGGAAACGCAAACACATCAAACGAAGCTAGGTAAGGTTAATGGCGTGGCTCTGATACCATGTTGCGCCACGGCAGCGCCCCGGCCGTCTTACTCGAGGCCAAATTGCGGAATCAAAAATTTTCCTTACTCGGAAACCGGCGCTACCGCGGACAAAGAAAACCCGGATCGTAAACCATTAACCTAACTAGCAAACAAGAGATGGGAAAAGAAGTATACCGAGTGATCCGAGTCCTCCGGTCTTCTCTTCATCATCCCGATCTCCCGCGGAAAGTCTTTGCTCCACATCGTCGCCTCCTTGCCGGAAAGGGCACCACATCGCCTTCGTCTTTTACGGGCTCCCGCCTCAATACCGAGGCAACTCGAGCATGAAGCCGGCAACTCGACATGCCCAAGAAGTGCTGTAGAATGTGTAGTAGATCATGCTAGTCTCATTTGGGGTTTGTTGCCTTTGGATGGAGGAATGAGAACAAGGAAAATATATGGTGCTTTCATTTTTCCTTGCATGAAGATATGAGATGAAGAAATTTGTGTCATGCCAAAAATGAAATTTTCTCTCATCCTCACTCATAGTGGCCGGCCATCCTTGAATGAGAATGGAGGATGGAACAAAGCTAAAACCAATGAGGGAGGTAAGTGTAGGAGAAGTATGTGGTGACCATATCCAAAGTCAATGAAAACTTCAACCATGCTTTCACTTTAAACCCATACCTATTTCAAATCACAATAAATGAAAGCATGGAGGAAAGAAAAGATGCTTATCATAATCAATACATTTACAAGAAACCCCCCCACAAAGTGTAATTTGCAAAACTGCAAATTACCCCCTCCATCAGAAAAGTCCGGCCGGAAAAGAACAAAGGAAAACCGGCCGGAACGGAATGCAAACTGGCAACTCCAGAAAACTGGTCCCGTAATAAATTACAGGAAAACCCCGACACTGTGCATACACACCCGCATCTGTAATCCGACCGGATACAAATGCAATGAGACAAAATCTACACTGTACTAAACTAGGACCGACTTAAACCAAAGCCGGCTAGTAAATCTGTTCGATCCTGATCCGTGCAATACCGCACGTATCTGATCGAACCCTGCCATATCTCCATACGGCCTCTACAGCGTTTCGCCCGAAAGCTGAGTAACTGAAAGTGTGGTGGACTCTAAAGACTCGTCAATACTATGGCTGTGGATTTAACCACTGGCACGTCAGAGGTATAAGCCAATACGTGACGGGCCACCAGCTATTGACCAAAAGGGACGTCGATGAGGAAGCTCACCCCGACACCCAACTGAGCCTGTCAGTGACAATATCCGTACAGTCCGGTCCGTTCGTCTATGAGTATCGCATGGCGGGCCTAGGCGGTTGGTAAAAGTCAGACCCCCAAAAGCGGTACAAGTCGTGTCGGAGCGTAGCCCAGAACGCCCTGAGATACTACTGGAATACCTACCAGTAAATCTCCTGCCTCGGCCGAGGGCTTTGCGTAATGGCTCTCCTAGACACAGCGCGACCTCACCCCCAATACCGGGAGAGACGAACCCCTGCAGATCCGCTCACTGCCTCCATGTGGCTCGGGACTGTACCCAACTAAAACCTGTTTGCACGACTCCTTTGAGCCGTGGTAGGGTAGTAATCAAAGCACAGTGGGAACTCACACGAGACAAATGACGATCTCAGGTCGATGAACTAACCTGTACACATGTCACCTGGGAACTGCTATCTGACGTCTGGTACAAGACCAACTAGCAGGTTCCCGGCGAGTCCTGTCCGGTGTACTCATAACCCAATGAGCACCTGTATACATCTTAGGTGAACCAACTGACACCAGTGGCTTGTGAGACCGGCCACCGCCCCTCGTCGGGGTCTCGACTGTATACACTAGTCTACTAATGGAGTATCGATGCCCAGTCTCGAAACTCCCACGACTAGGGACCTTTTAAGGATGTGCTTATAGACTACCAGCTCCCACGTATATGATCGCCATCATACTGCTGGTCGTCAAGCAAGAATCCTAGGGGCTCTATCAACGTGTAATAGCGACATGTCAGGTCACCTAAAGCAGTACACGATGATAAAGATAAACCAGATAGCATACTATCATCTCGAGTAAGACTGTCCTACCGGGATAGGTCCTCCCTCAATCATTGCAATCACGTGCCTGTGATCCAATAATTGACTCTGAGGGCACTATCTCCAACACCTCCATCTATAATCCAAGAGCCAATGGGCTAGCCGAAACCTTCAATAAGACTCTATGCAAGTTCCTGAGGAAAAATGCTTCAGCCAACAAGAGAGACTGGAATCTTAAACTTTACGAGGCGTTCTGGGCATATCGTACCACGCACCGTACTCCAACTCAGTCCACTCCATACTCATTGCTCTTCGGAGTGGAGGCAGTCCTCCCCCTCGAAGTCGAAGTTCCAAGCTTAAGAATGGCCGTTCAGCACGAGTTGACGGAGGAGGAAAACGTGCTCCTTCGACTTGAAGAGCTCGATGCCCTCGAAGAAAAGAGGCTCGCGTTGCAGCAAAATCTGGAGCTATACCGAGCCCAAATGTAACGGGCCTATGAAAAGATAACCCGTCTCGGCGCTTTCAAGAAAGGTGAATTGGTGTTGGTCCTCAAAAGACCGATCATCCCTAATCGACATGCCAAGGGAAAATTCGAGCCAAACTGGGAAGGACCATACGTCATCGAGAAAGTGTTCGACGGAGGATCCTACCAACTAATAAGTGCCGAGGGAGAAAGGCCCATGCCACCCATCAATGGCCTATATCTCAAGAAATACTATACGTGAATGCTCCAAGTCGCAGGCGAATTGATCACATCAGCCCTACGGTCTGGATCATACATCCTGCAAAACCGTATACAATCCACGGGCGTAAATGACCCCTATCTCTCCTAAATCTTGCCGGTGAGACTACTTTTAAAGTCCCACCAGCGGCAAAAGAAAAAGAAAAAATAAAGAAAAAAAGAGAAAAAAAGAAAAAAGAAAAAAAAGGTATGTCCACAAGCAAAACGGGCACGGATGAAAACCCGAAAGGGCTCCGTGAGTAAAAATAGCAGGACTACCGGCGAGTTTGTGAAAACCTGAAAAGGCGCAAACTCGTGAAAAGAGGTGAAATACACTCGCAAAGTCCTCTCGACCTTGTGAGGAGAAAACCCCTGCGTGATATCCTTACGACTAACAAAGGAGCAACACACTTAGGAATCCTCACGATTCCTAAGGAGAACATACACCTGCGAGATCCTCACGACTCGTAGGGAGAAAATGCTTTTATGACCCTCACGGCTCATAAAACTGAAAAGCCTTAGGTGATAGGGACCCAAACCTGGCTCCTAAGCCATCGTTCCCTAACGGGCCACGGCAAATGATGAGTCGCTCATGGCATTTCGCTTCAGTGTTAGCGGTGCTGATGCCGACCAAAAACCCAAAACCCAAGTCCTCCCAAGGCAAATGATGAGTTGCTCCTGGCATTATTCCAGTGCAGCAATGCTGATGCCAAACAAGATCTAAATTCCAAGTCCCCAAACGGCGAATGATGAGTCGCTCCTGGTACCATATTCCAGTGTAGCAATGCAGACGCCAACCAAAATCCAATTTCTCAAAATTCTCCAGCCCTACGGCCAGTCCCCAAATTGACTGCCGTATACAACCCACGGGCTCAAATAATTCTCGTCATACCCATGCCCCACCACAATCACCAGTTACGCGGCTGGTCTCCGCCTTTGGAATTATGCTCCATTGAGAAGACCCACTCATGTGTCCTCACGATACACGAGGAGAACAAACCTTTGTGGGATCCTTACGACTCATAAAGGAAAAACACACTTAGGAGTCCTCACGACTCCTAAGGAGAAAATACACCTGCGGGATCCTTACGACTCGTAGGGAGAAAATGCTTTTATGGGACCCTCACGGCCTATAAAATTGAAAAGCCTTAGGTGATAGGGACCTAAACCTGTCTCCTAAGCCATCGCTCCCCCAACAGGAATAGGCAAATGATGAATTGCTCCTGGCACGTGTGCTTCAGTGTTAGCAACGCTAATGCCTACCCTAACCCTAAAATCCCAAACTCCAATCCAATAGACCCCTAAGTCTTTAAACTAGAAATAGATGACCCCTAAGTCGTTAAACTGGGAACAGATGACCCCTAAGTCGTTAAACTGGGAACGAGGGAAATCTCCCCATGGCAGATGATGATTCGCTCCTGGCTCCATATTCCAGAGCAGCGATGCTGATGCCAAACCAAAACCAAAATCCCCAAATCCTGTCATGACAAATGATGATTCGCTCCTGGTACCATATTCCAGCGTAGCGATGCTGATGTCAACCTAAATCACATCAAGTCAGCAAAACAACCAATGACCTCCCTGGCAGAATCAAATTCCACCTCGGAAACAAGTCAACTTCATCCCTGACGCCGCAAGAAGCGGGGCAAGTCAAATCTAGAACCGACCGTCCACGTCGCTAAAATGGCAGCACCGACCGTCCACGTCGCTAAAAGGGCAGCAACGACCGTCCAAGTAGCAAAAAGGGCAGAACCAACCGTCCAAGTCGCAAAAATGGCAGCACCAACCGTCCACGTCGCTAAAAGGGCAGCAACGACCGTCCAAGTCGCAAAAAGGGCAGAACCGACCGTCCAAGTCACAAAAAGGGCAGCATCGTTCGTCCACATCGCTAAAATGGCAGCACCGACTGTCCACGTCGCAAAAAGGGCAGAACCGACCATCCACGTCGCTAAAAGGGCAGCAATGACCGTCCAAGTGGCAAAAAGGGCAGAACCGACCGTCCAAGTCACAAAAAAGGCAGCATCGACCGTCCACGTCGCTAAAATGGCAGCACCGACCGTCGACGTCGCTAAAATGGCAGCACCGACCGTCCATGTCGCAAAAAGGGCAGAACCGACCGTCCACGTCGCTAAAACGGCAGCAACGACCGTTCAAGTGGCAAAAAGGGCAGAACCGACCGTCCAAGTCGCAAAAAGGGTAGCATCGACCGTCCACGTCGCTAAAATGGCAGCACCGACCGTCCACGTCGCTAAAATGGCAGCACCGGCCGTCCACGTCGCAAAAAGGGCAGAATCGACCGTCCAAGTCGCAAAAAAGGCAGCACCGATCTTCCACGTCGCAAAAAGGGCAGAACCGACCGTCCAAGTCGCAAAAAGGGCAGCACCGACCGTCCACGTCGCTAAAATGGCAGCACCGACCGTCCAAGTCGCAAAAAGGGCATCATCGACCGTCCACGTGGCTAAAAGGGCAGCCCGTTCAAGTCACAAAAAGGGCAGTATCGACCGTCCAAGTCGCTAAAAGGGCAGCATCGACTGTCCAAGTCGCAAAAAGGGCAGCATTGACCTTCCATGTCGTAAAAGGGGCAGCTCAGGATTCCTACAAAGCGGAAACCAGATCACTCCGGGCCAGGGAAACGTCTATCACGGACACTCCGTCTCGGAGACATGTCAAGCAACGACCGTCCATGTCGTAAAAAGGGCAGTGCCAGCTTCCCAAAAAGCGGGAACCAAATCAGGTCGCCTCCAAGTAAAAGAAGATCCATCAATTTCATGCATATGACCTACATATGTGGTGTGTATTTAATGATGGGGGGAAATTTGTTGGGGTAAAAATTTACACCCCGGTTGACCAAGTCAAAATCGAAGTCAACCCTAAGCCAAGTGGGCCCAAGCCCAGATCCAATGGGCCCATGCCCGGGTCGAGCCCGAACATGAAGCGGCCGGCCTCCCCCCATGCCAAGATAAAATTTTTTGTAATAAATAATTTTGTTGTATTTCTTTTATTTTATTTTATGGATAAATGTAAGAAAAATAGGCATAAAACCAAATTTTTGTAAAGCCCATGGCTTATGTGCAAAAAGAAATGGCACATGAGCCATGGGATAGGCAAAATGCCATTTTGTGAAGCCCAAAGGGCCATGTGTAAAGTGTATGGCCTATAAAGGCAAAGATAATGAAATATCTCAACAACTTTTCTCTTTCTCCAAAATTTTTTTTAGATCTGATATCTTTTCTCTTTCCTCAAGGTTCCAAAAGCTTCTTCTTTCTTTTGAATTAAATCAAGAGTTTTACTTTTCATTTTATAAAACTAAATAGTTTTCACCACAAAACTCATAAAGAGGAACTCAGATCTTCTATTAGATCTCAAAAAGAATAGATTTTTAAAATCTCATATCTCTTGATCTTCAAGATCCAGCAACTAGAAGAGAAAGAAGAACCCCTTTCATCAACCCCAAAACATCTTAGGAGTTTAACTCCACTCTGGTTTCTTTTTCGAGAATTTCTGGGGCTAAAAGCCTCTTTTTCTCGCCAGCGCTCAAGCGCAAAGCGCCCACGTGCCGACACGTGGCGCGCTTACGCTCCAGCACCCTGCGCTCAAGCGCAAAGCGCCCACGTGCCGACACGTGGCGCGCTTGCGCTCAAGCGCCCAACGCTCAAGCGCAAAGCGCCCACATGCCGACACGTGGCGTGCTTGCGCTCCAGCGCTCTGCGCTCAAGCACAAAGCGTCCACGTACCGACAAGTGGCGCCCTTACGCTCAAGCGCAAAGCGCCCACATGCCGACACGTGGCGGGATCCCCGTAAAAACTCTGCGTGGCTCCCGATATATCCAAACCCCCCTTCAAAACAACACACACGTACACTGCACATTGAGTCTGCATGACCAGTTTAACTAGTTAATCGGAGGTTCCCTCGCCCCAAAGGCGAGGGGTAATTAACGGTAGCTTAGTCCGCGGCTGCCGAAGATTCGGATCCCCACAATCATTAAACCCCGGCCTACCCTAGGCAGGGGGATCTGTAGTATGCCTGACAAGCGCGCGCGTATTCCCATCTCAATGGGGTGACGAAAAACACCCTACAGATTCTGGCTCGCCCGGTGGGACCATTCTCTCCTCCCATATTTCGGGTTAAACGTTCATGCGAACTCAATCAATATACATATCGATTGCCTATACTGAAATGATGTTTTCTTTTCGTGCCGCAATCAACTTTCAACGACAATGTCTCCCAAGACGAATTCAGCTTCCAAAGCGACCCCAATTCCGTACGTGGTCAAGATCAACGCTCGTGTGGTTCTTCCCGAAAGCCTCAGTCGACAGTAGGAGGAACTGCCCCGCCAGTTTGGCTCCGTCATCATCTACCCTGCCGGAAGCGCTCATCTGGCGGAAATCCCGGCGAAACAGGCGGCCAAGCCGGTCTCAAGGGGCAAGAGGCCGAATGTCGTGATCGCCAAGACACCACAACCGAAACTTAAGACAGTGTCTGAACGATTCCCTGGTGCTCCAGCGCGGGGCAAGAACTCCGGTACAAAGGGAAACATCAAATGTTATGGATGAGCTCAGGCGATGACTCCAACAAATGCACAATCGAGCGTATCTCCGAAGCCCTCCATCGCCCAGTCTGCAGGGTCTTCCCAAAGAACCAAAGTCTGCCAGGTGCTTAGAACAGAAAAGTTAAGGCAGAAGCGGCTCAGGTATCGAGCCAACAAGAGGGCCAGGGCTTCGGCCAAGTGGAATCTTGTGAAGTTCCAAGAACAGGGTTACTCTGTGACGACGGCTGAGTCAGCCGTAAAGATCAGCAATTCCTTCGAACCTCTGAAGTGAGTTCAGAAAAATGCCATGACCGCCCGAATCAAGAAGACAGCGGTCCGAACGTCGCTACAAAGAGACGTGTCCCGGCCCCAACAGAAAAAGTATGGCACTGTCTCTTCAAGGGTCTATCAGGCGCTCTGTGCCGCACAAAAGCAGCGAGCAAAATCCAGAAAAGAATCGCCAGCACCACTCAAGAATCCGGCCAGGCCATCCGCCTTCAATCGACTACCCGTTACTGAAACAGGGGGGTCAAGGCAGCGATCTGTGAAATCAGCAGCTGATAATAAAAAGACGGCTGGATATATTATCCATACGGTCTATATGGCGGGCGGGCGCCCTAGCGACAATCTTCGCAGCAAAAGCAAGGATGGGGCCACCACATCCCAAGCCCAATCTGGCTTGAATGTGGTCGCTGCTGCCCAAGAACAGCCGCCTCCGCTGGATGAAGAAATCCCTCTCGATGAGGATGATAGGCAGAAAGACCTCTCGGTCCATGCAGAGTCAAGCTCGGACAGCGAGGAAGAGCCGACTTTCCGCCCCAGGACGGCGGAGCAAGAGCTGCTTCAAGAGCTTCGAAAACAGCTCAGGAGCAAGGATAAAGAGATGGCCAAGCTCTATTCGAAAATTGATGACCTAACAAACGTTGTGATGCAGCTTACGGCTCAAATTGCTCGAGCGCCTCCCAATCAAGCACAAGTCGCTACTCATCAGCCGGGTGATGACAATCCGAAGCAGCCAATGCCTGTTCCTTTAAGTCCAAGACTGGTCAAGCCGCACGAAAGCCGGCCACATTCCGCTTCTGGGGACGCCTTGGCCCCAGATAGCACTATCCCGCTAACACAAGACCGGATAATGGATTTGGTCACCAGCAAAGTTAAAACATTAGTAGCTGAAGCTGAAGCTCAGAAAGAAATTGGCAGTAGTGGGCGGCCATATCCCGCACAGTACGATCTGATCGAGTTCCCGAGCGGCTACGTCATTCCTAAGTTCGGAAGATTCGACGGAACTGGGAATGCAAACCAGCACGTCGCCCACTTCAAAGCATCGTGCGGAAATACAGGGGGCAATGACGCGCTCCTTCTTCGTCAGTTTGTCAACAGCCTGACCGGTGTCGTCTTCGACTGGTACGCGAGTATACCAGACGGGTCCGTCATTACCTTTGCCCAAATGGAGTCTCTGTTTCGGTAAAGGTTCATGAGCGTCAGTGATAAAATTTCCATTGCCGACCTTGTGAGGACCTAGCCGGGGAAGAATGAAAGCAACACCGACTTTATCGTTCGATGGCGTAATCTCATAGTCAAGTGCGAACCGCCGCTGGAGCAGGACCAGTCCGTCAACCTTCTCATTGGGAACCTTAGCAATTGGATGGTCACATTCTTGTGTACAGCGGGCTTCAAGACATTTCAGGAGCTAACCAAGAAAGTCCAAATGCTGAAAGCTCGAAGCAAGAGTCCCCGCCGGACTCTAAGAGAGACAAAACTTGGAAAATCAAGCGGGACGACAACCGTAGAAGCGGGAGTTCCAGCAGTACCAATGTCTTCAACGCGTCCGACAATGAAGAAAAGCGAAGGGCGGGCGAATCTAAAACCAACCGGTCTCGAAAGCTATTGCTGGGAGGAGATGGGCCTTCCCTAGAGGAGAAGAAGAACAAGGTTTACTCTTTCAGAAGGGACAAGATCCGTAAGATATTTAAAGATGCCTTGAACAACGACCTACAATTGCCGGAGTCGAAAAGACCCCAAGAAGCAAAAATGACCGACAATCCCCTGTATTACCCGTTCCACCGAGTAGTGAGCCATGCGATCGAGGATTGCTATATCTTCAAGGACTGGGTCGAGAAGCAGTACAAGGCTGGAGAGATCGAGCTGTCCAAAAGCGTGTTGGAAAACAATCAAGTTGCAACCGCCAACTTTATAGAGACAGAAGTTGAAGCCTTCTAGGAGCAGACAGCTGAAACTGCTGCCCTGACAAATGAGACTGACTCTTCGCGGCCTCCGTGGAATACGCACATGTCTAATAAGACGAAGAAGATGATAAAGCTACTTCGGAAAGAGCCCAGGACGGAATGGAAAGGGCAGAAGAAGCCTACCAGTCCAGCTGCCAATGCGGCTCTATCAGGCTCAAAATCCAAAAAGCTCAAGAAGAAAAAAAGTGCAGCTCGGCGCGAAAAGGAATTTGTAGGGAGATCGACCATTCAAAAATATATCGATTCCCTCGAAGAATATGAACAGAAAGAAAGAACTCTGATTCAATTGAAGGAGTTCTTCCCTGTACGAGCGGCTGAAATTCTGGAGGAGTTAGAAGAAAACCCCAATGAAGAGATCCCAGCAGTGACTTGCTACGCCATCCATCTTGGCAGCGACTCTGAGGAGGAGCTCTATTTTCCCGAAGAGGACGAGGAGCTCGCCACAAAGGCCGATCAAATCCAGCTCAGAAGCGGCAGGGCTCTACCGCCAAATCAGGGCAACGCCCCAAAAGGGAAGGAAAAACAAGTGGCTAATGATGAAGATGGCAGAGAACCGGCTGATGAAAACTCAAGTCCTTCCTCAGTAGACTATAATGTTTTGGCTCACCTCCGAAAGCTTCCGTCTCTCCTTAGCATCTACGATGCCTTGGTTCTATCTCAAGAGCTTAGAGATGTTCTCATTCATGCTCTACAAAGCCCTGAGCGGTATCAGGCTCGCTTTGCGGAAATTAATATGAAAGAAGCTCAGTACACTTTGCAAGCCGCCGCAGTCACGTTTAAGGATGAAGACTTACTAATGGGAACGACTGAGCATAATCGGCCGCTTTACGTGACCGGGTACAGCGACGGGGATCAGATTAATCGCATATTGATTGATCCGGGGTCCTCAGTGAAGATCATGAACTTGCGAACACTGAAGAGTTTGTCAATAGACGTCCGACACCTGTCAAGGGAAATGATTGTCATTCAAGGCTTCAATCAAAACTGCCAGCAAGTTCTGGGGTCTATAGCTTTGCTAATCAAATTCGGGGATCTGCAAACTGAAGCTAAGATATACGTGATCGACGCAGACACGTCTTATAAGATTCTCTTGGGACGGCCGTGGCTCCACGATTACGGCATCGTCCCATCAACTCTCTATCAGTGCATGAAGTATACTAAAAATGGCGAAGAAAGACGCATTGACGGAGACATCCAGCCGTTCGGTGTGCATGAAGTCCGATATGAAGATTCTCGGTACTTTATGAACAACTAAAATGCTAAGCCACAACTGATTGAGGATAGAGCGGCCCCAAGACTCAAAAGCAAATCTGAGCCGGCAGTCACTTTCAAAAGCAAAAACGCCCAAGTGCGCCCGCGTTTTGGTAGCGACATTGATGAGTCCGACGCTGGAAGTCCGTCCTTCCGTAAAACTCGCCCTCATTTCGGTAGCAATACGGATGAATCTGTTACTGAAGCCCCATCTAGCAGCAAAGGCCGCCCTCATCTTGGCAGCGACACTGAAGAGTCGGAGGAAGAGGGCTTGCCGTGCAACAGCGGTGCAGATTGGACCTCTATGTAACAAGCGAAACTACGAGAGACCTTCGAAATTGCAGAAGGGTCCCTAACTGTCACAAGGGTACTAGAGCAGATGTGCAAAAAGATGGATGCGTTGTCAGTCTCCACCGTGGACCAGCTGAAAACTTTCTACGTTCCCGGGAGGAAAAGTGGACAGAAGGGCATCTTGTTTTATAGGTCAAACCCCGTTGTGCACCCGGACAATTTGTCTGTCACGTGCCTTCCATATGAGAGAGGCATAAGAGCCGTCCTCAATCCCAGATACTATGCGCCCGAGATGCGGGAATACTTTAAAAAGTGCGGATGCCAGTTATATCAAACGGAGTCCGAAGCAAAGTTTTATGAAGGGCTATGGCATCCGCCCCAGGTCCGAGCACTCATCGATGGACGAATTTCAGATAGACGGGGCATAGGCTACATTCAACCTGATTCCAAAGCATGCTACATGATCCATGTTGGTGAGGCCAGAGAAGAGTCAAATGATGAAGACGAGCTAGCCGAGCCGGAAGAAGCTCCTCAAGAGCTCGAAGATAGCGGACAAGCGACCTTTGACGAGCTAACCGAGATTGACTTAGGAACGCCCGATGATCCAAGGCCGACCTACATCGGCTCACTCTTGTCGGAGGAAATGAAAAAGCAGATAATTGCCCTGCTGCATGAGTTCGTCGACTGCTTCGCGTGGACATACAAAGAAATGCCTGGCCTTTCCCCTGAAGTGGCCTTGCATAAGCTGGCTATATCTCCTGATGCGAAGCCAGTCAAACAAGCTCCTCGAAGAATGAGAAGGGAACTAGAAGAAAAGGTCATCGAGGAAACCAAGAAGCTCATCGATGTTGGCTTCATCAGGGAAGAGAAATATGCGGACTGGATCTCATGCATAGTCCCAGTGAAGAAGAAAAATGGGCAGATCCGAGTTTGTGTCGATTTCAGGGACCTCAACAAGGCATGTCCAAAAGACGACTTCCCGCTACCGGTCATGGAAATGATGGTCCATGACACCTCAAATTACAAGTTGTTCACCTTTATGGATGGCTCGTCTGGATATAATCAGATCAAGATGTCGCCTGAGGATGAGAAGCACATAGCATTTCGAACCCCGATCGGAATATATTGCTACAAGGTGATTCCATTCGGACTGAAGAACGCAGGTGCTACATATCAAAGGGCAATGACTAATATCTTTGATGACCTAATCCATAAAGTCGTCGAAAGCTATGTTGATGACCTGTTCGTCAAAACTAAAGCCAAGGCCGACCACATCCAAGATTTTAGGACCGTTCTCACCAGACTGAGGGAATACGTTCTGAAGATGAATCCTTTAAAGTGCGCTTTTGTCATGTCATCGGGAAAATTCCTGGGCTTCATAGTTCGACATCAAGGGATCGAAGTTGACCCATCAAAGATAAAGGCCATCATGGAGATGCCCCCTCCGAAGAGTCTGATGCAGCTAAGATCTTTTCAAGGCAAGCTTGCTTATATACGGAGGTTTATCTCAAATTTATCGGGGAGATGTAGGCCCTTCTCAAAGCTCATGAAGAAAGGAGCTCCTTTTGTTTGGGATGCCGAATGTCAAGAGGCGTTCGAAAGCATCAAACGGTACTTGTTTCACCCTCCAGTGCTGGCCGCTCCCATTCCAAATAAACCGCTGATTCTCTATACTGCCGTGCTAGATGAGTCATTCGGTGCGCTCCTTGCCCAGAACAACGAGGAGGGAAAAGAGAATGCCCTCTACTACCTAAGTCGAACTTTAGTCGGGGTGGAACACAACTACTCCCCGATCGAAAAGCAATGCTTGGCTCTGATGTTTGCTGTGAAGAAGCTGAGGCACTATCTGCTCGCTCACCGAGTTATGCTGATCTCCAAGGTCGACCCACTCAAACACTTGATGACCAAAGCAAGCCTAGCCGACAGAATGGCAAGATGGGCTGTCATGTTACTTGAGTTTGACATAATTTATACTCCTCAGAAAGCAGTGAAAGGGCAAGCTCTTGCAGACTTCCTCGCCGCTCATCCTATACCAGAAGGGTCGCCGCTAAATTGTGAGTTACCCGACGAACAAGTGCTGCACCTCGAGGGAGATGAGCCATGTTGGGAGCTCTACTTCGATGGGGCCTCATCGATAAGGACCTCCAGTAAATCAAGCGTCCCGGAGATAAAAGCTGGGATAGGATTGGTGTTCATCACGCCATCAATGGGAACCCTACGGCGTTCATTTTCTCTCACCGAGCCTCGCACAAACAACGAGGCCGAGTATGAAGCTCTGATAGCTGGTCTGGAGCTCGCCATAGAAATGGAAATCCTTCGGCTACGGGTTTACGGTGACTCCCAGCTTGTCGTCAACCAAGTAAGCGGCGATTATAAGATATACAAACCTGAATTAGTTCGGTACAGAGGCCGAGTGGTGGAACTCATGAAACGGTTCACTCATATTGAACTAACGAGAGTCCCTAGAGCGTTGAACGGAAAAGCTGACGTACTCGCTCGCTTAGCCAAGGAGCTGGCTGATCCTGACATGGATGAAATTCTGATCACAGTCAGGAGCCGGCAAATTCTACCCCCGGTCTCTCTACGAGAAGAGGAAAGCGCAGAACAGAAGAGCAGTCCTGCCGAAGAAGCTTCGATCATCCAAGACGAGCCCGATTGGAGAGAACCCTTCATAGAGTACCTCCGATACGACAAGCTGCCCGAAGAAAAATCTGCGAGGATTCAGCTGAAAAAAAGAGCTCTCCGATACGTGTTTGTAAATGACACGTTATACCGCAGGTCATATGACCAACTCTGGCTCAGGTGTCTATCATTGGCCGAAGCCCAAAAGGTCATGAAAGATGTTCACTCGGGCGTTTGCGGTGCTCACCAATCTGGCCCCAAGATGCGACTTCAAATCAAACGACTTGGGTATTACTGGCCCACCATGATACGGGATTGCGGAGAGCAAGCAAAGAAATGTCAGATCTGCCAAATCCATGGTGATTTCATTCACAAGCATCCCAATCCGTTGGATCCTACGGTGGCGTCGTGGCCCTTCGAAGTCTGGGGCACCGACATTGTTGGCCCAATTGATCCTCCATCATCCAAAGGCCACCGATTCATACTGGCCGCGACAGACTACTTTTCCAGATGGGCTGAAGCTGTCCCGCTAAAAGAAGTCAAGACACAAGATATTCTGACATTCTTCTAGCATAATATTATATACCGCTTCGGTACACCAAGAAGAATCATTTCTGACAACGGGCCTTCTTTCAAGAGCTTCAATGTCTCAAGGTTCGCTACTCAGCACAGGATAGACTGGAGATATTCCTCCATCTATAATCCAAGAGCCAATGGGCTAGCCGAAGCCTTCAATAAGACTCTATGCAAGCTCCTGAGGAAAAATGCTTCAGCCAACAAAAGAGACTGGAATCTCAAACTTCACGAGGCGTTGTGGGCATATCGTACCACGCACCGTACTCCAACTCAGTCCACTCCATACTCATTACTCTTCGGAGTGGAGGCGGTCCTCCCCCTCGAAGTCGAAGTTCCAAGCTTAAGAATGGCCGTTCAGCACGAGTTGACGGAGGAGGAAAACATGCTCCTTCGACTTGAAGAGCTCGATACCCTCGAAGAAAAGAGGCTCGCGGTGCAGCAAAATCTGGAGCTATACCGAGCCCAAATGTCACGGGCCTATGACAAGATAACCCGTCTCGGCACTTTCAAGAAAGGTGAATTGGTGTTGGTCCTCAAAAGACCGATCATCCCTAATCGACATGCCAAGGGAAAATTCGAGCCAAACTGGGAAGGACCATACGTCATCGAGAAAGTGTTCGACGGAGGATCCTACCAACTAATAAGTGCCGAGGGAGAAAGGCCCATGCCACCCATCAATGGCCGATATCTCAAGAAATACTACACGTGAATGCTCCAAGTCACAGGCGATTGGAGCACATCAGCCCTACGGTCTGGATCATACATCCTGCAAAACCGTATACAATCCACTGGCGTAAATGACCTCTATCTCTCCCAAATCCTGCCGGTGAGACTACTTTTAAAGTCCCACCAGCGGCAAAAAAAAAAGAAAAAAAAAGAAAAAAGAAAGTAAAAAGAAAAAAAAGGTATGTCCACAAGCAAAACGGGCGCGGATGAAAACTCGAAAGGGCTCCGTGAGTAAAAACAGCAGGACTACCGGCGAGTTTGTGAAAACCTGAAAGGGCGCAAACTCGTGAAAAGAGGTGAAATACACTCGCAAAGTCCTCTCGACCTTATGAGGAGAAAACCCCTGCGTGATATCCTTACGACTCACAAAGGAGCAACACACTTAGGAATCCTCACGATTCCTAAGGAGAACATACACCTGCGAGATCCTCACGACTCGTAGGGAGAAAATGCTTTTATGACCCTCACGGCTCATAAAATTGAAAAGCCTTAGGTGATAGGGACCCAAACCTGGCTCCTAAGCCATCGTTCCCCAACGGGCCACGGCAAATGATGAGTCGCTCATGGTATTTCGCTTCAGTGTTAGCGGTGCTGATGCCGACCAAAAACCCAAAACCCAAGTCCTCCCAAGGCAAATGATGAGTTGCTCCTGGCATTATTCCAGTGCAGCAATGCTGATGCCAAACAAGATCCAAATTCCAAGTCCCCAAACGGCGAATGATGAGTCGCTCCTGGTACCATATTCCAGTGTAGCAATGCAGACGCCAACCAAAATCCAATTTCTCAAAATTCTCCAGCCCTACGGCCAGTCCCCAAATTGACTGCCGTATACAACCCACGGGCTCAAATAATTCTCGTCATACCCATGCCCCACCACAATCACCAGTTACGCGGCTGGTCTCCGCCTTTGGAATTATGCTCCATTGAGAAGACCCACTCATGTGTCCTCACGATACACGAGGAGAACAAACCTTTGTGGGATCCTTACGACTCATAAAGGAAAAACACACTTAGGAGTCCTCACGACTCCTAAGGAGAAAATACACCTGCGGGATCCTTACGACTCGTAAGGAGAAAATGCTTTTATGGGACCCTCACGGCCTATAAAATTGAAAAGCCTTAGGTGATATGGACCTAAACCTGTCTCCTAAGCCATCGCTCCCCCAACAGGAATAGGCAAATGATGAATTGCTCCTGGCACGTGTACATCAGTGTTAGCAACGCTGATGCCTACCCTAACCCCAAAATCCCAAACTCCAATCCAATAGACCCCTAAGTCTTTAAACTAGGAACAGATGACCCCTAAGTCGTTAAACTGGGAACAGATGACCCCTAAGTCATTAAACTGGGAACGAGGGAAATCTCCCCATGGCAGATGATGATTCGCTCTTGGTACCATTTTCCAGTGCAGCGATGCTGATGCCAAACCAAAACCAAAATCCCCAAATCCTGTCATGACAAATGATGATTCGCTCCTGGTACCATATTCCAGCGTAGCGATGCTGATGTCAACCCAAATCACATCAAGTCAGCAAAACAACCAATGACCTCCCTGGCAGAATCAAATTCCACCTTGGAAACAAGTCAACTTCATCCCTGATACCGCAAGAAGCGGGGCAAGTCAAATCCAGAACCGACCGTCCACATCGCTAAAATGGCAGCACCGACCGTCCACGTCGCTAAAAGGGCAGCAACGACCGTCCAAGTCGCAAAAAGGGCAGAACCAACCGTTCAAGTCGCAAAAATGGCAGCACCGACCGTCCACGTCGCTAAAAGGGCAGCAACGACCGTCCAAGTCGCAAAAAGGGCAGAACCGACCGTCCAAGTCACACAAAGGGCAGAACCGACCGTCCACGTCGCTAAAAGGGCAGCAACGACCGTACAAGTCGCAAAAAGGGCAGAACCGGCCGTCCAAGTCACAAAAAGGCAGCATCGACCGTCCACGTCGCTAAAATGGCAGCACCGACCGTCCACGTTGCTAAAATGCCAGCACCGATCGTCCACGTCGCAAAAAGTGCAGAACCGACCGTCCACGTCGCTAAAAGAGCAGCAACGACCGTACAAGTCGCAAAAAGGGCAGAACCGACCGTCCAAGTCACAAAAAGGCAGCATCGACCGTCCACGTCGCTAAAATGGCAGCACCGACCGTCCACGTTGCTAAAATGGCTGCACCGACCGTCCACGTCGCAAAAAGGGCAGAACCGACCGTCCACGTCGCTAAAAGGGCAGCAACGACCGTCCAAGTCGCAAAAAGGGCAGAACCGACCGTCCAAGTCGCTAAAATGGCAGCACCGCCCGTCCACGTCGCTAAAATGGCAGCACCGGCCGTCCACGTCGCAAAAGGGCAGAACCGACCGTCCAAGTCGCAAAAAGGGCAGCACCGACCGTCCATGTCGCAAAAAGGGCAGAACCGACCGTCCAAGTCACAAAAAGGGCAGCACCGACCGTCCACGTCGCTAAAATGGCAGCACCGACCGTCCAAGTCGCAAAAAGGGCATCATTGACCGTCCACGTCGCTAAAAAAGTAGCCCGTCCAAGTCGCAAAAAGGGCAGTATCGACCGTCCAAGTCGCTAAAAGGGCAGCATCGACTGTCCAAGTCGCAAAAAGGGCAGCATTGACCTTCCATGTCGTAAAAAGGGCAGCTCAGGATTCCAACAAAGCGGAAACCAGATCACTCTGGGCCAGGGAAACGTCTATCACGGACACTCCGTCTCGGAGACATGTCAAGCAACGACCGTCCATGTCGTAAAAAGGGCAGTGCCAGCTTCCCAAAAAGCGGGAACCAAATCAGGTCGCCTCCAAGTAAAAGAAGATCCATCAATTTCATGCACATGACCTACATATGTGGTGTGCATTTAATGATGGGGGGAAATTTGTTGGGGTAAAAATTTACACCCCGGTTGACCAAGTCAAAATCGAAGTCAACCCTAAGCCAAGTGGGCACAAGCCCAGATCCAATGGGTCCATGCCCGGGTCGAGCCCGAACATGAAGCGGCCGGCCTCCCCCCATGCCAAGATAAAATTTTTTGTAATAAATAATTTTGTTCTATTTCTTTTATTTTATTTTATGGATAAATGTAAGAAAAATAGGCATAAATCCAAATTTTTGTAAAGCCCATGGCTTATATGCAAAAAGAAATGGCACATGAGCCATGGGATGGGCAAAATGCCATTTTGTGAAGCCCAAGGGGCTACGTGTAAGTGTATGGCCTATAAAAGCAAAGATAATGAAATATCTCAACACCTTTTCTCTTTCTCTAAAAAAAATTTTAGATCTGATATCTTTTCTCCTTCCTCAAGGTTCCATAACCTTCTTCTTTCTTTTGAATTAAATCAAGAGTTTTACTCTTCATTTTATAAAACTAAATAGTTTTTCACCACAAAACCCATAAAGAGGAACTCAGATCTTCCATTAGACCTCAAAAAGAAGAGATTTTTAAAATCTCATATCTCTTGATCTTCAAGATCCAGCAACCAGAGGAGAAAGAAGAACCTCTTTCATCAACCCCAAAACATCTTAGGTGTTTAACTCCACTCTGATTTCTCTTTCGAGAATTTCTGGGGCTAAAAGCCTCTTTTTCTCGCCGGCGCCCAAGTGCAAAGCGCCCACGTGTCGAAACGTGGCGCGCTTGCGCTCCACCGCCCTGCGCTCAAGCGCAAGGCGTCCACGTGCCGACACGTGGCGCGCTTGCGCTCCAGCGCCCTGCGCTCCAGCGCAAAGCGCCCACGTGCCGACACGCGGCCCCCTTGCGCTCAAGCCCAAAGCACCCACATGCCGACACGTGGCGGGACCCCCGTAAAAACTCTGCGTGGCTCCCGATATATCCAAACCCCCCTCCAAAACAATACACTCGTACACTGCACATTGAGTCCGCATGACTAGTTTAACCAGTTAATCAGAGGTTCCCTCACCCCAAAGGCGATGGGTAATTAACGGCAGCTTAGTCTGTGGCTGCCGGTGATTCGGATCCCCACAATCATTAAACCCCGGCTTACCCTAGGCAGGGGGAATCTTTAGTACGTCAGACAAGCATGCGCGTATTCCCGTCTCAATGGGGTGACGAAAAACACCCTACACCCCCAAATTCAGGCAAGACGTTTGTCTTTCCCGGTTTTCGGCAGAGAACATATTCTGGCACGCCCGGTGGGACCTTTACCTCTTTCAACTCTACACTTCGTGTGTCGTGTTCGCGAACGAATCGCGGTTTGATATGGTTGCCCTTGGGTTCGAGATACTAAGATTTGGTTTTGCTCCCGTGCAAAAAAAAGAACATCAATGGCCTCTAACTGTTCCAGCTGCAGCAACAACTCCCGTTCCGCCTCATCTGGAGGAGTAACCTACGGGCCCTAAGCGGTCTCCCTTTTCATAATGCCGGTGGAACAAGTGACCCAAGCCACCACTGGGCTATTCTTCAGGACCATGATCCCACCAACGAGCTTCAACGTTCAAATGCCGTCGCACGAAGCTCCAAAGAAGTCGGTCTTTAATCGGCTTACAACTACCGCGGCCCCTCTCAATGGGTCGCCCAAGTCCAGTGCCTCAGTTTTCAGCAGACTGGGCCAAAGCTCAAGTGGGCCCATGAAGAAGCCCGTGATACCTGAAGCGGCCATCCCGAAGCGGATAGCCATTCCTACTCCTGAAATCATCAAGGTGGCTTCTTCTGCTAAAGGGTTGGTCTTTACAAGACTGGCCGTTTCAGCACCTACACCACGCGAAGTCATGAAGGCTGCTTTCCCTGTTCGAAAGCTGGCCTTCGCAAGACTGACTATCCCCTCTCAATGGACGTCAGTCTTCGACAGGCTAGCACCAATAACAGCCTCTTTTCAAAGAAGGGGCATGAAGAAGCTCATCCAACAGCAAAGGCGATCCCGGCTGCAGGACATGCTCGACGTCGCCACTGGCGCCGAGTGAGGAAAGCTGGGGGCAGTTCACCCTCTGGACTGACTCCGCCAGCTCCAACTGTGGAAGTTGATGTTGCTGTTCCAACTGAGAACAGTTTTGAACCACTCAGGAGGGTCTGCAAGAACTCTCCGATTGCTGTGCTGAAAAGATCTCCTCCACCTGTGGAGAATGCCACAAAGGCGAAGCTTGAACAACCCCCTCAACGTCTGTCCTCCAAAATTTTCAAAGTCTGGCGTCAAGTCTAGGACTCGGTGATTGATTAAGACTACCCTCGCCGACAGGAAAAGATGAAAGCGCGGCGAGAAGAGGACTATCCTGTCAAGCTACAGAAGGTGTCATCTATTTGGGTGCCCACTGCAACGGCTCCCTCAACTTCGACCGCCTACAAGAGGAGAAGGCCGGAGAAAATTCCCGTGTCTGCGACAAATGTCAAGGGCACTGAGCCTAAATGCCCTAAGTCTGGGGGTATGGTGGTGCATACCGTAGTATCCGGAAAAGAGGATAGCCGTATCTCCACAGGTCATCGACCGCTTACGCGATCAGTGACTAAGGCTCAGGAGCAGCAGCAACAAAAGCTCCAAGAGATGCTAACAGCTATGGCTACACTCATGGTACCAAAAGCAAGCCTGGAGACATCCTCGGAACAACGTCATGAGCAAGAAATTGATACCGAATTCCTTCGTAGAATTCTTGAGAAGAAGGATAAAGAGGCCGCGGAACAAGCGGCCAACATAAAACAAATGACCCTTTTATCCCAAGATATGGTGGGCCTGATGATCCAGCCGGACCCTCTAGCCGAAGATCTTCCAGTAATAATTGAAGATGATAGAGGAGAGACATCAAATTCTCTGCCAGCTCTGTCAGCAGCCAAGGAGGAGACCATCTCTAAAGCCATGCTCGATGATTATATAGCTCAGCAAATACGAGCTCATCAAGCGAATGAAGCAACCGGCCAAGTCGTCAGAACTGGGCGACCATATCCAGGATGGTACGATCAGATAAAATATCCGCCAGGATAAACAATTCCTAAATTCCATGTGTACAAGGGGACAGGCAATCCCCATCAACATGTCGCTCAGTTCAAGGCTCTCTGCGGCAACACTGGAGGAGATGATAAGCTACTGCTTCGCCAATTCGTCGGCGGCTTGGTGGAGACGGCGTTCGAATGGTACTCAGAGCTTCCCAATGACTCCGTCAAAACTTTTATGGGGGTAGAATTACTGTTTACCCAACGTTTCGCCAGTGCTAGCGAGCACACCCCGATCACCGCGTTAATTAACGCTAGAGTGAAGCCAGGCAAAACATGGGTGCAGTGTGCGATACGGTGGAGGAATCTATGGTCGAAGTGCGAGCAGCACATCGAAGAAGTGCCTGTGGTAGGCATGTTCATAGGGACCCTCGACCCTCAGGAGACCATTTCATAATTCATGATGTTCTTCAAGCCAACTACTTTCCAGGCCTTGATTGACAAACTGACCCAAATGGATTAGATGGGTCATAAACCATCCTCTTCGAAGTTGGAATCTCGAAATGAGAAAGGGAAAGGCAAAGTGACCTTCGTTGCCAATGCACAGCAGCAACCCAGTGGTCCAAAACCAATTGACTGCCAAGACGAAAGACGGCGATTGTTTAATGAGAAACTGAAGCGCCCTTATTCGTTTTCCAAGGATAAAACAAGGAGATTGTTTGAATTAGTGGTGCACAACAGGCTCATCAACCTACCGGATCCAAAATGCCCATTGCAACCCGGTGAGGCTAATAATCCCAATTATTACCCCTATCACCAAGCGATAGGCCATCCAATCGAAGATTGCTTCGTCTTCAAAGAGTGGATTAAGAACCAATAACAACATGGCAAATTCGCACTGTCCGAGAATTAGAAAGTAAACCTGCCCCAGCCGCACGCTCTCAAAAAGGCGGACACACCGGGGGCATCATGCTCTTTTGTAGAAGAAGCTCCATGGGAGGTCGTTCTTTCAGCCAAAATGAAAAGATTGCTGAAGGATCTCCAAACATGCCCGGCGATCAAATGGAAAAGTCCACTGGAACCCAAAGTCATCAAGGGAATGCTGAAGCCGCACCCGACGCCAAAAATTGGTGGGGATGGTCAAAACGCCCATACCCAGCCGTCAAAGTCTTCGAAGAAGAAGAAGAAGCCCAGAAAGCCCGTGAAGCTTGGTAACAAGCACATGGATCTGCAGAAACATATTGACGCACTGGAAGAATATAACTAGAAAGCGTGGATCCCAGTCACACTCCAAGAGTTTCTCAACCACATCCTTGAGGACAGAAATGATGAAGGAGAAGACTCATCGGATGAACCTGAAGATTATGTGGCAAGCTGTCATGTGATCTCTCACTCGTCGATAGACGGTGAAGAAGTTCCTGACGCAGAGAAACTGGGGGCAGATCCCGAAGCGGAGCTCCTAGGACCATCAGACGAGATGATTGATGCATTTCTGAACGAAGCTATTCTAAAAAGCAAGGCTAATCGAGACCACGAAACGGTCCTATTTGGAAAAGCCAAATGCCGGCGACTGAACGGAAAGATTGAAGCACCCCAACCAGATAGTAGCACTTCGGCCGCCAGCAAAAGCAGGTTCAAGCCAAGGAAAAGGTTTGCTAAAGCTATATCGATGGGAATGAAACTGCCACCCTCCGAAGGAAATATTTATGATGAGATACACCTTAATGAAGAGGATGTGCATCCTAATTACTATTTATATCATCGAAGGATTGCGCACCCCACCGAAGAGTGCAATGCCTTTAAAAATTGGTGGCAAGGGTATGTCTCTCATAGGCAACACTGTAAGAGGATGAAGCGTGAAGCTCGTCGACAGCGGAAAAATGCGACAGACGAGCGAGGAAGGGCTGCCGGCAACTGTCACATGGTTATCGATAACAGGGGATCGCAAGTTCTTACCTTCGGGAGCGATTCTGAAGAAGAAATGACTCTCGGCCCTCTCTTCAAAGAATCTACCCCAGGAAAAGAGGACGAACCGAAGAGCTGCGAGAACATTCAGCCGCGCAATCGCACGCTACCTGAAAAGAATCTCAGACCCGCAAACAAGGGATCGAACAAAAAGGATAAAGGGAAAGAAAATGTCCCTGAGGACATCGCCCTCGATGATCGAGTCATCGAAGAGCTGGCAGCCAAGGACCCGCCCAAGAAAACAAGGTGGATTACAACGTTCTGGTACACCTGAGGAAGATCCCCTCACAGCTAAGCATTCTCGACACCCTTCTGCTATCTAAGGTGGCGAGAGATTCTTTGATCGAGGCATTACAAGAGCCTGACCAATTTCAAGCTTTCCTAGCCGAAGAAAAGATGAAGGATGAGCTAGAAGAAGTGCACACGGCCGATATCACCTTCGGCGATGAAGACCTCATCCTCGGGACTTGTGAGCATAACCGTCCACTTTATGTCTCCGGATACTGTCATGATATCTAAATAGGCAAAATCCTGGTTGACAATGGGTCCTCCGTCAACCTCCTCAATGTAAGAGTGTTGAAGGAAATCTGCATGAGCGTTCAGCATCTTGCTTGTGATAAAATCACCATCTCTGGGTTTGACTCCCAGTCATCACGGACGCTCGGGTCTGTGATACTAACGTTACGCTTTGGGCTACTTGTCAAGGATATCAAATTTCACGTCATTGACGCCAAGACATGTTACAATGCTTTGCTCGACAGGCCTTGGTTACACGAGTACAACATCACCCCTTCTAAACAGCATCAGTGTATGAAGTATTTCAAGGATGGTCTCGAGTATAACGTGACAGGGGAGTTAAACCCATTCTCCGTGAATGAAGTCCGAAAGTACGAAGATGCGATATTTCTTACCAGATTTCGAAGATACAGAAAGATGCCATAAACCGAAGAACAAGGCTATCACCACTATTCCGGTCTTCGGAAGTGATACTGAGGAGGAAGAAGAAATAATTTATTCAGGGCTGCCCTAATGCAACAAGCTAGGACTGTCCACCCCTATGCTATTCTTCGGCAGCGACTCGGAAGATGGGCTCAATGCAGTATTTTCTGTTCGGCCATCAATACAAGCCTTCACTGGCAATGATCGGAGTTTGCAAATTGCCATGGTTCTGCAAGAGCAATACAAAGAGCTCGACGTACTTGATACCTCAAGTGTGCAAGAACTGCAGACGTTCTACGTCCCTCCCAGGAGAAAAGATGAAAAGGCGATCCTCTTTTATCAATCCACGGAAACCAAAGTGGATAACGAGATTTGGCTTGGTGCCGATTCTATGCTTGACAGGATCCAGCCCATTCGTCTGCCCAGATACTACACAGAAGGATTAAAAAGGCTGTTGAGATGCCAAGGCGTACCCTTGAAGCAGACCGCTCGGCAAGCTCAGTTCTACAACAGGATCTGGAACGTCCCTGGAACTCAGCGAAAACTGCCCAACGGGAGAATGGAAATGATCGGGCTCGGATATGTTCAATCTAAGAAACGGGAGCGACTCCGTGGCTGCTACGTTATACATGACTTTGATGAAGAGGGAGATGCTCTGTTAGAAGACGCTAACCCTGAACCAAAACGAGGTCCCGCCGTAAAAATCCTAAGTCCGTCGTTCGAAGAATAGATGGAAAAGCTAATAAGGGAAGTGGGTCAAAAGGTCCGGGATGATCATAGCCGCGAAATGACCACCTATGAGAAAGCCAGAACGCAGCACCTTCTTCAGCAGGCTACGAAAAATGACGAAGCTCTTCGTCGCCAGCCCGTCACGAAGAAGACTCGACAAAAAGGCAAAAACAAGCTAAAGAATGGAAAAAAACGTCCGACAGCGGCAAAGTAGGTCCAAGAAACCACGCGATCGAGAATCGAGCAGCCGGGATCCGTCTCTTATAAAGAAGATGGGTCGAGAATATTCTTATCCCCAGGACAAGACAAGGAAGATATTCGATCTTGTCATGAAACATTAAATGATTACGCTCCTGGAGTCTAAGCACCCCGAACAAGCAAACGAGGTTCATCACCCAGACTATTGCTCCTATCATCGAGCGATAGGACATCCTCTCGAAGACTGCTTCATATTCAAAGATTGGGTAGAAGACCAGTATCAGCAAGGCAGGTTCGCTTTATCCAGTAGTTGGAGGGTAACCCCGCCACAGGAGCATGAACCGAAAGCCACATATGCAGCGAGAGTAGAGCCGGATCAATATCGGTCTTGGAAGCGATCCCGTACCTGTCATGCGATAACGCTGTCAGGAGAAGGAGTACATAAGGATATGGCTAACCTCCCCCGGTGCTTCGAAAACGATGATGATGAAGTGATCTCAGAGTTGCCACCGGCGCCAAAAGAGATGGAAGATGGGATACATACTACTGCAGATAACCTTAGAAAGATCGACTTGGGGACGACAAACGACCCGCGGCCGACGTTCGTCGGTGAGTTGTTGTCTGAAGAAAAGGTGGCTACGCTCAGAGACGTGCTCATGCAGTATAAAGACTGCTTCGTATGGAACTACTCCGAGATGCCGGGGATAGATCCAAAAATAGTGGTGCATAAATTGGCGATATCTCCGGACGTCAAGCCAGTCAAGCAAGCACCAATAAGAATGCGGCTCGAACTTGAAATGAGTATCAACACCGAGGTCAAGAAGCTAATCGACTCCGGTTTCATCCAAGAGGTTCAGTATCCTGTCTGGATCGCCAACATCGTCCCAGTGATGAAGAAAAATAGGACAATATGCATTTGCGTAGACTTTCGAGACCTCAATAAAGCATGTCCAAAGGATGACTTTCCCGTGCCGGTTACTGAGCTGATGATAGACAACACGTCTACTCACGAAGTCTTATCTTTCATGGACGGCTCATCAGGGTACAATCAAATAAAGATGCATCCCGAAGACCAGAAACATACCGCTTTTCGGATTCCTCTGGACATATTCTGTTACAAAGTGATGCCTTTCGGCTTGAAGAACGCCGGCGCTATCTATCAGAGAGCCATGACGAAGATTTTCGATGACCTCATACATGAAGTCGTCGAATGCTATATCGACAACCTCGTGGTAAAAAGCAAATCGCACGAAGAGTATTGGGAGCATCTGAAAATAGTGTTCCAACGTCTTCAGAAATACAACTTGAATATGAACCCTCTCAAATGTGCATTTGGAGTTTCCTCTGGCAAATTCCTAGGATTCATCGTACGACACCGGGGCATCGAAATAGACCCATCAAAGATCAAGGCGATCATGGAAATGCCTACGCTAAGAACTTTCAAGCAACTGCGGTCTCTCCAAGGGAAGCTCGCATATATTCGGTGGTTCATAGCCAATCTTTCCGGCAAATTCCGTCCCTACAGTCGCTTAATGAAGAAGGGGACCCCTTTCATCTGGGATTGCAAATGCCAAAGCGCACTGGACGAAACCAAGCAATACCTGCAGAATCCGCCAGTACTGACCGCTCCGGTCAAAGGAAAACCCCTCATTCTGTACACAACCGCCCTGGAGGGTTCCTTAGGCGCGCTATAGGCACAAGAGAATGATCAAGAGAAGGAAAGAGCCCTCTACTATTTGAGTCGAGTTCTTCCGGGGGCAGAAAACAATTACTCCCCCATTGAAAAACACTGCCTGGTGTTAATCTTCGCGATAACGAAGCTCAGACACTATGCTTTGGCTCATGAGGTCCACCTCATATCAAAGGTGGATTCTCTCAAATATTTGATGTCAAGAGCCATACTAACAGGGCGGCTCGCTAAATGGGCCATCCTCTTGATGGAGTTCTCGATAACATATCGTCCTCTCAAGACAGTGAAAGGCCAGGGCATTGCTGACTTCCTTGCCGAGCATCCTATACCTGCCGATTCACCTCTAAATTGCGAATTGCCAAACGAGCATGCGTTTGACACGATCGACAGGGAGAAAGAAAGGAGTGATACCCGATGGGAACTCTACTTCAACGGAGCATCTTCCATGAAGAAGCGAAAGTACAGCTCCCCCATAACCAAGTCTGGGGTAGGCCTCATCTTCGTGACTCCACAAGGAGGGATAATGCGCTTTGCCTTCTCCTTAACAAATCCGAGGACAAACAATGAAGCTGAATATGAAGCTTTGATAGAAGGTCTTGAGATCACTGTCGACATGGGAATTGAATACCTCCTCATATACGGAGATTCTCAGCTGGTCGTTAGTCAAGTAAATGGCGACAATCAAATGTGCAAATCGGAGTTGGTAAAGTACGGTGAGAGAATGCAGCAACTGCTGACCTAAATCCCTTCATACGCCCTGGAAAGCATACCGCGAGCGAAGAATAGCAAGGCAGATGCGTTAGCCAAACTCGCTAAAGAACTGGCTGACGAAAATCTCGATGATGTGAGGATCATTGTGCAAAGCCGTCGGGTTCTTGCACCGGCAGAAATATCTCAGGAGTCGTCTGAAGAGAAAGAAGCGACCAAAGATACAGCCCTACAAATAAAAGACTAGGAAAAGGCTGAAGATTGGAGAGAAGTCTTTATAGACTACTTCAAATTCCGTCGAACACCTGAAGATGCGTCCTTAAAACATCAGCTCATGAAACGAGCTCTATCCTTCGCCTTCATAAATAACACTTTATATAAGAGATCATTTGCTTCTCTATGGCTAAGATGCCTGGGACCTGAAGAAGCAAGGAGAGTCGTCCAAGAAACTCATGACGGACTCTGCGGTTCTCATCAAGCCGGCCCGAAGATGAAACTGAAGATCAAAAGGATGGGCTACTATTGGCCCACGATGATCCAAGACTGCCTTGAATACACGAAGCAGTGCCACTCGTACCAGATTCACGGGGACTTTATCCATCAGCATCCAAATCCGCTATATCCAACGGTGGCTAGCTGGCCATTCGAAATGTGGGGAACTGACATAATCGTTCCCATCGAACAAGCATCATCCAAAGGGCATCGGTTCATATTGGCGACAACTGATTATTTCTCTAAGTGGGCGGAAGCAATACCGCTAAGAGAAGTGAAGACAGAGAATATCCTCCATTTCATCAAGAAAAACGTCATTTATCGGTTCAGCACTCCGCGACGGATTATCTCCGATAACGGGCCAGCCTACAGAAGCCACAAGATCTGCCGCTTCGCACAACAGCATAATATAGACTGGAGATACTTTTCGGTCTATAATCCCCGAGATAACGGTCTAGCTGAGGCTTTCAACAAGACCTTGACGAAGGTCGTGAAAAAGAAGGTATCCAAAAACAAGAAGGACTGGCACGAAAAACTGCATGAAGCTCTCTGGGCGTATCGAACTATGTTCAAAACGGCCACAAACACAACGCCGTATGCATTGGTATTCGGCACAGAAGCGGTACTCCCCCTCGAGATAGAGTTACCCTTTCTACGAGTGGCAGATCATTACGAGCTAACGGACGAAGTGAATGCTCATCTTCGGTTTGAGGAGCTTGATGCCCTTGACGGAACTCGGCTCATGGCGCAGCAAAACTTGGAAGCAAACAAAGCAAAGATGACGCGCTCATACGAGAGATTGACTAGGCCGAGAGCATTCCGCCAAGGCGAACTCGTGCTAGTGGTCAAGAGACCTATGATCCCCAATCGCGCCAAACGAGGGAAGTTTAAGCCAAACTACGAAGGCCCATACATTATAGACAAAGTCTACCAAGGTGGGGCTTACTTGCTCATGGATATGCATGGCGAAAGACCCTTCAGGAAAATAAACGGGCGGTTACTAAAGAAATACTACGCCTGATGAGTTACGGCCTGGGTTAATGATAGATGACGACGCCTATGTCCGCTCGCTATCTTCACAAGCCCAAACTTTATAAGTGGTAGCCAGCGAAACCGTTGCAACAACGAACCGAGATGTCCCTAAACTAACAACGGACCGAAATGTCTCTAAACTAACAGCGGACCGAAACGTCCCTAAACTAACGACGGACCGAAACGTCCCTAAACTAACGATGGACCACAATGTCCTAAAACTTGCAGCTGACCGAGACGTCTATAAACTACTACGGACCGCAGCATCCCAAGGCTGACGCAAAAAAAAACGGTATGTCCATAAGAGAGATGGGCACAGATGAAAACCCGAAAGGGCTCCATGAGTAAAAATAGCAGGACTACCGGCGAGTTTGTGATAACCCTGTTCACCTCCGAACACAGAGACATGACCGCGTAGGTCCGTCTTGCCTGAATTTGGGGGCAGATGCTAATTGGTGCTATCCGTCCACCTCTCCGAAGATGCCAAGTTGATTTATGACACCGTGTATCGAAGGTTTAAACGGATGCGGCCGATGTAGCAGACTTCGTCAGATTCCCTCTTGTTGAGGGGTAATTTAATTGTGGAGACGCTCTTCCCTGCAGGCGCAAGCCCCTGTAGTTAATTACGCTACCGCATCGCGGTAACCACTTTCTCCTTCTCCAGATGATCACTTCGTGTCGTGTGTATTTATTTTGTTTTTGGTTGCCCGTGGATTGTATACGGAGACTAATTTATGTTGTCGTCCGTAGGACGTGAATTAGTCCAAATCCGTATTTTCTTAGATTTGGGTTTGAGGTTGGGTTTAAGGATACGTTAGTCTCATTTGAGACTAAGATCAACTTAAACGTATGTTAAGGATACGTTAGTCTAATTTCAGACTAAGATCAACTTAACGGGATCGTTTAAATCCAACAAAAGAACGTTTGGACTCTATTGTTTAGTTTAGGGACTTTGCGGTCCAAGGTTAGTTTAAGGACATTACGGTCCAACATTAGTTTAAGGACATTACGGTCCAGTTTAAAGACATCATAGTCTATAAAGGTTAAGGACATCATAGTCCATAGGCTTAAGGACCCTACAGTCCAAGGTTAAGGACATCATAGTCCATGGGTTTAAGGACCCCACAGTCCGAGGTTAAGGACATCATAGTCCATGGGTTTAAGGACCCCACAGTTCATGGAATGATTAGTTATCGGGACCCGTCATCTCTCTGAAAACGTTGAAGGATTACAACGACAAATATCAAATGAGTGAAGAGATGTACCCTTGAACCAATGTTGATTGGGAAATTTGTAGTCCAATTTGGGACTAAGATTAATTAATTAGATAATGAGCACATGGGCTCAGTTAAATCTGAATTGAGGACTTATGGCCAACTTGGGCCAAGTCCAATTAGGTTTGAGATGTTGGACCTCTGTTGGAATTGTTGAACATTTGTCTGGGCTCAGCCTTCCATTATTTAGCAATGCTAAACATGGGTCTGGGTTCTGACCATATTTTTATCTCTCATTGAGTGCTGAGCATTCGTATGCCATATAAGATGATCAATCTTGGAAGGCAAGGATGTACTTGAGGCACAGTCAAAGGGGAGTCTTGCCTCTGGAAGACTTAGCCAATTTAGGCTAAGACCAGTTTGAATATAGTGTTAAATACTAGCACATATCTGGTGGTCACGTGTTCCCACATGGTGCATTTAAAAAAAATAGTGTTAAACACTAAAAGAAAGAAATGCTTAAAATAGTGTTAAACACTAGGGACAAAATACTCAAAATAGTGTTAAACACTAAAAATGAGGTGGTCACGTGGGGTCGCGTGAGGCGCCTGAGAATTGGGCCAGACTTCCTTTATTTTATTCTCAGAATATTCAAATAAGTGTTAAACACTTAATCTTTACGGCCATCACGTGTGGACACGTGATGGGTACTGGATATTAAAGGGATTTGCCAGGGGTTACGTGGGGACACGTGAGGGCGCCCATGCATTGGATTTTAATCCTTCAGTTCATTCCATCTTCTCTTTTTTTAAAGAAGTGTTTGTCAGGGGTCACGTGGGGACATGTGAGGGCATCCAAAGTTTGTTCTGACTTGGCTCTATTCTCTTTATTTTGAGGGATTTATCCAAGGGTCACGTGGGAGCACGTGACCAAATGTCATTCGTTCTCTTTTGATTACTGAGAGGGGGAGTCACGTGTTGCCACGTGATCAAGTTTGGTGATGACATCTTTACGTGCATGGAGAGTTTTAAGTCCTTTATTTAAGAATTAAATTCTTTTGTAGGGTTAAACCTCAGTTTTATTTAGATGAATTAAATTCCTATGTATATGCGAGAATTAAATTCTTTGAACCAAACTCGCCCTCTAAGTTTTGGATCTGCATGGCAGAATCTCCCCGATGAGAATTAAATTCTCAACTTATGGGGAGATCTGCTTCTGCAGATCTTCAACCATGAAGCAGAACTAAGTTCTTGTTTTAAGGGTTAAACCCGGTCTCTGTTGGAGGAATTAAATTCCTAAGTATTTGGAGGAATTAAATTCCTTGAGTATTTGGAAGAATTAAATTCTTTTATAGGGTTAAACCCTAATCTTGTTGGAGGAATTAAATTCCCATGTGCTTTGTGGGAGAATATAATTCTCTGAACTTAGGTCTTCTCTTTGGTTTTAGATCTGCATGGCAGAATCTCTCCGATGAGAATTAAATTCTCAACTTGTGGGGAGATCTGCTTCTACAGACCTTCAACCAAAAGGAAGAACTAAGTTTTTATTCAGAATAGTTAAACTCTTAATTTGAGAATGAAATTCTCCTTTTTCTTTTGTGGGAGCTTATAGGATGATCTCTCACCGAGGATTTCTTTCTTTTCTCAAGAAACCTTCTTTTCTCTCTGGAGAATTAAATTCTCTTCTTTTTTCTCTCTCTTCTTGTTTTTCTTTCTTTTTGTTCTCTCTCCAGAAAAAATCATCCTCCTCTTCTCTTCTTGGCTCCTATTTATAGGAGAAAGAAAAGAATCAGTTTGTTTAGTCAATCTTTCATTGAAAGATTTCAATTGATTTTGTAACCAACATGATCTTTTAGATCACTCAGTGAATTTTATTCACCATTGGAATCCAAAAGATATTCTGTCTGTTATTCTTGGTGAATTTCAGGGAAATCTTTCCTTGTATAGAATCTTTCTGTAAATTGGTGTTTTTTAATCACCATTGGATTTTTAATCCAACGGTGCTCCATTTTACAGAGCATAATCTTTTTTGTTTGGAAAGATTTAAAGAAATATTTTTCCAGTTAGGGTTCTCGATTTCCTCTTAATTAGAATTTAATTCTATTAGTTCAGAAGACTTAAGAGCTTGTCATGTGTTGGCATGTGACCTTCTGATTGACCATTTAATTAGAATTTAATTCTATTATTTCAGAAATCTTAGGATCCCATCACGTGTTGACACGTGACCCCCCTGATTAAGCATTTTAACCAGAATTTAATTCTGTTGTTTTTAAAGAACTCAGGAATTATCACATGTCAGCACGTGACCCTTGGTCACGTGTGAGCACGTGATGCCCCATTAGGGTTTTTCCTTGTTGTTTTATTATACTTTTAATTCTTTTCAGTGGATTTAAAGGCCCACCACGTGTGGACACGTGACTCCACTGATTGATTGTTTGATTAGAATTTAATTCTTATTTCAACAGAATCCCCAGGAAACCATCACGTATCAGCACGTGACCCCTGGTCACATGTGGGCACGTGATGCCCCATTGGGGTTTTTCCTCATATTTTATGAGGGAACAAATGCCTCCACGGTAATTCTCTCATGTGTTTGCACGTTAGTGCAACGTTGTCACCTTTTGTGGCCGTTGGATCTGCCTAGGGAAGGGGGTAGATGAACCGTTTCCCATCACATCCTATAAATGCAGGGGTCTCTTTAGAAGCGCCTCCAATCTTTCATCTCCTTTCTTGTTCATTTTCTTTTGAGAATTTAATTCTCTTTCTCAGAGCTCAGTTCTCTATTATATATGTGCAGTGCCACTTTATCTTCCAATCAAGGCTTGTGCTCACGTGTTGCGCATGCGGAGCTCTGCTTGATGGGGACGTTTCATTTCCCTGATCTGATTTCAATGCGTCATTACTTTTCATTTCCAACGCCCTCCCCTTTTTTCCAGGTTTTGAGAATAGTTCCACCACGCACAACATTTTTTGTGCATAGAATTAAATGCTCCCCTTTATAACCTGAAACCATGCCTTTCCTCCTTTCCTCATAGAGAAACCCATTTATACCTTAAGGTGATCATCTTTGAGAAACCGATCAATTGCTATGGCTTGCAATCGTCCCCACGCTAGTCGGCAACCATGGGAGGTACCCATTGAGGAGATAATCCCTCGCTTCGCCGCGCGGCTGGCAGATCCCCTCCTCACCGACGCTCAATGTGACGCGGTGATATTGTAAGTCCACGTTGCGACCCCCGGTTCTTACGGGGAGGCGGAAACGGTATAAAAAACAAATTTTTAGCGCAAGGGGCAACATAGACTAAGCAAAGTCGGGATCTTTACCTAAACTAAAACTAGCATACTTAGCTAAAGAGAGTTAGCTACTCGGATGGAGATGGTTATACCTAAACTCGAACTCCTTCGTCTTCAAGCTCCGATGGTGGTTCGATGGCTCCTTCTCGTTGTCTCCGTGCGCCGAAGATAGATCCACCTGAAAGCTCCAACCTTTAGCTCCTTCTTCGTTCTTTGAAGAAACTAGTTCACTTGGTTTGCTAAACCTAGTGAACTAGAATGAGTAGAGAGGAAATAGAATGGGATTTTATCTATGGTTCTTGATTCTCAACTCATGAGACAAGAGAACCATAGATCAAGAGAGGGAGCAAGAGGTTGAGGGTGAGAGCAAGAGGAGAGCTCAAGAACAAGAGAGAGAATGAGCAAGAAAGAATGAGCAAGTATTTTTGTCTCTCACCCTCTCATAATCCAAAGTGATCATAACTCATCATATCAAAAAAAGTCTTATGTGATGGTTAGAAGCAACCATAACCTTATCATGTCATGCACTCATTTTACTCAAATGAGCAAGCAAGAAAAAGTCTTTGGCATGAAATGATAACCATGGTTATCATGATGGTCAACTAGTCAAGCCTAGTCAACCGGTCAACAAGTCAACAAAAGTCAACAAGTCAACAAAGTCAACAAGTCAACGAAAGTCAACAAGTCAACAACCATATCACCATAATACTTAATTAATATAATAGTTAATCACATATCATATTCTCATTAGGGTTGAGCATAAAGTCAAATAGTCAACGGTCAACAGTCAACAACCCTAATGAGAATCCGCCGCCTCTGCCTCCCTGTCAACTGTGCATACACACCCGCATCCGCGTTTCAAGGAACACGAATGCAAACTGGATAAATCCAATCCCATAAGATACACTAGGATCTGGCTTAAACCAAAGCCCGCTAGTGTAAACTGTCCGGACACTGTACGTGCATAAGTGCACGGATGTGACCGAACCCTGTCGCAAAACCATGCGACCTGTCGCAATACCATGCGACCTCTACTCTTTTGCCTAAAGGCGAAAAGCTTTCTGTGTGGGACTCTAAAGACTCGACACTACTCTGGCAGTGGGTTTAACCACAGACCGCAAGCGGCACTAGCTGTGCATAACGGTCCCCAGGTAATGCCGATAAGAAGACCGACGAGGCGAAACCCATCTGAACTCCTACTGAGCCTGAGTGTGACATTCTCCGTACAGTCCGGTCTGTTCGTCTGATACATCGCATGGCGGGCCTAGGGGGCGGTAAACGTCAGTCCCCCAATAGCGGTACAAGTCGTGCCGGAGCGAAGCCCAAAACACCCTGAGATAACACTGGAAACCTACCAGTATATCTCGTTTGCCCTGGCCAGGGACTACTCGTGTAATGGCTCTCCTAGACACAGCGCGATGTCAACCCCCAATACCGGGAGAGACGAATCCTGTCTAACCGTCACTGCCTCCAAGTGCTTCGGGACTGCACCCAACCACTACCTGTTTGCACGACTCCTTTGAGCCGTGGTAGGGTAGTGATCAAAGTACAGTGGGAACACACTCGAGGTGGAGTGACAGTGTCAAGTCAGCGGACTAAGCTGTACTCATGTCACCTGGGAACTGATAACTGACGATAGGTATAATACCAACTAGTCAGTTCCCGACGAGTCCTGTCCAGTGTACCCGTAACCTAACGAGCACCCGCATACTATCTCAAGTACGACGTACTGACGGCTGTGGGACAGACCGTCTCCCACACTGGGATGAGAAGCGCATGCGCTGGTCTACTCCGGAGTATCGATGCCCTGTCTCGATAGTCCTGCGACCAGGGACCTGCATAAGGATGTGCTTATAGATTACCCAGCCCCACTAGTGTGACGGCCATCACATCGCTGGTAATCAAGCAAAGATCCTAAGGGCTCTACTAATGTGTATAGGCGATATACAAAAATAAACACATGTACACATTGAAGTAGAAACAAACCAAGTAGCATACTACTATTTTGAGCAAGATTGTATATACAAGGTGAATATCCCAAGCATCCATTAAGTAATATACAAACTAGTATGATACAGTAATGGCCTCTAGGGCATATACACTGACAATCTCCCACTTGCACTAAGGCCATGTACTGGCGTATCGAAGACCTATCATCTCGATCAGCCGCTCGAATTGAGTCTGGGGCAAGGCCTTGGTGAATGGATCTGCAGTGTTGTCTTCTGAAGCGACTCTCCGAACCTCGATCTCCTGGCGATCCACGATCTCCCTGATCAGGTGATACCGCCTCAAGATGTGCCTGGATTTCTGATGGGACCTTGGTTCCTTCGCTAAAGCTATAGCCCCGTTGTTGTCGCAATACAGAGGTATTGGATCAACAATGGACGGAACCACCTGAAGTTCTTTTAAGAACTTCCTCATCCAGACAGCTTCTTTTGCGGCATCAGATGCAGCGATGTATTCCGCTTCCATCGTCGAGTCTGCAACGGTTTCTTGTTTGGAACTCTTCCAACACACCGCCCCTCCATTGAGGGTAAAGACAAAACCCGACATGGACTTGGAATCATCCTTGTCACTCTGGAAGCTGGAGTCAGCAAAGGCCTCGATCTGGAGGTCTTTTCCGCCATACACCAAGAACATCTCCTTAGTCCTTCTCAGGTACTTGAGAATGTTCTTTACCGCTATCCAGTGTTTCTCCCCAGGGTTTGACTGATACCGGCTTACCATACTCAGTGCATAAGCTACATCCGGTCTGGTACACAACATCGCATACATTATAGAGCCTACTGCAGAAGCGTAGGGTATAATAGACATGCGATCCCTCTCCAAATCAGTCTTGGGAGACATCTCTTTAGAGAGGGTGATCCCGTGACAAGCCGGTAGGTTACCGCGCTTGGAATCTTCCATACTGAACCTCTTCAGTATGGTGTCGATGTACCTGGACTGTGAAAGTCCTAATATCCTCTTGGATCTGTCACGGTAGATCCGGATACCCAGAATGTATGAGGCATCACCCAGGTCTTTCATGGAGAACCTGTGTGACAAGAACCCCTTGACAGATTGTAGCATAGGAATGTCATTTCCTATTAAGAGAATGTCATCCACGTATAAAACGAGGAATACTACAGTTCTCGCTACAAATCTACTATAGATGCATGGTTCATCTGGATTTTTGATAAAGCCAAATTCTTTGACCGTCTCATCAAAGCAGATGTTCCAACTCCGCGACGCCTGCTTTAGTCCATAGATGGACTTAAGCAACTTGCACACCTTTCCGCTGCTCCCACTCTGAATGAAACCCTCTGGCTGGTCCATATAGACACACTCCTCTAAATTTCCATTTAGAAAAGCTGTCTTTACGTCCATTTGCCAGATCTCATAATCGTGGAAGGCAGCAATGGCAAGAAGGATCCGAATGGATTACAGCATGGCTACTGGAGAAAAGGTTTCGTCGTAGTCCAAGCCAGGTCTTTGACGAAAACCCTTTGCTACCAGCCTAGCTTTATAGGTCTCAACCTGTCCATCTACACCAATCTTCCTTTTGAAGATCCACTTGCATCCTACGGGTTTTACCCCGTCTGGAGCAATGTCCAACGTCCATACCTTGTTGGTGTACATGGACTCCATTTCGGTCCGCATTGCATCCAGCCATTTCACTGAGTCAACGCTCTGAACGGCCTGCTGGAAGCTAGTAGGCTCATCATAATCTATGATGCAATCCTCTCTATCCCCGTCTATGAGAAAACCGCAATATCTCTCGGGCGGATGAGACTGCCTACTACTCCTGCGGAGCGGCGTAGGAATGTCCTGTTCTGTTGAACCCTCTGGTTCCACTAACCTTTCAGTAATAGTCTGTGGTTCTGGAATTTCTTCCAGTTCCACTGCGCTCCCACTATTTTCCTTTTCCAAGAACTGGTGTTCTAGGAAGTGGGCATTACGAGAAACAAGGACTTTTTGTTCCTCTGCGTAGTAGAAAAGATACCCCCTGGTGTTCTTTGGGTATCCCACAAACTTGCACAGTACTGAGCGTGCCTCGAGTTTGTCCGCATGCTGCTTTTTGACAAAAGCTGGACATCCCCAGATCTTCAGATATTGAAGATAGGGTTTCTTCCCACTCCACATTTCATATGGGGTGGTAGGCACAGTCTTAGTCGGAACTCGGTTCAAAAGGTATGCAGCTGATTCTATCGCATACCCCCAGAATGATCGCGGTAACTCAGCGTTACTCATCATGGACCGCACCATATCCAATAGGGTGCGGTTCCGTCTCTCCGATACACCGTTATGTTGCGGGGTGTATGGAGGAGTAAGCTGAGAGAGAATTCCGTTCTTTTTTAAATAGTCCAGGAACTCGGCACTTAAGTATTCTCCACCTCGATCCGATCTTAGAATCTTAATACTTTTGCCGGTCTGTTTCTCTACTTCATTCTTATACTCCTGGAATTTTTCAAAGGCCTCGGACTTATGTTTCATTAAGAAGACATAACCGTACCTTGAGAAGTCATCCGTAAAAGTAATGAAGTAAGAATGTCCGCTTCGAGCATGTGTAGACATTGGACCGCACACGTCACTGTGTACGAGTCCCAAGAGCTCGCTCGCTCTTACTCCTTGTCCAGTAAACGGAGTCTTTGTCATCTTTCCTTTGAGACAAGATTGACAAGTGGCATACGATTGATATTCGAACGCATTCAAATATCCTTCTGTATGTAACTTAGTCAACCTTCTCTCATTGATGTGACCCAATCTACAATGCCATAAGAAAGTCTGATTCATTTCCGGAGACTTTCTTTTGTGTGTATTCTGGACGTTGAAAATCTGTGGTTGGTTTAACACGTATATACCATTACTCAATTTACCTGACCCAATCAAAACTTGATTAAGGTGAATGTTTACAACATTACTTACAAACGCAAATTCATAACCTTCTTTAGAAACTAAAGATACAGAAATGATATTACAAGTTGCGTTGGGTACAAAAAAGCAATTACGCAAAACCAAAACATGTCCATCTGACATTCCCAGGTGATAGTCCCCCATGGCTTTAGCATCCATGCTAGCTCCGTTCGCAACTCTGAGGGTCATGTCACCTGCTTTCAAAACACTACGGTTTCTCAACGCCTGCAAAGAATTACAGATATGAGATCCTGATCCGGTATCCAATACCCAGGAAGTAGAGTTTATTGAAAGACAGTTTTCAATAACATACACACCTGAAGCTGAAGCTGCAACTTGCTTCAATTCCTGTGTTCTGGCCTTCCAGGCCCTGCAATCATTCTTCCAGTGTCCTTTCTTATGACAATAGAAGCATTCTTCCTTATCCACAAGCTTCCCCGCTATCTTTGTTGCTTTACCTTTTCCCTTCGTATCCACTTTACTAACACCGCCCCTTGGTTTGGCGGGGGCCTTCTTCTTCTTTCCCTTGGCTTTCGCCTTGGACCTAGAAGAAGATGATCCTCCTACAAACAAAGTGGATGTATCCCTACCTTTCTGTAGGGTGCCCTCTGCGCTCCTCAGCATGTTGAGGAGCTCTGAAAGTTCAACCTCTTTTTCTTGTAGGTTGAAGTTCAGTATAAACTGGGCGTAAGTGGAAGGAAGGGACTGGAGAACTATATCCGTATATAGCTCACTCTCCAATGTGATCCCTAGGTCAGCGAGCTCCTCAATGAAGCCGATCATCTTTAGCACGTGCTCGGCTACTGATGATCCGACGGCCATTCTTGTCGAAAATAACTTTTTCGACGCTTCGTATCTTGCGATACGTGATTGCTCTCCATACAGTTCTTTTGTATGGAGCAATATGGACTCCATGTCCATATTCTCATGCCTCCTCTGATGTTCGTTGTCCATCGAGGCAAGCAGGAGGCATTTGGCCTTCGCGCTATCAATCTCCCAAGTCTTAAGGATTTCCTTATCCGCGACGCTGGAAGTTGGACCAGGGACAGGGGGAGCTTTGGTGGTAAGAAGATACCCCAGCTTGTCATAAGTGATTGCTATCTTGACATTCCTGAGCCAATCTTTGTAGTTTGGCCCTGTCAGTTTGTTTTTATCTATGAGTAACTTAAGTCCAGTCATGTTGATTGGTCGCTGCAATTAGGAGAGAGAAGAAGAAACACTCAGCATGATGCTCTTGCAAGTTTAGAGTGGTTTTTAGTTTGTCTAAACAGGATGGCTCCCACTGTTTCTCGAATCCCTCCTCAAACCATAAAGGAAGAATTAGTCAGGATCAATCCCACCATACAATACTTGCTTAACCGTTCAGCCAGGCCGGTGTCGGTACTTCGAGGGAGGTTTTCCAACGCTTTCGCGAAGTTCCTTAATTAAAGAACCTCTTTTCCCTGGGGGCGTAGCCCCGCTAACACCTTTCTAGGCACCTACTAGGTTTATAGCATTGATCGTTAAGTGAGAAATTTCCCGAGGAGTAGCATATACTCACAGTAGGATCGGGATCCAAATATCATCGCGTGACGAAACTGAAGGAATCCTACCAGAATCATCACACTCCAAATGGTATGCAAATCTAGCAAGTTTCAGTACTTATGAAACTCCCGATGTGGATTTTTGCCCCATGCTCTTATGACCTTGACGAAGGTCAACAAATTATAAGTCACATGTCAAGTTCTGCCCGTCATTATCCAGGTTAATTTGAATCCACCCGTATATACCCTTGACGAAGGTCAACAAGGTAATGCGAATGTCCCAAATCAACGCATCTATCTATGCTACATATGAATACCCAATAGCTACCAATCACTATGCCTTGACGAAGGTCAACAAACACAGCTTGAATACTATTGAATATTCATACGAAACGACGGAGGGCTACGAATGGTTTTGGCAAAACCGTGAACGTAGTGAACTTGATTTGGTCGATGGAACGAGATAGCTTTTAAAAGGAGTGGCTCAAGCTCCGTATTTTAAAAGTTTGTTTTGAAAAGAACCGAGTGGTTTTTCGAAAGTGTTCCAACGACTTTAACTTGGTTTATTATCTTGCATTAGTTCTTTTAATGCGTGATATTCTTGCATTAGTTCTTTTAATGCGTCCCATCATTTAATCCTACCATTGCAGAAAACAACCAAAATATGACGTACGCTTATGCCATTCGCATTCGCCACGGGGCCCCGTCATTACCCGTTAGGTTACTTAACTAACGACAGAGCGGGGGCTGGGCTAGCGCGTCTGTAAAACATAAGCAACGCCTAAATAATATCATATATAGATATACTGCAATGATAAACATTTCAGATCACAGATAAATACATTGGATATACTAGGAATCTGTAATTCGTACGAGCCTGTAACGAAAGACAGATTACACGGTCGCGGTGAATAGCCAAAACCCCACCCAAGACCCCTACGGGTGCGGCAAACTACCCGCCAAGTACCCGAAGCGTAGTAACCTCCCTCATCTCCATGAGTAGGCCACTCGACACTTCGGCATACCCGGTAGTTTGTGCACCCCTCCATGGGTCTATCCTAGGAGCAAAAACAGTAAAAAGAAATTATACAATGACGGCTACAACCCCGACCCGGTTGTGCGACCATACAAATAATTATTACATCAATTTACAAATTTACATGAATTGCAAGAAAAGAAAACTCTCGTCTCACAACCCCCGGCTATTCACCCGCGACAATCCAACATATTTATATACACATTCCAGCACATTACAGATCATGTATAACCCCGACCAATCGACTTATAGCGATTCGCCGACGTTCAATACATGCAAACATCACAGATATAACCATCATAGTCAAAGTGCAGTGAAGTTCGGAAAAAATACGGAATTATAGGACCCCAAAAGGAAATTTCTTTTCTGGAAAATCTGGGCACATATAATATATTTCAAAAATCCCAAAACCAACACAGACACACACTGCACGAAAAACGATGCAGAGAAGACGACAAACCGCGGCGCTTCCGCGGCACATACCTACCTCGTGCGGCGGAAGCGCGGCGGTTTGAACGAAACAGTCATGGGTGTTCACACAAAACCCTGAGACGAATTTAGGAGTATAAAGTTTTTCATTTTGACCAGAAAAAATTTCAACAGAAACTCAGATTTTGTAAAAGTTTGGTTTTTGGATTTTTCCGGTTCCGAACTTCGTTACACTTCACTACCAAGCTAGTTTAAGTTTAGTTAGGCTCTGATACCACTGTAAGTCCACGTTGCGACCCCCGGTTCTTACGGGGAGGCGGAAACGGTATAAAAAACAAATTTTTAGCGTAAGGGGCAACATGGACTAAGCAAAGTCGGGATCTTTACCTAAACTAAAACTAGCATACTTAGCTAAAGAGAGTTAGCTACTCGGATGGAAATGGTTATACCTAAACTCGAACTCCTTCGTCTTCAAGCTCCGATGGTGGTTCGATGGCTCCTTCTCGTTGTCTCCGTGCGCCGAAGATAGATCCACCTGAAAGCTCCAACCTTTAGCTCCTTCTTCGTTCTTTGAAGAAACTAGTTCACTTGGTTTGCTAAACCTAGTGAACTAGAATGAGTAGAGAGGAAATAGAATGGGATTTTATCTATGGTTCTTGATTCTCAACTCATGAGACAAGAGAACCATAGATCAAGAGAGGGAGCAAGAGGTTGAGGGTGAGAGCAAGAGGAGAGCTCAAGAACAAGAGAGAGAATGAGCAAGAAAGAATGAGCAAGTATTTTTGTCTCTCACCCTCTCATAATCCAAAGTGATCATAACTCATCATATCAAAAAAAGTCTTATGTGATGGTTAGAAGCAACCATAACCTTATCATGTCATGCACTCATTTTACTCAAATGAGCAAGCAAGAAAAAGTCTTTGGCATGAAATGATAACCATGGTTATCATGATGGTCAACTAGTCAAGCCTAGTCAACCGGTCAACAAGTCAACAAAAGTCAACAAGTCAACAAAGTCAACAAGTCAACGAAAGTCAACAAGTCAACAACCATATCACCATAATACTTAATTAATATAATAGTTAATCACATATCATATTCTCATTAGGGTTGAGCATAAAGTCAAATAGTCAACGGTCAACAGTCAACAACCCTAATGAGAATCCGCCGCCTCTGCCTCCCTGTCAACTGTGCATACACACCCGCATCCGCGTTCCAAGGAACACGAATGCAAACTGGATAAATCCAATCCCATAAGGTACACTAGGATCTGGCTTAAACCAAAGCCCGCTAGTGTAAACTGTCCGGACACTGTACGTGCATAAGTGCACGGATGTGACCGAACCCTGTCGCAAAACCATGCGACCTGTCGCAATACCATGCGACCTCTACTCTTTTGCCTAAAGGCGAAAAGCTTTCTGTGTGGGACTCTAAAGACTCGACACTACTCTGGCAGTGGGTTTAACCACAGACCGCAAGCGGCACTAGCTGTGCGTAACGGTCCCCAGGTAATGCCGATAAGAAGACCGACGAGGCGAAACCCATCTGAACTCCTACTGAGCCTGAGTGTGACATTCTCCGTACAGTCCGGTCTGTTCGTCTGATACATCGCATGGCGGGCCTAGGGGGCGGTAAACGTCAGTCCCCCAATAGCGGTACAAGTCGTGCCGGAGCGAAGCCCAAAACACCCTGAGATAACACTGGAAACCTACCAGTATATCTCGTTTGCCCTGGCCAGGGACTACTCGTGTAATGGCTCTCCTAGACACAGCGCGATGTCAACCCCCAATACCGGGAGAGACGAATCCTGTCTAACCGTCACTGCCTCCAAGTGCTTCGGGACTGCACCCAACCACTACCTGTTTGCACGACTCCTTTGAGCCGTGGTAGGGTAGTGATCAAAGTACAGTGGGAACACACTCGAGGTGGAGTGACAGTGTCAAGTCAGCGGACTAAGCTGTACTCATGTCACCTGGGAACTGATAACTGACGATAGGTATAATACCAACTAGTCAGTTCCCGACGAGTCCTGTCCAGTGTACCCGTAACCTAACGAGCACCCGCATACTATCTCAAGTACGACGTACTGACGGCTGTGGGACATACCGTCTCCCACACTGGGATGAGAAGCGCATGCGCTGGTCTACTCCGGAGTATCGATGCCCTGTCTCGATAGTCCTGCGACCAGGGACCTGCATAAGGATGTGCTTATAGATTACCCAGCCCCACTAGTGTGACGGCCATCACATCGCTGGTAATCAAGCAAAGATCCTAAGGGCTCTACTAATGTGTATAGGCGATATACAAAAATAAACACATGTACACATTGAAGTAGAAACAAACCAAGTAGCATACTACTATTTTGAGCAAGATTGTATATACAAGGTGAATATCCCAAGCATCCATTAAGTAATATACAAACTAGTATGATACAGTAATGGCCTCTAGGGCATATACACTAACAGATATATGAGCTTCTGACTCGCCAGGGCTCTCCTCTTCCCATGGGCTCCATTTGGCTCCGGATGATCTTTCTGTCTGTGCTTGCCGATATACCCCCTCATCCGGCAGAGATGACTTCGGCGATCCTTGACGCGGCGGAGGACAAGCTCGAGTGCTTTCATGAGGCTTGTCTAATCACTCAAGCTCTGAAGGATCATTCAGTTCATATACTGAGTCAGATAAGGGCCCGACGGGCCGTCATGTCCGCTTTCGCTGATGAGCACGGCACCAACCGATGTGGAGCGACTCCTCGCGAAAACCATCGTTTTGACGTACTGGAGAAGGCTAAGAGGGAGCTGGAAAATTTTGTGTTTTGCTTTGTTAACCCTTGTATTTCCGATCCCTTGTTTGGTGATCTCTTTCTTTTAGAGTAATATCAATGTATTTTCTCTTATCATTAATCGTTGAATGTTCTCTGTTGGCTTTTTCTGCTTGATGTGTATTTGTACGTGCATCCCACATGTGTACACAAGCTTCATACTTGACCCCTGGGAATTTTCTTTAAGTACGAACACGAAAACTTTCCTTGTTGCCAGAAAGAGAAAATAGCTTGTGCGTGTTTTGGATCGAGGACTAGCGTCGAATGGAGGTCTGTTTACATGATCTCAAGTGCACAAGCCTTCCCTCATAGGTCGTGGCTGCAAAGACGAGCTTGCGGGGGATGATTGCACGGTGCGCCGCAAATGGCCAAGACCACTCGTACGTATGAACTTTGGCGAGTGCTTCAAGAAGCTATCAGGGAGGTGGTAGCTATTGATAAAGCCATCATTTTCACTCGCGAAATGGTCGAAACTCATAAAGTTACCGAAAAGGAGCTTGAAAGTCGGCTTGCCTCGTACCAGGCCCAACAGTCTCAAGCGGAGGCCCGTCTCTTAGCGATAATGAATCATGAAGCCGAGGCCCAGCGGCAAAAGGATGAACTGGCAAATCTATTAAATCGTCCGCCGGCTTGAAGAATTGTATATTTTTCTTTTTATTCTTCTTTTGTATATAGTCCTGAATGAGGGTATTTTTTGACTCTTTCATAAATTGTACTTTGTATTCATTTTGATTCATGAATAAAAGACATATTTTGCTTCATGGTGGTGTGTCCCTTTTAGTAAATGCATTTTGTGGATAATCTATTTTGATCTCCTTGTAGGACGGCGATGGCTTAGGAGTCGGGTTAAGATCTGCCTCCTAAGGCTTTCCAACTTTATGAGCCGTGAGGGTCTCATAAAGGTATTTCTCCTTACGAGTCGTGAGGATCTCGTAAGTGTATTTTCTCTTTAAGAATCGTGAGGAATCCTAAGTGTGTTTTCTCTTGAAAGTCATAAGGATCTCACAAGAGAATTTTCTTCCTTACAAGTCGAGAGGACTCATAAGTGATTGTTTCCTTTCTTGTCGGAGAGTGTGGCCCGTAGAAAATATACCTCAACCTCTTTGCAAGGCAACGATGGGTTGGGAGACAAGGTTAAGATTTGCCACCTAAGTCTTTTCAACTTTATGAGCCGTGAGGGTCTCATAAAGAATTTTCTCCCTATAGGTCGAGAGGATCCCGTAGGTGTATTTTCTCCTTAGGAATCGTGAGGATTCCTAAGTGCGTTTTCTCTTGAGAGTCGTAAGAAACTCAGAAGAGAATTTTCTCCCTACAAGTCGAGAGGACCCGTAAGTGATTGATGAGATGACTTGCTCCCGAATCAAAGAATTGCTTTGACGGAGAAGTCGAGGGTTGGCTTTATCCGCATTTCATGGAGTCAGGGGTTGACTTTATCCGCATTTCACGGAGTTAGGATTTGCTCTGGGCGTTTCCCACGGGGTCAGGATTGACATTTGCCGTGTTCCACGGGACCAGGATTTGCTCTGGACGCTTCCCACGGGGTCAGGATTGACATTAGCCGTGTTCTACAGGACCAGGATCCGCTCTAGACGTTTTCTATGGGGTCAGGATTGACATTAGCTGTGTTCCACGGGACCAGGATTTGCTCTGGACACTTCCCACGGGGTCAGGATTGACATTAGCCGTGTTCCACGGGACCAGTATTTGCTCTGGACGCTTCCCACGGGGTCAGGATTGACATTAGCCGTGTTCCACGGGACCGTGATTTGCTCTGGACGCTTGTCACGAGGTCAAGATTGACATAAGCCGTGTTCCACGAGACCAGGATTCGCTCTGGACGCTTCCCACGGGGTCAGGATTAACATAAGTCGTGTTCCACAGGACCATGATTCGCTCTGAACGCTTCCCGCGGGGTCAGGATTGACATAAGCCGTGTTCCACAGGACCAGGATTTGCTCTGGACGCTTCCCACGGGGTCAGGATTGACATAAGCTGTGTTCCACGAGACCAGGATTTGCTCTGGGCGTTTCCCACGGGGTCAGGATTGACATTAACCGTGTTCTATAGGACCAAGATCCGCTCTGGGCATTTCCCACGAGGTCGGGATTGATATAAGCCATGTTCCACGAGACCAGGATTTGCTCTGGACGCTTCCCACGGGGCCAGGATTGACATAAGCTGTATTCCATGAGACCAGGATTTGCTCTGGGCATTTCCCACGGGGTCAGGATTGACATTAGCCGTGTTCTATAGGACCAGGATCCGCTCTGGGTGTTTCTTACGGGATCAGGATTGATATAAGCAATGTTCCACGAGACCAGGATTTGCTCTGGACGCTTCCCACGTGGTCAGGATTGACATAAGCCATGTTCCACGAGACCAGGATTTGCTCTGGGCGTTTCCCACGGGGTCAGAATTGACATTAGCCATGTTCTACGAGACCAGGATTTGCTCTGGGCGCTTCCCACGGGGTCAGGATTGACATTAGCCGTGTTCCACGGGACCAAGATTTGCTCTGGACGCTTCCCACGGGGTCAGGATTGACATAAGCCGTGTTCCACGAGACCAGGATTCGCTCTGGGCGTTTCCCATGGGGTCAGGATTGACATTAGTCGTGTTCCATGAGACCAAGATTTGCTCTGGACGCTTCCCATGGGGTCAGGATTGACATAAGCCGTGTTCTACGAGACCAGGATTTGCTCTGGGCGCTTCCCACGGGGTCAGTATTGACATAAGCCGTGTTCCACAAGACCGGGATTTTCTCTGGGCGTTTCCTACGGGGTCAGGATTGACATTAGCCGTGTTGCACAGGACCTGGATCCGCTCTGGGCGTTTCCTACGGGGTCAGGATTGACATAAGTCGTGTTCCATGAGACCAGGATTTGCTTTGGACGCTTCCCACGGGGTCAGGATTGACATAAGCCGTGTTCCACGAGACCAAAATTTGCTCTGGGCGTTTCCCATGGGGTCAGGATTGACATTAGCCGTGTTTCAAAGGACCAAGGTCCGCTCTGGGCGTTTCCCACAAGGTCAGGATTGACATAAGCCGTGTTCCACGAGACCAGGATTTGCTCTGGACGCTTCCCACGAGGTCAGGATTGACATAAGCCGTGTTCCACGAGACCAGGATTTGCTCTGGGCATTTCCCACGGGGTCAGGATTGACATTAGCCGTGTTCCACATGACCAGGATCCGCTCTGGGCGTTTCCCACGGGGTCAGGATTGACATAAGCCGTGTTCACGAGACCAGGATTTGCTCTGGACGCTTCCCATGGGGTCAGGATTGACATAAGCCGTGTTCCACGAGACCAGGATTTGCTCCTGGCGTTTCCTACGGGTCAGGATTGACATTAGCCGTGTTCCACGAAACCAGGATTTGCTCTGGGCGCTTCCTACGGGGTCAGGATTGACATTAGTCATGTTCCACGGGACCAGAATTTGCTCTGGGCGCTTCCCACGGGGTCAGGATTGACATTAGCCGTGTTCCACAGGACCAGGAGGGGTTGACTCTCGGTTGTCTGTGCATCGCCGAGTCATGGAACTGGGAACTTTGCCGCGGCTCCGATTTACTGATGTTGCGTCTGTTGTAATGAGACGAATGTTGAGATGATCTCCGGGCTGTCTGTGAACCGTCGAGATTTGGCTTCTTTTCTGATGGAGCCTGGTGGGAAGGTATGGTTCCCTCTTTGTTTATGCCCCTGGATTGTATACAGGGATGGATGTGACCTCACCTGTAGGGCAAAATGTTTCATTTTATATATTTTTTCTTTCCGCGATGCTCTACCATTTCAGCTTTTATATCGCGAAAGTCGCGATTGCCAAATCATTTCGGCTATTTTTCACGGTGCCCAATCATTTCAGCTATTTGTTTTATTTACTCGCTGCTTTTTACTACGAGTTGCCCAACCATTTCGGGTATTTTGTATGCATATATTTTACTTGCTGATTTTGTTGCAAGTTGCCCCATCATTTAGGCTATTTCATATGCATTTGTGGCTTGCTGACTTTTTGTTGCGAGTTTGGGATTTGATATCGATTTAGGCATCAGCATCGCTACAACTGGGATATTGCCAGGAGCGAATCATCATTTGCCTTTGTTGATGTCGAACAAAGGTGGCTTAGTAAACAGGGTTAGGATCCTGTCGACTAAGGCTTTTGACTTCATGAGCCGTAAGGGTCTCATAAAAGTATTTCTCCCTACGAGTCGTGAGGATCTCGTAAGTGCGTTTTCTCCTTAAGAATCGTGAAGAGTCTTAAGTGTATGGTCTCTTATAAGTCGTAAGGATCTTACAAGAGTGTTTTCTCCTTATAAGTCGAGAGGACTTACAAGGGTTGTTCAGCGTGTGAGCATATCCCCAGTCTCTGATGGGACTTTGTTAGGGAAATGTTTATTCATGCCCATGGATTGTATACAAGGGTCAATACTGAACCACTTGTAGGGCAACACTGGAGGTTGTGATGGCTTAAGAACAGGTTCAGATCCCTGTAGCTTAAGGCTTTTGAATCCTATGAGCCGTGAGGGTCTCAAAGGGGAATTCTCCTTACGAGTCGTGAGGATCTCGTAAGTGTAATTTCTCCTTAGGAATCGTGGGGATCCCTAAGTGTGTTGCTCCCTTATAAGGTGTAAGGATCTTACGCTTGTGGTTTCTCCTCACAAGGTCGAGTGGGCCTTGCAAGTGTCTTTTAACGAGATTGCGCCCTTTCGGGTTTTCACAAAACTCGCCGGTAGTCCTGCCGTTTTTACTCACGGAGCCCTTTCGAGTTTTCATCCGTGCCCATTTTGTTTATGGACATACCGTTTTCTTCTTTTTTTATTTTTATTATTTTTATTTTTTTTATGTCAGCCTTGGGATGCTGCGGTCCGTAGTAGTTTATCGACGTCTCGGTCAACGGCCAGTTTTAGGACATAGTGGTCCATTGTTAGTTTAAGGACGTTTCAGTCCATAGCCGGTTACTACTTATAGAGTTTGGGCTTAGGAAGACAGCGAGCGGACATAGGCGTCGTCATCTATCATTGACCTAGGCTGTGACTCGTCAAGCGTAGTATTTTTTTAGGAAGCGACCGTTTATTGGCCTGAAAGGTCTTTCTCCATGTCCATGAGTAGATAGGCTCCACCCTGGTAAACTTTATCTATGATATACGGGCTTTCATAGTTCGGCTCGAATTTCCCCCGCTTGGCACGATTTGGGATCATAGGTCTTTTGACCACTAGTACGAGTTCGCCTTGGCGGAATGTTCTCGGCCTAGTCAATCTTTCATATGAGCGCGTCATCTTCACTTTATAAGACTCCAAGTTTTGCTGTGCCATGAGCCGAGTTTCGTCAAGGGCATCAAGTTCCTCAAGCCGAAGATGAGCATTTTCTTCGATGTTAGCTCGTAGTGAACCGCCACTCGTAGAGAGGGTAACTCTATCTCGAGGGGGACTACCACTTCTGTGCCGAATACCAATGCATACGGCGTTGTGTTCGTGGCTGTTTTGAACGTAGTTCGATACGCCCGCTATTATTATCCGTCCAAAACGTCACATGTGCACAAGTGCATGTGTACGTTCGAACCCTGCCATAAAACCATACGGCCTCTACAACGTTTCGCCCGAACTGGGAAACTTTCAGTAGGGGACTCTAAAGACTCGTCTATACTCTGGCAGTGGGTTTAACCACAAGCCGTCAGTGGTACTAGCTGTACGTAACGGCTACCCATGTACTGAGTGAAAGGAAAGCCGATGAGCGAACTCATCCTGGAACCCTACTGAGCCTATGTGTGATAATATCCGTACAGTCCGGTCCGTTCGTCTATGAGTATCGCATATCGGGCCTAGGGAGCTGGTAAACGTCAGACCCCCAAAAGCGGTATAAGTCGTGTCAGAGTGTAGCCCAAAACACCTGAGATACTACCGGAATAACTACCAGTATATCCCGCTTACCATGGCTATGGATTTTGTGTAATGGCTCTCCTAGACACAACACGATCTCACTCCCAACGTAGGGAGAGACGAATCCCCTGCCGATCCGCTCACTACCTCCATGTGGCTCGGGACTGTACCCAACTAGAACCTATTTGTACGACTCCTTTGAGGCGTGGTAGGGTAATGATCAAAGCACAGTGGGGACTCACACGAGACAAATGACGATCTCAGGTCGATAGATTAACTTGTACACATGTCACTTGGGAATTGCTATCTGACGACAGGTTTTAATAACCAGCTAGCATGTTCCCGGCGAGTCCTATCCAGTGTACTCATAACCCAATAAGCATATGTATATATCTTAGGTGAACCAACTGACACCAATGGCTTGTGAGACCGGCCACCGCCCCTCGTCGGGGTCTCGACTGTATACACTAGTCTACTCTGGAGTATCGATGCCCTATCTCGAAACTCCCGCGACTAGGGACCACTTTTAAGGATGTGCTTATAAACTACCCAACTCTCACGTATATGATCACCATCATACTGCTGGTAGTCAAGCAAGAATCCTATGGGCTTTATCAACGTGCAATAGTGATATATATCATGTCACCTAAATCAGTACACGATGATAAAGATAAACCAGATAGCTTACTATCATCTCGAGTAAGACTGTCCTACCGGTATAGGTCCTCCCTCAATCATTGCAATCACGTGCCTGCGATCCAATAATTGACTTTGAGGGCACTATATCCAACAATCTCCCACTTGCACTTAAGGCTAATTATTGCGATGTCGCATACTCACAGCCCGTGTGATACCGAACACCCAACTCCTCTACTAATCAGTGTCACAAAGCTCGTTTATAAAACTATTGTGTTCGAGAAATAGCCTCAGTGAGTGGATCTGCTCAGATGTTTCATTCTAGGTCTCTCTACTTATCATGTTTGCGGAGAAAGCCATCTCCCGAAAAGAGCAATACCTGTCTTAGAATATGTCTGGATATCTGATGGGACCTAGTTCATGAATGAACTCTAAATCCAAAGTTCTTAGACTGTATCGTCAACTGAATTTAATCAGTATCCTGCGCCATGCCTCCCTCAGTATCCGCTTGGACCAGCTGTCCAAACTACTGCCCCTCGTCGGAGGGAAAACTATAACTCTGACAGTCACTCTGTTATCCAGGTCACCTTGGAGGCCTGGAATGATAATTGTCTCCCGAAGGAGGCTATCATTATCAAATCCCTAGAACATCCACTTATGTTCTAAAACTGCTTCCGAACGTTTCTCCAGAATTGGATCAATATCAACTTATTGCATCTAGTGCAAAAACAACATCTGGTGTGGTACTTGACATCTCATGATCAATTCAATTGCCTAACCAAGTGATCTGCCAATCATGCACATCTCTCTCCTCTTTAGTCTGTAAGACACCTTTAGAGAGGGTGACTCCATCACATGCTGGTACACCACCATGCCAGGAGTCGTCCATTCTAAATACCTTTAGAATGTTGTCTAAGTATCCAGATTAGGAAACTACCCAAATCTAGATCTAAAACCATAGATCTAGTAACCAGAATGTCCGATATAATATCCATATCCTTTGTGGAGAAAACAATGTGTGACAACCACAGTATAACCGATCGTAGTATAGAAATTTTACTTTCTACTCTGTGTGTGTCATCCAAATACCAGGACATCACACCCTACTACTTTCTTAACAGATCCATCCTCTAATCTGATGAAGTCAAAGCCCATGACCGTCACATCAAAAATAGATGATCTATCTCCGCTATATCTGCTTTAGTCTATAAATAGACATAAGCTACTTGTCCACTATGCTTCCGCTGCTCCCACTGACTACGACAACCCTCTGGCAGAATAATATACACGTGCACTTCTAAAACTAGTTTAGAAGGACGCTATACTTATCCTCCTGCCGGGTCTCATAGTCTGGAGCAGCAGTAATGGCAAGTCTGGGTAAACAAGAACCTCCCTCTCACCGTCCTTGAGGCTACCGGAGTACCTCTCGGGTGTCTGAGGTTACCCACCATATCTACAGAGTGGCTAATAGAATGTCAAACCTTATTGAATCTTTAGGTCCTATTAAATTTTCCGTAATCGTTTACGGTTCTGGAATCTCTTCCAGTTCTACCATACTCCCACCACTGTTTTTCTGAAAAAAATCCATTTTACTAAAACTGTGGTGAGTCAAGAACAATACCACTATTGATCTTCCAGATGGTAGAAAGTCAACCCTCGTCAAAGCCAAGGTCAACCCACAAACAGCCATTACAGAAACGTGCCTTGAGTTATCCAGAGTCTGGTTTTAAGCATAAGCCGGACAACTCCATATACCTTAACATCGTTAAGGTATGATCCATTCTATATACAATATAGAAACAGAGACACTGATTTAATTGGAACCAGATTCAAATCATGCAGCTGTCTCCAGTGCATGTCAACTAAATGGAGAGAGGCAGATCAGCATTACAACTTAGGAGTGCATCCAATTATGAGTAACCTGAATGAGAAGCAAGTTCTCTAAAACATTACTATCAACTGAATACCAAATACAAGTATCTACATCTTCGATCACCTTGAAGAATCCCGATACTTGTTACACCCGGTTCTCTACTTTACTCTTATACCTATAACTTCTCAAACTTGGATCTTGTATTTCTACGAAACACATGTCTAAAACTATAGAAGTCACAAGTAAACAGAATATAGTAAGATGACATACCCCTTTGTCCTAATGGACACTGGACAACATACAACAATTTGTATAAGTTCCTTGAGTTGAATAACTCAAACCCTGTGTGTCGTAGGTTGAAAACTGTACCCAGGCGATTTCCTCAAATATCACCAATTATAACGAATTCCGATATAATGAGGATAATCACCTAATTCCCAATAACTTACTCCCACTCATCATCTGTAAAACCATACAGATGTGAGAATCATATCTGGTAAATACATCCCTGGAGCAAGGACTGATTGGGAAATCAGTTTTCTATTAACAATACATAGTGAAACTGAAACATGAATATGTTTCGAAGGGGTATCCGGGTATTCCTAGTAATGCCTCTTCCATTATCCAAATCCTTTTATATGTCTTTAGTCATTATCTTCTGTACACCATCGTTAGGCTTAATGGTTTTCTTCCATCCATACCGTTCGGCACCAGCCTATGGTTTGGAAGAAGACTATCCAATAAGCATAATAGGTGTACTCTCCTAATCCTAGGAGTACTCTCAACTTGAGAGAAAGCGATGATAAAAGACAGCTGAATAAACCTTTATTCTATTTCTCCTGAACCAGAATCCATCCATGAAATGGAACAAGTTCCATCGAGTTCGTATATAAACATACGATGGATTATCCAAATAACTGTGGATCTTCGTAGTGATACGGGGTGTTCTGGAGAAATACAAAGGTGAAAGCGATGAAATACTTGGTTTGGTCGTGAATAGCAGTCGCAATTTACTTTGCCTTCTTTCCAATCCCTTTATTTGTCTTTACTTATTAACTTCTGTACACCTCCCATAGGCTAATTGGTTTTCTTCATTCTCTACCTTTCGGCACCTGCCTATGGTTTGGAAGAAGACTATCCAATAAGCGTAATAGGTGTACCGCCCCCTAATCCTAGGAACCCTTATAACCCGAGAGAAGGTAAAAGGAAAAGACAACTGAATAGTCCTATTCAATCTCTCCAGAACCAGAATCCATCCTCGAATCTGGAACAAGTTCCTTCTAGTTCGTATATAACCATAAGATGGATTTATCCAATGGAAGTGAATGTTCGTAGTGATACAAGTGTTCTGGAGAAATGCAAAGGGTAAAAGAATGAGTGGCAATGACGTATGCAACTCAGACAATCCAAAAGCCAGTATTTTAAGAAAGTTCGGTTAACTTGGTTACTGAGTCATAGTCTAGGGTCGGGCCATGGTCGCAGCCAAAGAGAGAGAGAAAAGAAACACTCTGCGTGCACTCTAACCTAGATCAGAATGGTTATCACTTTATCTAATTAGTAAACCTCCCACCGTATCCTCAAATTCTCCTTCAAACCTGAAAGAAGAATTAGTCGGGATCACCCGAGGAGTAAACCAACTCATCAGTGGGAATCGGGATCCAACTATCATCGCATGATAACGTGACGGAATCCACTCACGTTATCATACTCCAGAAGGTATGCGCATGCCTGGCAAGTTTCAGTTTCTTTAGAAACTCCCGATGTGTGTTTTCACCCCTAGGACCCAAGTGACCATGACGGAGTCAACAAATCAAAGAGTCCTAGTCAAGTTCAACCCGTCAAAATCTGGATTGCATTAAACCCACCCGTACGTGCCCATGATGGAGTCAACAAGGCCGCACGATTGTCCTAACCAATCGCATATCTATGCAACAAACAAGCACCACTTAGGTACCGTACACTACGTCTTGACGGAGTCAACAAACGCAGCACGAATACTAAGTACTACTTGTAAGAAATGACGGAGGGCTACGAATGGTTTTTGGCGAAAAACCTTTTACCGTAATGAACTTGATATCGTTGAAGGAACTGCATAGTTTTTACAAAATATAGTGGTGAAAACTTTCGCTAAAGAGGTCACTCCCGGTGAAGGGATCTCGGCTCTTTCCCCGTAGAATGAGGTGCAGGATATTCCTAACTGAATACCACGATGCAAAGCAAAAGTAATCGGCTATAGTGAAGTTATTGCCCTGACGCAAACCTCTGTCCAAGGGGTCACTCCCGATGAAGGGATCTCGGCCCTTGCCTCGTCGAATGAGGTGCTGGATATTCTAAACTGAATACCACTGTGCAAAACTAAAGAGAACGTCCTTCCAATAACAGCTTTTTTGAAAATGTTCCAACAACATCTTTATAGGTCTGTTTTCCTTGCATTGATACGAATCAATGCAGTCCCATCAATTAATCACACCTATAAAGAACGAAAATAAAATATACGTATATACCATCCGCATTCGCCACTGGGTCCCATCATCACCCGTTAGGTTACTTAACTAACGACAGAGCGGGGACTGGACTAGCGCGGGTGTAAAACATATACAACATCTACTAGTATATATATCAATATATAATAATCGCTCCAGGCATGATAAAATGCAACATCACAGAAAAGTAGTAAGCATCACAGAACAATACAAATAATCTGGGAGCCCCGGGTTTCATAGAGCAACAAATGAAACCCCATGTTCCCCTGGTCGTGTGGATAGCCTGTGCAATGAAAACCTAGACCCCTACGAGTGCGGCAAGTTACCCACCAAAACCTGAAGCGAGGCAGCCCCCTTCAACAAAGTGAATGGACCACCCAGCACTTCACGGAATCCGGTAACTTGAGCACCCCTCCTTGGGTCAACTTATACCCCCTACGAGTGCGGCGGATAGCCCGTCAATTCTAGAGTGAAGCCCCCTCCATCTCAAAGCCATGAGATGCGGGCCCGTTGCCCTCCAGAACCCGGCTATCCGTGCACTCCACCGCGGGGTAATCCTAGTACAGAAAAGAAAATATATACAACGGGTACATCGACCTCAACCCGGTCGTGCCCTAAAAGAATAATATACAAACAAGCAGTAACGGAAGTCCACATGTCGGACGCTCGCCCCGCAATATCAAATGTACAAATAAATCCAAACTGCACTACCATTGCACACAAGCTATCCACCATGACAAATCCACAACATCACAGCACAACATAGAACATCAACGTGAATGTCACGTTCGCAAAAGCCGTCTAAAAGAACTATAGCAATTAGACAAGTTTTACCGATCGAATGACATTCACGGTCACAGATAGTAATGCAATGCACTGTAAACTAATATATTTAAAATCTCGATCAACAAAATTTCCCGAAGAGGGCCCCAAGTACAAATCCAGCACTCAAAATAATCTGGGCCAAAACTAAAAATTCCAGAAACCGCAATTCCATGTTAAAGACCCAAAGAAAAAATTTAGTGCACTGAATCACCAACATTGCGGCGGAACCGCGGCCAAAACGTGGGTACGGCCGCGGTTCCGCAGCGCTACAGAGGGATCATGCTACAAAAATTTTACAGTGGTCTTAGAAAAGCCTGCCTGATTTTCTGAAACACTCGAAATAATTTTTCGACGACAAAAAAAATTCGACAGAAACTTTGAACTTGGAATTGAAGTTTTGGAAATTTCGTCTGATCGATGTTTTAAACAAGTTAGAACAATCTAGTTAACGGTTAATAACCTGGCTCTGATACCATGTTGGGTTGCGGCAGCGCCCCGGCCGTCTTTCCGAGGCCAAACGCGGAACAAAAACCTTTTACGAACTGGCGCTAACCGCATCCGAATCCCGGATCGTTCCATTAACCATAAACTAGAAAATTGTAGACGGGGTTTTAGAGATTATACCGATCGATCCGTGTCCTTCGGTCTTTAACCTCTGCTCCTAGCATATTGTGGATGCACCGACGAAGCTCTCTCCTCGATCTCGCTCGATCTCTGATATTCTCCTCGCCGAAAACTTCGCCACATCAACGAATCTTTATACGGGCTCCCGCCTCTGAACCGAGACAACTCGGACACGAAGTTTGCTAGCCGACGTGTCCAAGGTTGATGTAGAGATGATGTAGAATACTGTCTCAAATCACCCAAGTGAATGGATGAAGGGTTAATCGAAGTTGCCATTTGGAGTGAGAATGGAAAAGAGCTTGAGGAAATGAGCTAATGAATTTTGTGCATAAGGAAATGAATCAAATTTCTCACTCACAAAAATTGGGGCTACCTCAAATTGGGCTCGGCCATGGCAGTCATTAGAATGGTGGTGGTGAGCACAAGCATAAGAAAGAGGTGATCATAAGAAAAAATGTCACAACAATGTCTTTCTCAATCCAACCACATTAATAGCACCAATAATGCAACAAAAAGAAGTCAAGCTCATCTAGAAACATTCCAGATTTCTGCTGGAGCCCTCCCACCGCAAAAAAACCCCTCCTTTGCTGATTTCGAAATTTGCAAGGAACCCCTCCTTTAAGCAAAATTCAGCCATGAAGGAATCATTCAGCCATGAAGGAATGGAATGAAAATGGCCAAAATGAAATGCAAACTGGCAACTTCAAAAAGCGATCCCGTAATAAATTACAGGATAACCCCGCAACTGTATATACATACCCGCATTTGTATTCTAGCTAAATACAAATGCAATGAGACAAAATTTACACAGTATAATACCAGGATCCGGTTTAAACCAAAGCCCGCTAGTATTATCCATCCAAAACATGACATGTGCACAAGTGCACGTGTACGTTCGAACCCTGCCATAAAACCATACGACCTCTACAACGTTTCGCTCGAACTGGGAAACTTTCAGTGGGGGACTCTAAAGACTCGTCAGTACTCTAGAAGTGGGTTTAACCACAAGCCGTCAGTGGTACTAGCTGTACGTAACGGCTGCCCATGTACTGAGTGAAAGGGAAGCCGATGAACGAACTCATCCTGGAACCCTACTGAGCCTATGTGTGACAATATCCATACAATCCGGTCCATTCGTCTATGAGTATCGCATATCGGTCCTAGGGAGCTGGTAAACGTCAGACCCCTAAAAGCAGTATAAGTCGTGTCAGAGTGTAGCCCAAAACACCTAAGATACTACTGGAATACCTACCAGTAAATCTCGCTTACCATGGCCATAGATTTTGTGTAATGGCTCTCCTAGACACAGCACGATCTCACTCCCAACATAGGGAGAGACGAATCCCCTACCGATCCGCTCATTGCCTCCATGTGACTCGGGACTGTACCCAACTAGAACCTGTTTGCACGACTCCTTTGAGCCGTGGTAGGGTAATGATCAAAGCACAGTGGGAACTCACACGAGACAAATGACGATCTCAGGTCGATAGACTAACCTGTACACATATCACCTGGGAATTGCTATCCGACGACAGGTTTTAATAACCGGTTAGCATGTTCGCGGCGAGTCCTATCCGGTGTACTCATAACCCAATGAGTACCTGTATACATCTTAGGTGAACCAACTGACACCAATGGCTTGTGAGATCGGCCACCGCCCCTCGTCGGGGTCTCGACTGTATACACTAGTCTACTCTGGAGTATCGATGCCCTATCTCGAAACTCCCGCGACTAGGGACCACTTTTAAGGATGTGCTTATAGACTACCCAACTCTCACGTATATGATCACCATCATACTGCTGGTAGTCAAGCAAGAATCCTATGGGCTTTATCAACGTGCAATAGTGATATATATCATGTCACCTAAATTAGTACACGATGATAAAGATAAACCAGATAGCTTACTATCATCTCGAGTAAGACTGTCCTGCCGGTATAGGTCCTCTCTCAATCATTGCAATCACGTGCCTGCGATCCAATAATTGACTTTGAAGGCACTATATCCAACATAAAGTCCCCGTGAATCTGGCACGAGTGGCATTGTTTCGCGTATTCTAGGTAGTCTTGGATCATCGTGGGCCAATAGTAGCCCATCCTTTTGATCTTTAGTTTCATCTTCGGCCCGGCTTGGTGAGAACCGCAGAGTCCGTCGTGAGTTTCTTGGACGACTCCCCTTGCCTCTTCAAGTCCCAGACATCTTAGTCACAGAGAATCAAATGATCTCTTATACAGAGTATCATTGACGAAGGCAAAAGATAGAGCTCGTTTCATGAGCTGATGTCTTGAAGACGCATCTTCACGCGTTCGACGGGATTTGAAGTAGTCTATAAAGACTTCTCTCCAATCCATAGCTTTTTCCTGGTCTTTTATTTGTAGAGTCGTTTGCTCGGTCGCTCCTTTTTCTTCGGACGACTCTGGAGACATTTCTGCCAGTGCAAGAACCCGACGACTTTGCACAACGATCCTCATGTCATTGAGGTTCTTGTCAGCCAATTCCTTAGCGAGCTTAGCTAATACATCCGCCTTGCTATTCTCCGCACGCGGTATGTTTTCCAGGGCATAGGTAGGAATTTGAGCCAGCAATTGTTGTACCCTTTCGCCGTACCTTACCAACTCCGGTTTGCACGTCTGATAGTCGCCATTTACTTGGCTAATGACCAGTTGGGAGTCTCCGTATATGAGGAGGCTTTCAATCCCCATATCGACAGCGATCTCAAGACCTGCTATCAAGGCTTCATACTCGGCTTCATTATTTGTCCTTAGCTCTGTCAAGGAGAAGGCAAAGCGCATTATCCCTCGTTGTGGAGTCACGAAGATGAGGCATATCCCTGATTTGATTATGGGGGTGCTTTGTTTGCGCTTCTTCATGGAAGATGCTCCATCGAAATAGAGTTCCCACCAGGTATCATTCTCTCTTCTGTCCCCACCGATTGTGTCAAACGCGTGCTCGTCGGGCAATTTGCAGTTCAAAGGAGAATCAGTGGGTATCGGATGCTCAGCGAGGAAGTCGGCGATGGCCTGGCCTTTCACTGCCTTGAGGGGACGATAAGTTATCGAGAACTCCATCAAGAGCAGGGCCCATTTAGCGAGTTGTCCTGTTAGTATGGCTTTTGACATCAAATAATTGAGGGGATCTACCTTCGATATGAGACGGACTTCATGTGCCAACGCATAATGTCTGAGCTTCGTTATCGCGAAAATCAACGCCAGGCAGTGTTTTTCAATCGGGGAGTAGTTACTTTCTGCCCCCAAGAGAACTCAACCCAAATAGTAGAGGGCTCTCTCCTTCCCTTGGTCGTTCTCTTGTGCCCACAGCGCGCCTAAGAAACCTTTGAGGGCAGTTGTATATAGAATGAGGGGCTTTCCCTTGACTGGAGCGGTCAACACCGGAGGATTCTGTAGGTATTGCTTGATTTTGTCCAGTGCGCCTTAGCATTTGCGATCCCAGACGAACGGGGTTCCCTTCTTCATTAAGTGACTGTAAGGACGGCACTTGCCGGAGAGATTGGCTATAAATCGCCGGATATACGCGAGCTTTTCTTGGAGGGACCGCAGTTGCTTGAGAGTCCTTGGCGGAGGCATTTCCATGATCGCCTTGATCTTCGACGGGTCTATCTCGATGCCTCAGTGTCGGACGACGAATACTAGGAACTTACTCGAGGAAACTCCGAACGCGCATTTGAGAGGGTTTATCTTCAAGTTGTATTTCCGAAGGCGCTGAAACACGATCTTCAGATGCTCTAAATGTTCCTCGTATGATTTGCTTTTAACTACAAGGTCGTCAATATAGCATTCGATGATTTCATGTATGAGGTCATCGAAAATCTTTGTCATGGCCCTCTGATAGGTGACGCCTGCGTTCTTTAGACCGAAAGGCATCACTTTGTAGCAGAATATACCCAAAGGGGTCCGGAAAGCGGTATGCTTCTGATCCTCGGGATGCATCTTTATCGATTGTATCCCGATGAGCCGTCCATAAAGGAGAAAATTTCATGAGTGGACGTATTATCTATCATCGCTCGGTGATAGGTACTGGAAAGTCGTCCTTCGGGCAAGCTTTGTTGAGATCCCGAAAATCCACACATATGCGCACCGTCCCATTTTTCTTCATTACTGGGACGATGTTGGCAATCCAGTCAGGGTATTGAACTTCTTGGATGAAGCCGGATTCGATTAGCTTCTTGACCTCGGTGTTGATGCTCATCTCAAGCTCGAGCCGCATTCTTCTCGGTGCTTGTTTGATCGGCTTGACATCTGGAGATATCGCCAATTTGTGCACAGCAATCTCTGGATCTAATCCCAGCATCTCGAAATAGTTCCATGCGAAACAGTCTTTATACTGCATGAGCACGCCTTTAAGCGTAGCCACCTTTTCTTCAGATAATAGTTCACTGACGAACGTCGGCCGCGGGTCGTTTGCCGTCCCCAAGTCAATTTTTCTGAGGTCATCTGCAGTAGTATGTATCCCATCTTCCAGCTCTTTTGGTGCCGGTGGAAATTCCGAGATCAACTCATCTTTATTGTTTTCGAAGCACCAAGAAAGGTCATCCGTATTCTCGGGTTCTTCTTCTGACAGCGTTATTGCATGACAGGTACGAGATCGTTTCCAAGACCGATATTGATCCGGTTCTACTCTTATCGCATAAGTGGCTTTTGATTGATGCTTCTGTGGTGGACTTACCTTCCAACAGTCGGATAGAGCGAATCTCCCGAGTTGATACTGGTCTTCAATCCAATTCTTGAAGGTGAAGCAGTCTACGAGAGGATGTCCTATTGCTCGGTGATAGGAGCAATAGTCTGGGTGAGAGACCTTGTCTGCTTGCTCAGGGTGCTTGGACTCCGGGAGTGTCATCATCTGATATTTTATAACAAGATCGAATATCTTCTTTGTCTTATCTTAGAGAAAAGAATATGCTCGACCCATCTTCTTTATAAAAGACGGATCCCGGCTGCTCAATTCTCGATGGCGTGGCTTCTCAGACCCGCTACGTTGTTGTCGAATGTTTTTCCTGTTCTTTGGTTTATTTTTGCCTCTGCGTCGGTTCTTTTATATGACGGTTTGGCGACGAAGAGCATTGTCATTCTCCGCAGCATGCTGAAGGAGGCGCTGCGTCCTGGCTTTCTCGTAAATGGCCATTTCACGGCTATAGTCATCTCGGACCTTCCGACCCGCTTCCCTTATTAATTTGTCCATCTGTTCTTCAAACAACGGACTTGGCATTTTGATGGCGAGACCTCATTTTGGTTCAGGGTTAGCGTCTTCTAACAGAGCATTTCCTTCTTCATCGAAGTCATGTATAACGCAGTGGTCATGGAATAGCTCCCGTTTCTTGGATTGAACATATCCAAGCCCGATCGTTTCCATTCTCCCGTTGGGCAATTTTTGCTGAGTTCCAGGGACGCTCCAGATCCTGTTGTAGAACTGGGCTTGTCGCATGGTTTGCATAAGGGGTACGCCTTGATTCCTCAACAGGCGCTTCAATCCTTCAGTGTAGTACCTGGGCAGTCGGATGGGCTGGAGTCTGTCAAGTGTCGAATCAGTGCCATGCCAAATTTCTTTCTCCACTTTAGTTTCCATGGATTGATAAAAGAGGATCGCCTTTTCATCTCTCCGCCTGGGAAGTACGTAAAATGTCTGCAGTTCCTGCACACCATAGGTATCAAGTGCGTCGAGCTCTTTGTAATGCTCTTGCGGAACCATGGCGATTTGCAAACTCCGATCATTGCCAGCGAAGGCTTGTATTGATGGCCGAACAGAAAATACGGCATTGACCTCATCTTCCGAGTCGCTGCCGAAGATCAACATAGGGGTGGACGGTCCCGGCTTGTTGCATTGGGGCGGCCCTGAATAGACTATCTCTTCTTCCTCCTCGGTATCACTCCTGAAGACCGGAATAGTGGTGATAGCTTTGTTCTTCGGTTTGTGGTATCTTTCCGTGTCTTCGAAATCTGGTAAGAAGTACTTTGCATCTTTGTGCTTTTGGACTTCATTCACGGAGAATGGGTTCGGTTCCCCTGTCACGGTGTATTCGAGACCATCCTTGAAATACTTCATACACTGATGTTATGTAGAAGAGATGATGTTATACTCGTGCAACCAAGGTCTGCCGAGCAAAGCGTTGTAGCAAGTCTTAGCGTCAATGATATGGAACTTGATGTCCGTGACAAGCAGCCCAAAGCGTAACGTCAATATCACAGACCCGAGTGTTTGTGATGACAGAGAGTCGAATCCGGAGATGGTGATTTTATCACGAGCGAGATGCTGAACGCTCATGCAGATTTCCTTCAACACTCTTATATTGAGGAGATTGACGGAGGACCCATTGTCAACCAGGATCTTGCATATCTTAATATCATGACAGTATCCAGAGACATAAAGGGGACGGTTATGCTTGCACGTCCCGAGGAGGAGATCTTCATCGCCGAAGGTGATATCGGCTGTGTGTACTTCTTCCAGCTCGTCTTTCATCTTTTCTTCGGCGAGGAAAGCTTGGAACTGCTCGGGCACTTGTAGCTCCTTGATCAAAGAATCTCTTGCCTTTTTGGATAGCAGAAGGGCGTCGAGAATACTTAGCTGCGAGGGTATCTTCCTCAGGTGTGCCAGAACGTTGTAATCCACCTTGTTTTTCTTGGGCGGATCCTTGGCTGTCAGTTCTTCGACGGCTTGGTCATCGAGGGTGATATCCTCAGGGACCTTTTCTTTTCCCTTATCTTTTTAGGTCGACCCCCTGTTTACGGGTTCAAGATTCTTTTCAGGCAATGTGCGATTGCGCAGCTGAATGTTCTCGCAGCTCTTCGGTTCTTCCTCTTTTCCTGAGGTGGATTCTTTGAAGAGAGGGCCAAGAGCCATTTCTTCTTCAGAATCACTCCCGAAGGTGAGAACTTGCGATCCCCTGCTATCAACCATGTAACAGTTACCGGCAGCTTTTCCATGTTCGTCTGTCGCATTTTTCTGCTGTCGACGAGCTTCACGCTTCATCCTCTTGAAGTGCTGCCAGTGAGCGACGTACCCTTGCAACCAATTTTTAAAGGCGTTGCAATCTGATTCGTCAAAAATATTTCTAAACCGTAATCAAGAACGGCGTCGCTTGGTAGCTAGCCGGTGAGTACGGGTCGTTCCACAGGGATTTTGTGAATTTCCTAATTGTTCTTACGAGCTAATTCCGATGGGTGTCGGATTGATTAAATCTAAAAACTAAATCTATCTAGATCTAAATCTTGCTAGGGTTAGGTTTAGGGTAGGTTTGGAAATGTAAATAAATCTCACTGCTTTCTATACCCAAATTAAGATCTATGAGGTGTTATGGTAATTATTAATAAAGGGGATTAGAACCATTCGGGAAGATGTTTCTTCCTCTAGGTTCTTGTCCTTCCTTTATCAATCCTTACCCTAACCTCCATGGAAAACACGCTCAACCGGGCCGTAGGGAGCAGTGTGTGCATGTATGCATGGAGTCCTATTGATTATATGTGATGAGCAAGAAAGGGATGAGAGATCTCATCTCTCAAAAGCCTTCCCCAAAACTAACCCTAACAAGCGAGGAGACTACTCGCTCATTAGAAAATTGAAGAACATGCTATCTATCTATCTAGGGCAAGGAATTAAAGATCTAAACTAGGACAATTAAATAAAACTACTTACTTTACAGATGGCTCTCTCCAAACATTTACACAGGGTTGTCAGATCTGAATAGATGATATGAAAAGAGGTATCGATGCTCTCCAAAAGAAATCTGAATTTTATTAATAAAAGGAGGCATACCTCAAAAGAGGTATTAGGGTTTCTATTTATAAGACATAGAAACCCTAGGGTTATAATTGATTCGCACATCTGATATTACAAAAATACCTTCTAAGAAAAGACCTAGTCAACGATTCGCACACCGCCATAACTTTCTGCACCGACACGGGCCCTTAATGGCCGCGGATCCGCGGCCAAAAGCAGGGTCTGGCCGCGGTTCCGCGGCCGTATAGAGTGCTTGTGTGCTCATATTTTCTTGGTCTGTTCTGGTAAATGTTTACTTCATGTTTCTTCAGTCTTTTTCTTAGATTGGCTTCTAGGTTTCTTCCAGATTTCCACAGTGAATAGTTGTAGTGGACTTTTACCGTTGCTTCGTGACGAAGTCTTGAATCTTGCGCCGCCTTCTACTTTGTGAACTGTTCTTCGTGTAGGCTTTAAGATTCTCTGTTTGTTGGTCGAAGTCTCACTTTTGCATCGTCTTTTGTCTTTTTTACTGTTTTTGTCCCGAGAATCTATAACCTGCAACTAAGTAGCAGACATGGGTCAAAATTACATGTTTATTTGTAAAATGACTAGGCATGGGGAATATAATAATGCAATATTATGATATGAACAAATACCCCCAAACTTATCTTTTGCTCGTCCTCGAGCAAACCTAGTTTTATTCTCAACAAAAACCTAACCTCACTTTTGCAGGGAAACGCGATTGCACTGAGCTCGTGCAACAAGCCGTTAAACCTCTAGGTGTACCTAGTAGGGGGAGTGTTGTCTCCTGAGGGTTTTCAGCGGATACTACCCACAAAATCCTATCAATTAGGCCCATTGACTTTTATCCTCCAATTAGGTTTTCCAACAAGGAATTCTATTGTCTTCGACTCGTAAATTATCCACCCATATTCTTCACGCTTCCTTATCATTTAACTTAAGATTATATATGTTCTGTAGACTCACTTAGTTTTCGGCATCTCTTAAATTTTCCTTCTAGGGTTCCATCTCAACTTAAAAATTTTTATCATCTCTATTAAACATACAAGACCTATTCTTCATTCCTATCTTTTATCTAAACCCCAATCACATACCCCTATGTGTGTGTATATATCACCCCTACACGTGGAAATTCAAATCAAGCTATCATACTCTTGTCCGTTATCCAAAGCACTTCTTAATTGGTGAAATTTAGATGAATTTTTCTCACACATTCTTCATGCGATTGTTAATATTTCTTGAGATACCAACAACCGATTACAAAATGTGTATGCACATTAAAGCGTAATTCTTAGTCTTGTAACACCTAAGACTTTAGCAGTGACTCCCAAACCAGTTGGTCTATGGCACTAGGTGATGAAGCACCCTCGCTAAATATTTTTTCTATTTTTGCAGCCTTAAATAATTATAAAAACCAGTGTTCATTTTTTTTCTTTATCTCTTTATTCACACTTGAATTTTTATTTTATTTTTCTTCGTACTAAGGACTTTAGACAAGAGCATTTCAAGGTCTCTTCTACTATTCCAAGTTTTATGGTTCGTGTTTGTGCAAATTGTAGGTTATACATTTTCAGAATTTAGACTTAAGCTAGGAACTATTTTTCAAACTTATACTTTAATAAAAATATCAATACTTTTCCCTTGTTTTAACTTAGCCCAATAAGTCAACTCGAAATTTGCCTATTTCTAAATAAACTACAAAGACATACTTTCTACCGTTTAACTTTAAGAAAAGTTATTTTTAGGGTTTTTAATTTACTAAGTCTAAGATCTAGTTGTTCCTAGCTAGTAAACCTTTTTGTCAAACTCAAGTCAATTATGGGCAAAATTGAATACTTTAATTTTTATAATTTTTATAATTTTCAATTTTTATGGGTTTTAAAAATAAGTATGCAAATGCAAGAATATACACATGAATACGAAGGAAGAAGGCTTACCGAGCATACCCCTAAACTTAAACTTGACAGTGTCTTCACTGTCATGCAACACCAAGAGGGTCAAAATGTCGGCACTCCCCTGTTTATTTATTTACAATTTTTCTTATTGTTAAAAGAAAAACAAAATATATATACAACAAGGTTCCCCCCAAACTAAACAAGGCCTTATATAAGCCAAAGGTTAGCACCAACCATTCAAAAATTCTATCGTGGTAATGGTAGGGTTGGTGAAAGAATGGAGTGTAAAGAAAAGAAATGAGACGCACATGAGACCGTGTGGAGATAGAAACGGTATACGGTCTCGGTGGAGGAGGAGAATGGCGGAAGAGAGAAAGAAGTGTGGTACGATCTTGAGGGTGTAAATCGAGTGAATAAATTAGCGCAATTTGTGATGACCGATGTGTTAAAAGCGATTGTGCTAATCTATCAACCCGTCGAGAAATGGGGTCAAATCCCTCAAGATTCGCAAGAAAACATGGGTACGTCGAACTTGGTAAACCCACCATTGAAAATGGCAACGCGACAGAGTCTTGCGTGGTCGAAACGATAGGAAGGACGAAAGGGAGTGATTGAGGGATAGTCTTAATCTCACCTAAGTAATCTGTCTCGAACTTGAAGGATTCCATCAATGGTTCGAAATGACTGTAAGCAACCGAGTCTGATGGTTCAACTAACTCATCTGAAAATGTAAAAGACTCAAACTCGGGATGTGAGTTTTCGACATCGTCCGAAAAAGTGAAACACTCGTAATCATTATCGTCTGTGAGAACTGTGTCAGATTCAAAGAGAAATTTTTCAAGCTCACGGTCTTCAAGCGTGATCTTTTGCGTGGTCGGAACGACGGAAAGGAGGGAGGGTAATTTAGGAAGTATAACAGTTAAAGGTTCAGTAGGATGAACTGGAAAATCCGACACATCAAACAAAAATGGTCCATCCTCAATACTATCCTCAATATTCTCCTCATAATTCTCCTCAAAATTTAACTTATCCATGCCATTATCATCAAAATCAAGACACATATGAAATTCGGGAGAAACATTTAATGACTCAGGATGATGAATTGAAGATAAAAGTCCAGTCAAATTTACGGGTTCATCATCCAAAATATTCCCGGCGTCTATATCCTCAATCAAGTGAAAATCATTTTTTTCTGACACCTCATCAAAAGCATGGATATCAATTAATTTAGGCTCTAGAGTGAAGGTGTAAGATTCAAAAGGATTAGGTGTGGTTTCACTCAAAAGGGACTCTTCACAATCTGGCAAATCAAGCACTACAAAGTCGCACAACTCATTTTTATTATCAACTGATGAAGCATTTGGGACAATCGATGGAAAACCAGAGTTGTGGGATTCAATTGGGTATGGGTAGGTGTGATTTGGAAAGGTGTAGAACTCTCCTCTCAAATTCTCACTCTGTCCAACCGCCTCCTCATACATTGGAATATTTGGAGCTAGTTGGAAACTAGCTACCGGTTCATTAGGTCGTATAAGGGCGGCTATGGACGCATCCACATTCCTCATCATTTTGTTTGTTGCTGCAATGTACGCCTCCAACGACTGTTCTAGACTAGACATGGGTTGTGAAGGGGTTTCGATAAAAGATTCAAAATTGTTTGGATACTTGAAACTCCCAAATGGCTGTGTAGAAGTAATGTCTAGTGAAGGTGGGAAAGTCGGGTAGGACTGGTAGGAATTGGATGGTTGGTCATGATTAGAATCAACATTTGGATAAAAAGGTGAATGGACTTGTTGATCTCTAGAACTGGATGTGTAGAAAGGAGTGAAAGATCGGTTACAAGATTGTTCAATGTGTTCAGCAATAGACATGGGTTTAGGAGTTACAACATGACTCGAAAAAGTGGTGTCAACGTGCGAAGGTGGTGAAGGTTGAAATGGTTGACACAAAGTGGATTGCAAAGTCGAACTGTTTCTCCTAGACGCTTCTATTCGATCTTTCAAAGAAATTTTGGGCATGGAGGGGTCGTCCTTAAATCGACTGAAACAATTCGCGTAAGAGGCAAAGTTAGGTTCAGGATACCAAAGTTCGGCAAGAGATTTGTGAGGTGGGGTACCCATGATGTAAGAAAGAGAAGAGAAAGAAGGTGGGTGGTAGTAGGATGCAAGGATTTCTTAGCGACAAAATTTTTGCATGTTTTTATAAAAAAAATTCCTTTTTTCTTTTTTTTTTATTTGGAACGTTTTGCAAAAATTTTCGATAAAGGGCTTAGACACACTTTCAATTAACCACAAATGCACAATTAGGCCTAGATCTAGGGTTACCTAGGTCAGCTAGACAACTCCTAACTGTTCCAAAGGGCTAGAAATAGGCCCTCAAACCGCCTCTTCACCGCCAATTGCGGCCAGGCAAGTGCCAGGTGAGTGGAAGGCTCCCCGCTACAAGTAGCGGTCCTAATTAAGTAACCACTCGCCTTAGACACACTTGCCTAGACACCGCAAAGTCAGGTTAGGATTAACGGCCGATGCCTATAACTAGTCCTCTGTCCTATTGAGCTCGAAGTCTTTAGGGCTGAGTCTAGTATTTTTTAATTAAAGATTGGTCAATGCAAATGCTTTATGTGATTTCTGGGGTCCTGGGAAGGGTGATGAAATCCCCACCCAATCTGAATTGGTCAAAAGCCCCTTAAAGTCCGATTAAAGATATGCAAAACAGTAAATCACTTGCAATCAAATCTTTTTATTTTATGCGCGGCGCAAAGAATCCTGCACAAGATTTGTTATTGAGAAGGGGGAAGATTTTTAAGCGCAAAGAATCATGCAGAAGATTTGACAAAAGATATATGGGGATTGGCAGAAGAGAGAAAAGGTGAGCAAACAGTGCAAAACTCGCGCGCTGACGTGGCAGAGGGACCGCGGATCCACGGTGGGAGAGCGCTTGAGCGGCGGAAGGGCAGTGGCGTTGAAGCTTCAAGTCTCTGAAAAAATTGTGCTACTCTGTTGTTCCAATCTCTTTCTGTTCTGATCTACCTTTTTCTGTTTCGCACTCAGAATTTTACCAGATCCGTCGATCCTGCAAAGATTCACAAAAAAATACCCTTCAAACAATAAAAGATGATAAAATTTTTATATTTTTGAATTTTTAGATTTTTATGATTTTTTTAATTTAGATTAACCCGAAATTGCAAAAAGGAAATACTACGCCATCCCCGGCAACGGCGCCATTTGATTCGTCAAAAATATTTCTAAACCGCAATCAAGAACGGTGTCGCTTGGTAGCTAGCCGGTGAGTACGGGTCGGTCCACAGGGATTTTGTGAATTTCCTAATTGTTCTTACGAGCTAATTCCGATGGGTGTCGGATTGATTAAATCTAAAAACTAAATCTATCTAGATCTAAATCTTGCTAGGGGTAGGTTTAGGGTAGGTTTGGAAATATAAATAAATCCCACCGCTTTCTATACCCAAATTAAGATCTATGAGGTGTTATGGTAATTATTAATAAAGGGGATTAGAACCATTCGGGAAGATATTTCTTCCTCTAGGTTCTTGTCCTTCCTTTATCAATCCTTACCCTAACCTCCATGGAAAACACGCTCAACCGGGCCTTTATACTACGGTATCACCGCTACCTCGTGGAATAGGGTGCCATAGGGAGTGGTGTGTGCATGTATGCATGGAGTCCTATTGATTATATGTGATGGGCAAAAAAGGGATGAGATATCTCATCTCTCAAAAGCCTTCCCTAAAACTAACCCTAACAAGCGAGGAGACTACTTGCTCATTAGGGAATTGAAGAACATGCTATCTATCTATCTAGGGTAAGGAATTAAAGATCTAAACTAGGGCAATTAAATAAAACTACTTACTTTACAGATGGATCTCTCCAAACATTTATACAGGGTTGTCAGATCTGAATAGATGATATGAAAAGAGGCATCGATGCTCTCCAAAAGAAATCTGAATTTTATTAATGAAAGGAGGCATACCTCAAAAGAGGTATTAGGGTCTCTATTTATAGGACATAGAAACCCTAGGGTTACAATTGACTCGCACATCTGATATTACAAAAATACCCTCTAAGAAAAGACCTAGTCAACGATTCGCACACCGCCACAGCTTTCTGCACCGACACGGGCCCTTAATGGCCGCGGATCCGTGGCCAAAAGCAGGGTCTGGCCGCGGTTCCACGGCCGTATAGAGTACTTGTGTGCTCATATTTTCTTGGTCTGTTCTGGTGAATGTTTACTTCATGTTTCTTCAGTCTTTTTCTTAGATTGGCTTCTAGGTTTCTTCCAGATCTCCACAGTGAATAGTTGTAGTGGACTTTTACCGTTGCTTCGTGACGAAGTCTTGAATCTTGCGCCGCCTTCTACTTTGTAAACTGTTCTTCGTGTAGGCTTTAAGATTCTCTGTTTGTTGGTCGAAGTCTCACTTTTGCATCGTCTTTTGTCTTTTTTACTGTTTTTGTCCCGAGAATCTGTAACCTGCAACTAAGTAGCAGACATGGGTCAAAAGTACCTGTTTATTTGTAAATTGACTAGGCATGGGGAATATAACAATGCAATATTATGATATGAACACATTCTTCGGTAGGGTGTACAATCTTCTAATGATATAAGCAGAAGTTAGGATGCACGTCCACTTCATCAAGATGTATACCGTCAGGAGAATTTCCTTTGAACGAGGGCAGCTTCACTCCCATCGACATGGCTTTGGCAAACTTTTTCCTTATCTTAAACCTGCTTTTATTTGCGGCGGATGTACTTTGATCTGATAGGAGTGTTTCAACCCTTTCGTCCAGTCGCTGGCGTCCGGCCTTTTCAAATATGACCATCTCGCGCTCTCGATAAGTTTTGCTTTTCAGAAGGGGTTCGTTCAGGAATGCATCAATCATTTCGTCTGATGGTCCTAGAAGTTCCGGCCCAGGATCTGCTCCTGGTTTCTCTGCGTCAGGAGCTTTTTCACCATGTATCAACGAGTGAGAGATCACATGGCAGCTTGCCACGTAATCCTCAGGTTCATCCGACGAGTCTTCCCCATTGTCATCATCTCCGTCCTCAAGGACGTGGCTGAGAAATTCTTATAGTGTGACTGGGGTCCGTGCCTTCTGATTATATTCTTCCAGCGCGTCAATATGTTTTTGCAGTTCCGTGCGCTTGTCATCAGGCTTCACAGACTTCTTCTTCTTCTTTGAAGACTTTGACGGCTGGGCCTGAGCATTTTGACCATCGCTACCAATTTTTGGAGTTGGGCGCGGTTTCAGCATTCCCTTGATAACTTCGGGTTCCAACGGACTTTTCCATTTGATCGCCGGGCATGTTTGGAGATCCTTCAGCATTCTTTTGGTTTTGGCTGAAAGAGCGACCTCCCATGGAGCTTCTTCGACAAAAGAGCACGATGCCCCCGGTGTGTCCCCCTTTTAAGAGCGTGCGGTTGAGGCGGGCTTACTTTCCAATTCTCGGATAATGTGAATTTGCCCTGTTGGTATTGTTCTTCAATCCAGCCTTTGAAGATGAAGCAATCTTCGATTGGATGGCCCATCGCTTGGTGATAGGGGCAACAATTGGGATTATTAGCCTCACCAGGTTGCAATGGGTGTTTTGGATTCGGCAAATTGATGAGCCTGTTGCGTACCACCAGCTCGAACAATCTCCTCGTTTTGTCCCGGGGAAACGAATAAAGACGCTTCATTTTCTCATTAAAGAATCGCCGTCTCTCGTCTAAGCAATCAGTTAGTTTTGGGCCACTGAGCTGCTGTTGAGTATTGGCGACGAAGGTCGCTTTCCCTTTTCCTTTTTCATTCTGTGGTTCCGGCTTCGAAGGGGAAGGACTATGACCCATCTGGTCCATTTAGGCCAGTTTGTCAATGAAGGCCTGAAAAGTGGTCGGCTTGAAAAACATCATGAATTGGGAAATGGTCTCCTGAGGGTCGAGAGTACCCACGAACATGCCTACCGCAAGTGCTTCTTTAATGCGCTGCTCGCACTTCGACCATAGATTCCGCCACCGTATTGCATACTGAACACATGTTTCTCCAGGCTTCACCCTGGCATTGATCAATGCGGTGATTGGGGTGCGCTCGCTAGCGCTTGCGAATCACTGTGTAAACAGCAGCTTTATCTCTGCAAATGTCTTGATAGAATCATTCGGGAGTTTCGAATACCACTCGAATGCCGTCTCCAACAAGCTGCCAACAAACTGGCGGAGCAGTAGTTTATCATCACCTCCAGTGTTGCCGCACAGAGCCCTGAATTGAGCAACATGCTGGAGTGGATTCCTCGTCCCCTTATATACGTGGAATTTGGGGATCGTGTATCCCGGCGGGTACTTTATTTGGTCATACCAACCCGGATAGGGTCGTCCAGTTTTAACAACTTGCCCAGCCGCTTCATTCACCTGGTGAGCTCGTATTTGCTGAGCGATGTAATCATCCAGGGCAGCTTTGGAGATTGTCTCTTCCTTGGCTGTTGACAGAGCCGGCAAAAGATTGTATGTCTCTCATCTATCATCTTCAATTATTACTGGAGGATCTTCGGCTGGAGGGTCCGGCTGGATCATCATGCCCACCATATCTTAGAACAGAAGGGACATTTGTTTTATATTGGCCGCTTGTTCCGCGGCCTCTTTGTCCTTTTTCTCAAGCATTCTCCAGAGGAATTCAGCATCAGTTTCCTGCTCACGGCGCTGCTCCGAGGATATCTCCAGGCTTGCTTTTGGTCCCGTAAGTGCGGCCATAGCTGTTAGCATTTCTTGGAGCTTTTGTTGTTGTTGCACCTGAGCCCTAGTCACTGATTGCGTAAGCGGTCGATGACCTGCGGAGATACGGCTATCCTCTTTTCCGGATGCCATATAGATGGTGTGCACCACCATGCCCCCAGACTTAGGGCGTTTAGTTCAGTGTTCTTGCGATTCGTCGCAGACACCGGGATTTTCTCCAGCTTTCTCCTCTTGTGAGCGGTCGAGGTTGAGGGGGCAATTGCAGTGGGTACCCAAGTAGTTGTCGCCTTCTGTGGCTTGACAGGATGGTCGTCTTCTCGCTGAACTTTCACCTTTTTCTATCGGCGAGAGTAATCTTGATCAATCACGGAGTCTTGTACTTGACGCCAGACTTTGTAAATTTTAGAGGACAGCCGCTGAGGGGGCTGCTCTAGCTTCACCTTTGTAGCATTCTCCATGGATGGAGGAGATCTCTTCAGCACGGCAGTCGGAGAGTTTTTGCGCACCCTCCTTAGCGGTTCAAAGTTGTTCCCAGTTGGAACAGCAGCATCGATTTCCACCGTTGGAGCCGGCGGAGTCAGTCCAGAAGGAGAGTTGCCCCCAACCTTCTTTACTCGGCGCTAGTGGCGACGTCGAGCGTGTCGAGCTGGGATTGTCTCAGCTGTAGGGGTGATTTCCTCATGCCACCTGTGTTGGTCATAAGTTGTCATTGTCAGCCTATTGAAGACCGATGTCCGCTGAGTGGGGATAACCAGCCTATCGAAGGCAGATTTCCGAGCAGGGGAAGCAGCCTTGACGATTTCGCCTGGAACAGAAGCTGAAACAGTCGGTCTTGTAAAGACCGACCCTTTGGCAGGAGAAGCCGCCTTGACGACTTCATAAGCAGGAATGGCTATCCGCTTAAGGATAACCCTTTCTGGTATCGCGGGCTTCTTCATGGGCCCAAATGAACTTTGGCCCAGTCTGTCAAAGACTGAGGCGTTGGAGCTGGACGACCCGCTGAGAAGGGCCGCAGTAGTTGTGAGACGATTAAAGACCGAGCTCTTCGGAGCTTCTTGCAATGGTACGGGGGCGTTGAAGCTCATCGGTGGGAGTATGGTCCCGAAAAATAGCCCAGTGATGGCTTGAGTTATTTGCTCCACTGGCATTGCGAAAAGGGAGGCCGCTTGTGGCCCGTAGGTTACACCTCCAGATGAGGCGGAACGGGAGTTGCAGTTGCAGCTGGGACAGTTAGTGTCCATTGATGTTATTTTTTCTACACGAGAGCAAAACCAAATCTTAGTACCTCGAACCCAAGGGCAACCATATTAAACCGCGATTCGTTCACGAACACAACACACAAAGTGTGGAGTGGAAAGAGGAAGAGGTCCCACCGGGCGTGCCACAATTTGTTCTCCTCCGAACACAGAGACACAACCGCGTAGGTCCGTCTTGCCTGAATTTGGAGGCAGATGCTAATTGGTGTTATCCGTCCACTTCTCCGAAGATGCCAAGTTGATTTATGACACCGTATATCGAAGGTTTAAATGGATGCGGCCGATGTAGTAGACTTCGTCAGATTCCCCCTCATTGAAGGGTTTTTTAATTGTAGGGACGCTCTTCCCTGCAGGCGCAAGCCCCAGCAGTTAATTACGCTACCGCATCGCGGTAAGCACTTTCTCCTTCTCCAGATGGTCACTTCGTGTCGTGTGTGTTTGTTTTGTTTTTGGTTGCCCGTAGATTGTATACGGAGACTAATTTATGTTGTCGCCCGTAGGGCGTGGATTAGTCCAAATCCGTATTTTCTTAGATTTGTGTTTGGGGTTGGGTTTAAGGATACGTTAGTCTCATTTGAGACTAAGATCAACTTAAACGTATGTTAAGGATACGTTAGTCTAATTTCAGACTAAGATCAACTTAACGGGATCGTTTAGATCCAACAAAAGAGCGTTTGGACTCTATTGTTTAGTTTAGGGACTTTGCGGTCTAAGGTTAGTTTAAGGACATTACGGTCCAATATTAGTTTAAGGACATTACGGTCCAACATTAGTTTAAGGACATTACGGTCCAGTTTAAAGACATCATAGTCTATAAAGGTTAAGGACATCATAGTCCATGGGCTTAAAGACCCCACAGTCCAAGGTTAAGGACATCATAGTCAATGGGTTTAAGGATCCCACAGTGCGAGGTTAAGGACATCATAGTCCATGGGTTTAAGGACCCCACAGTCCAAGGTTAAGGACATCATAGTCCATGGGTTTAAGGACCCCACAGTCCATGCAATGATTGGTTATCGGGACCCGTCATCTCTTTGAAGACGTTGAAGGATTACAACGACAAATATCAAATGAGTGATGAGATGTACCCTTGAACCAATGTTGATTGGGAAATCTGTAGTCCAATTTGGGACTAAGATTAATTAATTAGATTATGAGCACATGGGCTCAGTTAAATCTGAATTGAGGACTTATGGCCAACTTGGGCCAAGTCCAATTAGGTTTGAGATGTTGGACCTTTGTTGGAACTGTTGAACATTTGTCTGGGCTCAGCCTTCCATTATTTAGCAATGCTAAACATAGGTCTGGGTTCTGACCATATTTTTATCTCTCATTGAGTGCTGAGCATTCATATGCCATATAAGATGATCAATCTTGGAAAGCAAGTATGTACTTGAGGCTCAGTTAAAGGAGAGTCTTGCCTCTAGAAGACTTAGCCAATTTGGGCTAAGACCAGTTTGAATATAGTGTTAAACACTAGCACATATCTAGCGGTCACGTGTTCCCACGTGGTGCATTTAAAAAAAATAGTGTTAAACACTAAATGAAAGAAATGCTTAAAATGGTGTTAAACACTAGGGACAAAACACTCAAAATAGTGTTAAACACTAAAAATGAGGTGGTCACGTGGGGTCACGTGAGGCGCCTGAGAATTGGGCCAGAATTTCTTTATTTTATTCTCAGAATATTCAAATAAGTGTTAAACATTTAATCTTTACGGCCATCACATGTGGGCACGTGATGGGTACTGGATATTAAAGTGATTTGCTAGGGGTCATGTGGGGACACATGAGGGCGCCCATGCATTGGATTTTAATCCTTCAGTTATTTCCATCTTCTCTTTTTTAAAGAGGTGTTCGTCAGGGATCACGTGGGGACACGTGAGGGCGCCCAAAGTTTGTTCTGACTTGGCTCTATTCTCTTTATTTTGAGGGATTTATTCAAGGGCCGCGTGGGAGCACGTGACCCAATCTCATTCGTGCTCTTTTGATCACTGAGAAGGGGAGTCACGTGTTGCCACGTGATCAAGTTTGATGATGATTTTTTTTACGTGCATTGAGAGTTTTAAGTCCTTTATTTAAGAATTAAATTGTTTTGTAGGGTTAAACCCCAGCTTTATTTAGAGAAATTAAATTCCTATGTATATGGGAGAATTAAATTCTTTGAACCCAACTCTCCCTCTAAGTTTTAGATCAGCATGGCAAAATCTCCCCGATGAGAATTAAATTCTCAACTTATGGGGAGATCTGCTTCTGCAGATCTTCAACCATGAAGAAGAATTAAGTTCTTGTTTTAAGGGTTAAACTCTGTCTCTGTTGGAGAAATTAAATTCCTAAGTATTTAGAGGAATTAAATTCCTTGAGTATTTGGAAGAATTAAATTCTTTTATAGGGTTAAACCCTAATCTTTTTGGAGGAATTAAATTCCCATATACTTTATGGGAGAATATAATTCTCTGAACTTAGGTCTTCTCTTTGGTTTTAGATCTGCATGGCAGAATCTCTCCGATGAGAATTAAATTCTCAACTTGTGGGGAGATCTGCTTCTGCAGACCTTCAACCAAAGGAAGAACTAAGTTCTTATTAAGAAGAGTTAAACTCTTAATTTGAGAATTAAATTCTCCTTTTTCTTTTGTGGGAGCTTATAGGATGATCTCTCACCAAGGATTTCTTTCTTTTCTCAAGAAACCTTCTTTTCTCTCTGGAGAATTAAATTCTCTTCTTTTTTCTCTCTCTTCTTGTTTTTCTTTCTTTTTGTTCTCTCTCCAGAAAAAATCCTCCTCCTCTTCTCTTCTTGGCTCCTATTTATAGGAGAAAGAAAAGAATCAGTTTGTTTAGTCAATCTTTCATTGAAAAATTTCAATTATTTTGTAACCAACATGATCTTTTAGATCACTCAGTGAATTTTATTCACCATTGGATTTTTAATCCAAAAGATATTCTGTCTGTTATTCTTGGTGAATTTCAGGGAAATCTTTCCTTGTATAAAATCTTTCTGCAAATTGGTGATTTTTAATCACCATTGGATTTTTAATCCAACGGTGCTCCATTTTACAGAGCACAATCTTTTTTGTTTGGAAAGATTTAAAGAAATATTTTTACAGTTAGGGTTCTCGATTCCCTCTTAATTAGAATTTAATTCTATTAGTTTAGAAGGCTTAAGAGCCTGTCAGGTGTTGGCATGTGACCTTCTGATTGACCATTTAATTAGAATTTAATTCTATTATTTCAGAGATCTTAGGATTCCATCACGTGTTGACACGTGACCCCCCTGATTAAGCATTTTAATCAGAATTTAATTCTGTTGTTTTTAAAGAACTCAAGAATTATCACGTGTGAGCACGTGATGCCCCATTGGGGTTTTTCCTTGTTGTTTTATTATACTTTTAATTCTTTTCAGTGGGTTTAAAGGCCCATCACGTGTGGACACGTGACTCCACTGATTGATTGTTTGATTAGAATTTAATTCTTATTTCAACAGAATCCCCAGGAAACCATCACGTGTCAGCACGTGACCCCTGGTCACGTGTGGGCACGTGATGCCCCATTAGGGTTTTTCCTGATATTTTATAAGGGAACAAACCCGAAAAGGCGCAATCTCGTTAAAGGACACTTGCAAGGTCCTATCGACCTTGTAAGAAGAAAATACCTACGTGAGATCCTTACGACTCACAAGGGAGAAAACGCACTTAGGAATCTTCACGATTCCTAAGGAGAAATTACACTTATGAAATCCTCACGACTCGTAAGGAGAATTTCTCTTTGAGACCCTCATGGCTCATAGGATTCAAAAGCCTTAAGCTACAGAGATCTGAACCTGTTCTTAAGCCATCACAATCTCCAATGCTGCCCTACAAGCGTTTCAATATTGACCCTTGTGTACAATCTACGGACACGATTAAACATTTCCTTAACAAAGTCCCACCAGCGACTAGGGATATACTCACACGGTGAACGACCCTTGTAAGTCCTCTCAACTTATAAGGAGAAAACACTCTTGTAAGATCCTTACGACTTATAAAAAAACTTACACTTAAGAATCCTCACAATTTTTAAGGAGAAAACGCACCTACGAGATCCTCACGACTCGTAGGGAGAAACACCTTTATGAAACCCTTACGGCTCATAAAGTCAAAAGCCTTAGTCGACAGGATCTTAACCATGTTCGCTATGCCACCTTTGTTCGAACCGACAAAGGCAAATGATGATTCGCTCTTGGCAATGTCCCAGTGGTAGCGATGTTGATGCCTAAATCGGTATCAATTTCTAAGTCCTTTCACGACAAATGATGATTCGCTCCTGGCAATATTCCGGTCGTAGATTGGCATCAGATTCCAAACTCAATACTCGTGATAAAAATCAGCGAGCCAAAAATGCATAGGAAATAGCCGAAATAATGGGGCAACTTGCAACAAAGTCAGCAAGTAAAAATATATATGCATATAAAAATAGCCGAAATGATTGGGCACCGCGAAAAATAGCCGAAATGATTGGGCAATCGTGACTTTCGCGATATAAAAAGTTGAAATGATTGAGTATCGTGGAAAGAAATAAAAAATGAAATGAAATGAAACTTTTTGCCCTACAGATGAGATCACATCGATCCCTGTATACAATCCAGGGGCACAAACAAAGAGTGGATCATATCATCCCACCAGGCTCCGTCAGAAAGAGAGCCAAGTCTCGATGGCAACATCTGCATCTCGAGAGATCACCAACAGCGTTCCTCCTCATTCCAGCAGGATCCAGACGCGACAATCAACCTTAGAGCCATGGTAAAGTCCCTGTTCCAAATCTCGATGGTTCACAGACAGCCTAGAGATCACCAACAGCGTTCCTCCTCATTCCAACAGGATCCAGACGCGACAATCAACCTTGGAGCCATGGCAAAGTCCCTGTTCCAAATCTCGACGGTTTACAGACAAGCTAGAGATCACCTCGACATCCGTCTCATTACAACAGATGCAACATCAGCAAAGCGGAGCTGTGGCAAAGTTCCCAGTTTCAGGACTCGGCGGTGCACAGACAACCGAGAGTCAACCCCTGACCACGTATGGCTAAACTCAATCCTGCCCCGTATGGCTAAAGTCAACCCCTCCTGGTCCCGTAGAACATGGCTAAAGTCAATCCTGGCCCTATGGGAAACGGCCAGAGCAAATCCTGGTCCCGTAGAACACGGCTAAAGTCAATCCTGACCACGTGGGAAACGGCCAGAGCAAATCCTGGTCCCGTAGAATACGGCTAAAGTCAATCCTGACCCCGTGGGAAACGGCCAGAGCAAATCCTGGTCCCGTAGAACACGGCTAAAGTCAATACTGACCCCGTGGAAAACGTCCAGAGCAAATCCTGGTCCCGTAGAACACAACTAAAGTCAATCATGACCCCGTGGGAAACGGCCAGAGCAAATCCCGGTCCCATAGAACACGGCTAAAGTCAATCCTGACCCCGTGGGAAATGGCCAGAGCAAATCCTAGTCCCGTAGAACACGGCTAAAGTCAATCCTGACCCCGTGGGAAACGTCCAGAGCAAATTCTGGTCCCGTAGAACACGGCTAAAGCCAATCCTCACCCCGTGGGAAATAGCCAGAGCAAATCCTGGCCCCGTAGAACATTGCTAAAGTCAATCCTGACCCCGTGGGAAACGGCCAGAGCAAACCCTGACCCCGTACGGCTAAAGTCAATTCTGACCCCGTAAGGCCAAAGTCAACCCATCCTGGTCCCATAGAATACGGCTAAAGTCAATTCTGACCCCGTGGAAAATGGCCAAAGTCAACCCTCGACTTCCTCATCAAAGCAACGCTTGGATTCGGGAGTAGGTCAACTCATCAACCACTTACGAGTCCTCTCGACTTGTAAGGTAGAAAATTCTCTTGTGAGATCCTTCCGACTCTCAAGAGGAAAGCACATTTAGGATTCCTCACGATTTCTAAGGAGAAAATACACCTATGAGATCCTCTCAACTCGTAGGGAGAAAATCTTTATGAGACCCTCACGGCTCATAAAGTTGAAAAGTCTTAGGTAGCAGATCCTAACCTTGTCTCCTAACCAATCATTGCCCTGCAAAGAGGTCAAGATAGACTATCTACGGGTCATATTCTCCGAAGTCGAATATCGGCAAGGAGGAAAACAATCACTTACGAGTCCTCTTGACTTATAAGGGAGAAAATTCTCTTGTGAGATCCTTACGACTCTCAAGAGAAAACACAATTAGGAATCCTCATGATTTCCAATGAGAAAATACACCTATGAGATCCCCACGACTCGTAGGGAGAAAAATCTTTATGAGACCCTCATGGCTAATAAAATTGAAAAGTCTTATGTAACAGATCCTAACCCTGTTTCCTAAGCTATCACCACCCTGCAAAGAGTCCAAGATGGACAGCTACATACTGTCTACAAGCCACACTTGCCAAAATTACAAGCCGTTGAAATCGAGATGCTGCTCAAGAGTACGTCAACCGCTCTACGCCAAGTCAAAACAGAAAGGCATAACCTACAGACGTCAATCACATATTATGCAAGATAGTAAAAAGAACGTTTGATTCGCATCCGTTTAAGCGTTCAAAGCGTACCTACTCATGCGTGTGCAAAAGATTTAGTGCATAAACTAAACAGACAGAAATGGGGAATTTGCTATTCATACTTCAAAAGGTTCGTACAGCAATGAAAACAGTAAACAACAACATCATTAAAGTGATTACAATGGCAAAACATCTAGTCCAGGAAATGGATTGAGAAATTCAAAAGTAAGGCTATCAAAAATATTTTGGGCCTCTCGGACCATTCTCGTGTGCTTTTTCTCACGATCACAAGCGTCAGGGTCCTCGCTGATATCCTCCACCCATCGTTAGGCAACGATTATTGTCGCCTGTTGAAAAGTTTGATGCAGAAATCAACAAGATTGTCTCGCCTTCTCTTTGAAATTAGGCCATCAGATACACCGAGTGCACCTTGTCTTCGGCATCATCCAATGCCTTAAGCGGCATGCGTTGCTAAAATAAAGGAAGTGCTTCCCAGACGCTCTCACAATAAGCTTTAAAAGAGCAGAACGGCGAGGAAGCAGTCGACCATTGTATTCATCAAAGCGACGCATGATTTCGGCGCACTGAAAGTTTGTGAACTCCTGGTTCTGGCAGCGGCCTAGTGAGCGGATGTCTCCGTAAGAGATAATCTCATTGAGATCATACAAATGAGCGGCCATAACGTCTGAAAAAGAAAATCAGTGAGAGTTAGTGGATAGACTGAAAAAGCTTATTGAAACAAACACGGGGATTTAAACAAATCTTGATATCCTTATGAAGAAAACAAGTCTGATTAAAACACCCAACAAACTTAATTTTGTGTAATTAAGGAGAGAATCCTAAAAGGATTTCTCATTTAAGGAGAGACTCCTCGGGTCAAGGAGTTAAACTCCTCGAAAGCAACGCTCTACAGACAGGAGTGACACATGTCAAAATCAATGATGAAAGGAATAAAATTCCTCGAAAATATTGAAGAGCCATGCTCTGTAAAATGATGGAATAACCCATCAGAAAATTTAAAGCAAAGCTTTTTAATGAATCAAAAATTCCGAGATCTTCAAGATCTATGAACAAACTCTAAGAATTTTCATGAAAGATTAACAAATCTATATGATTTGAAAAGAGCAAAGCTCTGTTAATGGGTTAAGAAACCATAAGAAAAATCTAAGATCTAACAAGAGCAAAACTCTGTTGAGAAACCCTAAAAAAGGTTTTCTTGAACATCTATGATCTAAGAAGAGCAAAAGCTCTGTTAATGGGTGAAATCCTAGAAAGATTTAATCTTTACCTAAATTTTTGACAGAGTTTTGTCCCTAAGAAAATTCTTAAGATGAAGAGTTGTGCTCTGAAGGAGAAATAATTCTCAGAAAAAAGTAAGAAGATGAACAGAGGTCATCTCAAAAAGCTAAGGGTCCTATCTATAGGCACTGAGAGCCGTTTTAACTTCTAAGTTGATCTAAGGGCGCAGATGTTGTCACCGCTGCACTCACGTGTGAGCCATATGAGCGCAATGGTGGGGGGGCATTTGTTTCCCCCAATCAGAGCAAAACTCTGTTCAAATTTCAAATTTTGAAATGAAGCAGCGCTTCATAACAGCGCCATCGCTGAGAGTCAAAGACTCTGAGGTAGCGCTCACATACAAAGCATATGAGCGCTAGTGCTAAGAGCGCTGCAGTGCACCACGTGCAAAGCACGTAAGCGCTAGCGCTAAGTGCACTGCACTTTAAGCAGCGCATCACGAGAGCGCTAGCGCTGGAACTAAATGTTCCCAACCGTTGAATCAAAGATCCAACGAACATGATTAAAAATCACCGGTTGACCAGAATAAAATTCTGTTAAGGAAACATTCTTCATAATCTTTTCAAACAAAAAAGATTTTGCTCTGCGAATCAAAGCACCGTTGGATCAATGATCCAATGGTGATTAAAAAAAATCATCACTAAAATACAGAATAAATTCTGTGTGGGGAAAGATTTCCCAATCTTGTTAAAAAACAAGAAAATTGCCTTCTGTAAATCAGAAGCTCTTGGATCAAAGATCCAACGGAGGAAACATCCCCAAATCAATTAGAGAAAAGATCTCCTTAACCGATTGAACAAATCGGCATTCACTATATAAAGGCCCCAAGACTTCAAGTCTGATAGAGAGGAACCCCCTCATAAATTTAGAGAAATTTAAAAGACAAAGAGCAAGCTCTCGAAAGAAGAAGAATTTCCTCAAGGTAAATAAACAGAGAGATGAAATCATCTCATATTAAAAGAAGAATTTACTTCTTTTCTAAGATCATAGATCTATAAGACCAAGGTCTTTCACAAAAAAGATCAAAGTATCTCATCACAAAGATTAAGAGGAAGAACTTAATTTTCTTCAGATCATAGATCTATAAGACAAATTGTCTTTCAGAGATTATAATATCTCATGATAAAAGGGGGGGAGAATAATTCAATTCTCTTAGGATCATAGATCCAAAAAGGCAAAGCCTTTCATCAAAGAACATAAGAGATTGAAACATCTCCTATAAAAAATAAGGACTTTGTCTAAACTTTGTCCTTATATCCATAAGACAAAGTCCTCTTGTAAGAAAGAGAATTTAATTCTCAGAGTGCAGAACTGCCTAAAAAGAGCCTTGGCGCTCCAATTAAAAGCGCTTCGGCGCTCCAAATCTAGCGCACAACGCTATTTAGTGCACAGCGCTGTAGAGCCTTAGCGCTCCTAATTTAAAAGAGCCTTAGCGCTCCAAATTAAAAGAAGCGCAATGCGCTCATTGGCTGGTGCTCGGCGCCAAGTGCGCCAAGCGCTCCTCACGTGTGCGCTACTTCACCAGAAGCGCAATGCGCTCATTGACCAGCACTCAGTGCCAAGCGTGCCACGTGCTTCTCACGTGTGCGCTAAAAGAACATAAATTGTTCTATAAATAAAGCCTAGAGCTATGATGAGTGCTCAGCATCCAATAAAAGACAAAAAGATTGTCAGAACTCAAATCAATGCTCAGCATTATTAAATGTTTAACATTCTAACTGAATGGGCCGAACCCAAAGTGGCCACAGAATCCTCATTCAGATTAATTGAGCCCATATGCTCATAAATCTTTGATCTTAGTCCCAAATTGGACTACAAATCTCCCAACCAGTATTGGTTCCAGGGTACATCTCTTCACTCCTCTGATATTTGTCGTTGTAATCCTTCAACGTCTTCAGAGAGGTGACGGGTCCCGACAACCAGACATTCCATGGACTATGGGGTCCTTAAACTCATGAACTATGATGTCCTTAACCTTGGACTGTGGGGTCTTTAAACCCATGGACTATGATGTCCTTAACCTTTACAGACTATGATGTCTTTAAACTGGACCGAGATGTCCTTAAACTAACATTGGACCGTAATGTCTCTAAACTAATGGACCGCAAAGTCCCTAAACTAAAACAATAGAGCCCAAATGCTCTTTTGTTGGATCTAAATGATCCTGTTAAGTTGATCCTAGTCTAAAAATTAGACTAACGTATCCTTAACAAACGTTAAGTTGATCTTAGTCTCAAATGAGACTAACGTATCCTTAAACCCAAACCAAAACCCAAATCTAAGAAAATACGGATTTGGAATAATCTACGCCCTACGGGCGACAACATACATTAGTCTCCGTATACAATCCACGGGCAACCAAAAACAAAACAAACAAACACGACACGAAGTGACCATCTGGAGAAGGAGAAAGTGGTTACCGCGATGCGGTAGCGTAATTAACTTCAGGGGCTTACGCCTGCAGGGAAGAGCGTCCCCACAATCAAAAATCCCTCAAACAAGAGGGAATCTGACGAAGTCTGCTACAACGGCCGCATCCATCTAAATCTCCGATATACGGTGCCATAAATCAAATTGGCATCTTCGGAGAGGTGGACGGATAAAACCAAATAGTATCTGCCCCCAAATTCAGGCAAGACGTTTGTCTTTCCCAGTTTTCGGCGGAGAACAGTGCCTTAGTGCTCCAATTTAAAAGAAGCGCTTTAAGCACTCCAAGTTTGGCGCTCGGCGCCAAGCGCGCCACGTGCTCCTCACGTGGGCGTATTTTATAAGAAACATCTCAGCGCTCCAAGTCTGGCGCTCAGCGCCCAGCGCTCTAAGCGCTATTTTAAAAAAAGCACATCAGCGCTCCAAGCCTGGCGCTCAGCGCCCAATACTCCAAGCGCTAAAAGAAGCGCTTTAGCACTCCAAGTCTGGCGCTTAGCGCCAAGCGCGCCACGTGCTCTTCACGTAGGCGCTATTTTAAAAGAAGCGCTTTAGCGCTCCAAGTCTGGCGCTCAGCACCAAGCGCGCCATGTGCTCCTCACGTGGACGTTATTCTAAAAGAAGCGCTCCAAGTCTGGTGCTCAGCGCCAAGCGCACCGCGTGCTCCTCATGTGGGCACTATTTTAAAAGAGCGCCTTAGCGCTCTAGGTCTGGCGCTTAGCACCAAGCGCGCCACGTGTTCCTCACGTGGGCGCTATTCTAAAAGAAGCGCTTTAGCACTCCAGCACTCTGTACATAAAGCGCTTTGTGCTATAATGAGTGTTCAACACTCAATTAAAGACAAAAAGAAAGAGGGGTGTCAGAACCCAATTTAATACTCAGCATTATTGATCCAAAGGGGACTGAGCCCAAACAAATGTTCAAACACCCAAACAAATGCTCAACATTTTAATTAAAACTGAGTGGGCTGAGCCCAAGTTAACCACAAGACCCTAACTCAGACCAACTGAGCCCATGTGCTCACAATTTCCCTAATTGGTCTTAGTCCCAAACCTGACTACAGATCTCCCAACCAACATTGGTTCAAGAGTACATCTCTTCATTCCTTTGATATATGTCGTGATTTTCAACGTCTTCAGAGAGGTGGCGGGTCCCGACAACCAGAAATTCCATAGACTATGATGTCCTTAAACTTATAGACCGCAACGTCCCTAAACTAAACCCCACAGACTATGATGTTTTTAAACTCCATGGACTATGATGTCCTTAAACCTATGGACCGCAATGTCCCTTAACTAAAACGATAGAGTCCAAATACTCTCTCGTTGGATCTAAATGATCCCAAAACCTTGCTGAGTAGATCTTTTTCTAAAATTAGACTAACATGTCTTTAACAAACATTTATGTTGATCTTAATCTAAAAATAAGATTAACGATCCTTAAAACCAACCTAAACCCAAATCTAAGAAAATACGGATTTGGACTAATCCACGCCCTACGAGCGACAACATAAATTAGCCTCCGTATATAATCCACGGGCAACCAAAAATAAAACAAATACATACGACATGAAGTGACCATCTGGAGAAGGAGAAAATGGTTACCGCTATGCGGTAGCGTAATTAACTGCAGGGACTTGCGCCTATAGGGAAGAGCGTCCCCACAATTAAAAACGCCCTCGTACACGAGGGGGAATCTGACGAAGTCTGCTACAACGGCCGCATATGTTTAAACCTCCGATATACGGTGCCATAAATGAACTTGGCATCTTCGAAGAGGTGGACAGATAAAACCAAATAGCATCTGCCCCCCAAATTCAGGAAAGACGTTTGTCTTCCCGGTTTTCGGCGGTGAACAGATTCCGGCACGGACTTTTTCCTCTTTCCACTCCACACTTCGTGTGTCGTGTTCGCGAACGAATCACGGTTTAATATGGTTGCCCCTTAATTCGAGGTACTAAGATTTGGTGTCTTGCTCCCGTGCAGAGAAAATGGCTTCCAACGGCACCAACTGCAACAACAACTCCCATTCCGTCCTTGCCGGAGGAGTGATCTATGGGCCGTAAGCGGCCTCCATCTTCGCCATGCCAGTGGAACAGGTGACTCAAGCCACCACTAGACTGTTCTTTGGGACCATGCTCCGGCCAATGAGCTTTAACGCTCCAATGCCAACGCAGGAGGCTCCAAAGAAGTCGGTATTTGATCGGCTCACCACTACCGCGGCCCCTCTCAACGGGTCGTCAAATTCCAGTGCCTCGGTCTTTAACTGACTAGGCCAAAGATCAAATGGGCCCATGGAGAAGCCTGCAATACTCAAAGGGTTTATCCCAAAGTAGATAGACATTCCGGCTCAAGTAAAAGAAATCGTTAAAGGGGCTTCTCCTGCTAAAGGATCAGTCTTTGCAAGACTAACCGTTCCGGCTCCCGCTTCGGGCGAAGTCACCAAGACTGCTTTCCCTGCTTAAAAGTCAGTCTTCGATAGGTTGGACGTTTCTTCTCAGCGGACTTCAGTCTTCGATAGGCTGGCACCGACAGCTGCCCTTCACCAAAACATGGGGCATGATAAAGCTGCCCCGACAACGGAGATGATCCCATCTGCAAGACGCGCTCGACGTCGCCATTGGCGCCGAGTGAGGAAAGTTGGGGGCAGTTCCCCTTCTGGACTAACTCCATCAGCTCCAATGGTGGAAATTGATGCTGCTGTTCCAATTGGGAACAGCTTTGAACCACTTAGGAAGGTGCGCAAAAACTCTCCAACTGCTGTGTTAAAAAGTTCTCCTGCAACTGCTGAAAATGTTACAAAAATGGAGCCAAAGCCACCTCCTCAGCAGCTATCGTCCAAAATCCACAGGGTCTGGCGAAGGGTCCAAGACTCTGTGATTAACCAAGACTACTCCCGCCGACCGAAGAAAATGATGGTTCGGCAAGAGAAGGATCATCCCGTTGTATCACAGAAGGTATCGTCTACATGGGTGTCCTCTGCAACAGCCCCCTCAACTTCGACCGCCCATAAAAAGAGAAGGCCAGAGAAGATCCATGTGTCTGCGACGAATCTCAAGGGCACTGAACCTAAATGCCCCAAGTCTGGGGGCATAGTAGTACACACCTTCTATATGGCTTCCGGAAAGGAGGAAAGCCGTACTTCCATGGGTCATCGACCACTTACACGGTCTGTGACAAAGGCTCAAGAGCAACAACAGCAAAAGCTCCAGGAGATGCTAATGAAGATGGCCGCGCTCACTGGGCGGAAAGAAAGCCCGGAGACGTCGTCGGAACAATGCCAAGAACAGGAAACTGACGCCGAGTTCCTCCGAAGAATGCTCAAGAAGAAAGACAAAGAGGCCGTGGAACAAGCGGCTAACATAAAGCAAATGGCGCTTCTGTTCCAAGATATGGTCGGGATGATGATACAGCCGTATCCTCCAGCCGAAGACCCTCCGATTAGCCTTGAAGACGATAGGGGGGAGACATCAAACCCTCTTTCTGTGCTATCAGCAGCTAAAGAAAAGACCATCCCCAAAGCTGCCCTTGACGACTAAATAGCTCAACAGATACGAGATCATAAGGAGAATGAAGCAACCAGCCAAGTCGTCAGAACGGGATGATCCTATCCGGGCTGGTACGATCAGATTAAGTACCCGCCAGGATACACGATTCCCAAGTCTCACGTATACAAGGGGACAGGCAATCCCCATCAATATGTTGCTCAGTTCAGGGCTCTGTGCGGCAACACTGGAGGTGACGATAAGATGTTGCTTCGCCAATTTGTCGGCGGGTTGGCGGAGACGGCCTTCGAATGGTATTCGGAGCTTCCCAACGACTCCGTCAAAACATTCACGGAGATGGAGCTGTTATTCACCCAGCGTTTCGCAAGCACCAGCGAACGCACCCCAATCACGGTGTTGATCAATGCCAGGGTGAATCCGTGAGAGGCATGGGTTCAGTATGCAATTCGATGGCGCAACCTATGGTCAAAGTGCGAACAGCGCATAGAAAAGGCTCCTGCAGTAGGCATGTTTGTGGGAACCGTCGATCCGCAGGCGACTATATACCAATTCATGATGTTTTTCAAGCCAACCACCTTCCAGGACTTGATTGACAAGCTAGCCCAAATGGACCAGATGGGCCATAGGCCTTCCTCTTCAAAGATGGAGCCTCGGAATGAAAAAGGGAAAAGGGAAAGCGACCTTCATCGTCAATGCTCAGCAACAACCGAGAGGCCCGAGACCGGTTGTTCGCCAAAGCAACAAGCGACGATCTCTCGATGAGAAGTTGAGACGTCCTTACTCGTTTCTCCGGGATAAAACAAGGAGACTGTTCGAACTGGCGTGCGCAACGGGCTCGTCACTCTACCGGAGCCGAGACACCCACCGCAACAAACGACGTCAACAATCCTAATTACTACCCCTACCACCGAATATTGGGCCATCCAATCGAAGACTGCTACGTCTTCAAAAACTGGGTTGAAGACCAATACCAACAGGGCAAGTTCGTGCTTTCCGAAAACTGGAAGGTAAATCCACCACAACAGCACACTCCTAAAAGGGTAGACACGCCGGGGGCATCATGCTCATTCATAGAGGTCGCTCTTTCAGCCAAAACAAAAAGAATGCTGAAGGATCTTCAAACAAGCCCGGCGATTAGGTGGAAAAGCCCGCTGGAACCCGAGGTCATTGAGGGAATGCTGAAACCGCGCCCGATGCCAAGAATTGGTAACGATGGGCAAAACGTCCAGGCGCAGTCGTCAAAATCTTCGAAAAGGAAGAAGAAGACCAAAAAGCCCGTGACACCTGATGATAAGCGCACAGACCTGCAAAAGCAGATTGACGCACTGGAAGAATATAACCAGAAGGAGCGAACCCCAGTCACACTCCAAGAGTTTCTCAACCATATCCTTAAGGGCGGAGATGATGACAATGACGAGAGAGACGACTCGTCAGAAGAACCCGAGGATTACGTGGTAAGTTGTCACAAGATCTCTCATTCGTCACTAAATGATGAAGAAGCTCACTCGGCGTTAGAAGATAACATAGAGGAGCTGGGGGCAGAATCGGCACCAAAATCCTTAGAACCGTCCGATGAGCTGATTGACGTGCTGCTAAACGAAACCCGTCAGAAAGGCAAAGTTGATCGAGAACGCAAAATGGCCATATTCGAAAAGCTAGGCGTCGACGTCAAGTGGAAGAAGTCGCGGTAAGGATGGATCATAAAACACCCCAACCAAACCAAATCACACCCAAAATGGGTGTATCCCACTTTATCGTTATGTATCCCATCACGTGAAAAATACACGTGCATACAGGATGAACGACGGACCGAAACGTCTCAAAACTAACAATGGACCATAATGTCCTAAAACTAGCTACGGTCCGAAACGTCCCTAAACTAACAATGGACTGAAATGTCCCTGAAACTAACAATGGACCGTAATGTCCTAAAACTAGCTATGGACCGCAATGTCCTAAAACTAGCAACAGACCGAAATGTCCTTAAACTACTACAAACCGCAGCATCCTAGGGCTGAACCAAAAAAAAAGGGTACGTCCACAAAAAAAATAGGCACGGATGAAAACCCGAAAAGGCTCCGTGAGTAAAAACAGCAAGGCTACCGGCGATGTTTGTGAAAACCCGAAAGGGCGCAGACTCGTAAAAAAAGGCGGTACGTGTAACATTTCAGAAAAATAAAATATTATTTTTGGGATTTTTTATAATTAAATAATAAATATCATGAATATTTTAATAAGGCGGTATAATTAATTACCGATAATTTGGGATAAATTTGGAAAATTATAGGAATTACTGAAATGAGAGTGTTTTATATGATTTAAGCAATTATAAATTCTTTATGATTAATTATATTCCATTTTAATGCTAATCATGATTAAATATCAATAATCGTGTATTAAGCCGGATTTGTGCACATGACATGCACCATGTCACTTTTCACATTTGTTACATATTTCTACCATGGCTTTTTCTTTATTATTGATGCATGGCTTGGTTTTTAAAAGAGAAGAGAAAAGAAAAGGAAAAGGAAAAGGAATAAGGAATAAGATAAGGAGGTATGGACAAGAGAGAAAGAAGAGAGAGAGGTGAGGGGTCAAACCTTGGACCATACTCATTGTTTCCTTCATTATTCCTCCTTCATTTTCCTCCTCATCTCTCCCATAGCAGATCCCTCTCTCCACCTCCTCTTCATCCTCACAAACACCCTTAATCCCACCTCAAAACTCCATCCCTCTTTCATTAAAAACATGGACAAGCCCACTACAAACACTTTGGACCAAGAAAAATTTGATTTTGAAGGCTTGGGGCAACTCAAGAAAATTCTTGAGTTGCCTAATGAGGTAATTCTTGAACCATTAGATTAGTATTTCATTTCCTTTAACATCTATGTAAGTTTAAAATCGATATGGTGTAGTTTTGTGAACTTTTAAAATTTCTAGAAGTGGTTAGGGTTTGATTTGAATTTAAAGGTGAAATTGAGATTAGTAGAGACCATACAACCCCTGTAGTGATGATATATTAGACTAAACCATAGAGTAGAACCCCAATTCACAAACTTAGAAACCCCGATATCGGGAATTTGTGGAAATTGTGAGGTTGTTTAGAGAACTGCTATAACCCGGGTGACCTAAAAAATATTTAGCGAAGACATAAAGTCATGCATGCAACCTAGAAGCTAACCCCAAAACCCGAAACCATATGCTTTTTTAGGCCATAATTTTTCTCATTTTGGCCGCAATTTACGGCCTTGGTACTTTGGAATCGTCCCGTGCTTGGTCCATGGCTTCATTTTAAGCAAACTAGACCTACCCCACATGCTGAATTTGCTAATTTGGCCTAGAACAAAATCTGGAAGCATTTTCTTGTGTTGCTGCTTTGGTTTTGCGGCTATTTATGTTTTGGATTTTAGTAATTGGGTTTTGACTCGATGGTGTGACGTTTGCACGTCAATCTCGAGGGTTGTTTGGTCATTCTTGCATGCATAGATCATAGGTTTTAACCTATGTGTGATACGCGTGCCGATTTGGTTTTCGTGTGCGATTTCGATTTACGATACTATGTGTGATATGTAAATACCCCCACATAGACTTTGGATGATGAAGAAGAGGATGGCGACATCGACTTCGGCAAGCGATGATCAAGGTGAGTAGATATATATCTACGGGGGAAGTCGGGTGGATGGCGTATAGCACCCCCGTGGTTCGTAATATAGAACGCGAATGCGTTATGTTATATATAGATGTATACTTATATGGTATTATAAGATGTGTATACTTAGCTAGAATTGCTTTATTAGACTTTGGAGGATAGTGTCGTTGGTTAATTTCGTAGTCGCGAACCCTAGAATAAGGTTTACACACACACGCACACACATACACTTACATTGTTTTACTTGTGCGTATATGGGGTTATGTATATATATATATATACACACATAGGTATGGGACTATGTATGTATATATGCATATACATATACATGGATGATGAGGGTAGTACTTGGATATGAGTCGATGAGATTAGGCATGGTGCCACGAGATCGGTGATATGATTTGGTTCGTATTATGAGATACGACATGAGTTTATAGCGGGCCTTTAGGCGATGTGTTTTCATACACACGCATATATATATATGTAGATGGTATCATTATGTACTAGACTTAGATCAATACCCCTAATACGGGATATGATGATAAGGATACCAGATGAATAATGAGATGAATGTGATATTTGACCCGTACACAGATTGGGATGCCGTACGATGGAATTACCGTACGAGCTATATATTGATGATAGATCCACACTCTTGACTCGAAGATGTCATGTTATATATTGTATCATATGTGATACTATTGAGGCGGGATCACCGACTATTATATTTATATGTATCGACTCAGACTTAGGTGGTTTTCCTTACCCTTTCAGTTAGCCTGTTAGTTTAGTCATGTAGTTTACTTGTAATTGTTAGACTAGACTCGGGTCATACCTATTTCAAAACTAACGAATCATGAGTATTTTAAAGATAGGCCAAGAGATTCGACGGATATTTCAAAGGACGTACCTTTTCTTAAAACACCGTAGCCCCTACTTTCAAAACTACGATTCGCATATTTTAAAAACTGATTGTATAGTTCGGGTGTGCATGCTAGATTAGATACGTATGCTTATAGTAAAGGTAGAATGTATTTATAAAATTGACTTGATGTGGGAGATAAATGCGATGAAAAGAAAATACGATGTGATGTGATGATTTGATGATATGTTAGTATACGGATGTGAGTCGATTGAGATGATTGATACATTGCCGGTCCCCAGATATGAGATTGTTATGGATGTGTCCCGGGGATATAGGTATATAGATTCATATAATATTGCGAATCTCGAGTGATTTGTTGTACGGGACTTTAAGTTCGTACCTTCAATGTCATATAGGTTGATAGGATCCCTATTGGATTAATGCCGCCGTACGATAGATTACCGTACGTGATCAGTTAACTTGATAATTGATCCATACCCTTGACTAGAGGATGCCGTATGATGGATGATACCGTACGTGATGTTGTGAGACTGGATGCCGATTGATAGATTCACCGACTCGGTCATGCTAGATACATATACCTGTTATCATTTGCATATGATTTACTTTATGCTACGTTTATGTCATTCTCATTGCATCATATATACCTGTGCTAGTACACATATACCATTATCGATGATGCGTATGTTGCACTTACACAGATTGGCCGGCTAACACACTTCATCATCGATAATTGCCATGTCACTACACAGTAGGATTGCTGCATCATGATATGACTCCTTGCATAGTTTACTTGCTATAGTTACATATTCACCTTTATACGATGTTGCATTTGACTTTGGAGAATTTGGGAACTGTAAGAAATATTTTAAAACTGGATTCATTTAAAAGAGCGGTTTTCCCTCGACAAGTGCATATTATTGTTCCATGTTGCATGGTATACGGATATGCTTACATTTCTATTATATGTCGCATACATCATGCTTTATGACTATACGCATTGAGATGTGTCGTTTTCATGATATTTCTGGATTTGAGAACCGTGGTTATTTCAAAAGAAAGTATGTATTGTTTTAAAAACCCGGTTTCTCTTGATATGATATTTCAGTGCGTCCACCATGCGTTTTCTCGGTTCTGAGACGTGTGATATGTGAAACCCGATTCGAGGAGCGGTAGGCACCATCTACGGGTACATGGTGGACCCGGTGAGGTACCCCAGGGCAAGAAGACTCATACTGTTAGACGGTGAACCTGGCAAGGGAGCACTACCTACCGGTGATAGTATTTGAACTCGGCATTTATCCGGAGGATACCGACCGGAGTGGCGAGATGGATATGAGGGCCGACCAGATTATGCGGTACCGGAGGGCTGATCTGAGGATGCGGCGCCTGAGTTATATGAGGATTTACGTGTCGATACTGGACACGGGTTTCATGATGTTTCGAGTGTCGATGCTGGACACTCAGGTTCTATGATTTTGATGTGTCGCGAGGGACACACGTTGATTTATATTCTCATACTTTCATGCATACGCTTTTATGATATTTACATGCTTGATGTTGTTTTGTCATTGGTTGACACGTGGATGAGATCCACATGCATACAGGCATTGATTACACAGTTGGATGATATCCGCATACTTATAGACTTGAGTATATAGTTGGCACCTATACTGATACGGTCACACTAGATATCATAGTATTATTTTCGTGATATAGCTGACACTGATTTCATGTTGATTGCATTGATCATACCTCATATTTATGATATGTTGCTACCTGAGGCACTGACACGAGCACTTGGTATTACACTTATGTATAGATATTTACCCTTGCCACCTTATCCTGCTTCAGACTTTATCATATTGAGGATATATATTACTGATCGTATTGACCTGGGACTGAGTTATACATACGATTTCTGCTCTGTGATGTTTTCTACTCACGAGTTGGTAAATCACCCCCGTTGTGCCACAGTTTCTTGCAGGTTTTGTCGTACAGGTTCGTTGCGGATTTGCCGGCACACTGTCCCTTTTCGGGTGATTGCTTTGGTAGGTGGACTCACTTGTATCATGACCATGATTGTACATTTATATTCAGTTGTATCTAGTAAACTCTATGAACCAGACTTGTATATTTATTAGAGTTAGAAGACCAGTGTATATTATTTCGACCTTAGAGTTGCGTGTTGTATTATATGGTTTTCTTGATATTTTTGAGTTTCCTTTTGAGTTTTAATCCTCGCCCTTCGGCGTTGTATATTATATTGCTTGCGTGGTTATGACCGTCAATTGACGAAGAGCTAGCTCCCGCTTGGGGATGCCTTTATTCATATTATACATGTTGTACCCCTTTTGGGGCCAGTATTTACAAAGGAAACTCTGCCGAAATTTTCAGAAAAGACTTGAGATTTTAAAAATGCATATTCGGCTTATGTTATTAAAACCACTTGCTTTAAAATAAGTTTTCTTCACCTTCTTCTTTTAAAACGGTTTAGATTTCTGGGATTTTTTGGCTTACTTGAATTAGATGGGGTCTTATAGACTTCATATGATTCAAGTGCCAGTCACGTGCCATTTCGGGTCGTGACAGTACGCCCACGGGTAAAATGGGCACGGATGAAAACCCGAAAAGGCTCCATGAGTAAAAACAGCAGGGCTACCGGCGAGTTTGTGAAAACCTGAGAGGGCGCAGGCTCGTAAAAAAATTCGTGCACACTTGCGAGGTCCTCTCGACCTTGTAAGAAGAAAACACCTGCGTGAGATCCTTACGACTCATAAGGGAGCAACACACTTAGGGATCCTCACGATTCCTGAGGAGAAATTACACTTATGAGATCCTGACGACTCGTAAGGAGAACCCTCTTATGAGACCCTCACGGCTCATAAGATTCAAAAGCCTTAAACTACAGGGATCTGAACCTGTTCTTAAGCCATCACTTTTCCCAGACTGCCCTACAAACGGTTCAATATTGACCCTTGTATACAATCCACGGGCACAAATAAACGTCTCCCCCACCAAGTTCCGCCAATGGCGTGAAATCCTCACTTGGTGAACAACACTTGTAAGTCTTCTCGATTTATAAGGAGAAAATACTCTTATGAGATCCTTACGACTCATAAGGAGAAAACACTCTTATAAGATCCTTACGACTTATAAGAGAACACACACTTAGGAATCTTCACGATTTTTAAGGAGAAAACGCACCTACGAGATCCTCACGGGAGAAACACCTTTATGAAACCCTTAAAACTCATGAAGTCAAAAGCCTTAGTCGACAGGATTCTAACCCTGTTTGCTAAGCCATCTTTGTTTAAATCGACAAAGGCAAATGATGATTCGCTCCTAGCAATATCCCAGTTGTAGCGATACTGATGCCTAAATCAGTATCAAATTCCAAGTCCTTTCACGGCAAATGATGATTCGCTCCTGGCAATATTCCAGTCGCAGCGATACTGATGCTAAGATTGGTATCAGATCTTGAGTTCCATACTCGCAAAAAAATGCATATAAAATAGCCGAAATGATAGGGCAACTTGCAACAAAATCAGCAAGTAAAATATATGCATATAAAAATAGCCGAAATATTTGGGCAACTCGCAATAAAAAGCAGCGAGTAAAGAAAAAGAAAGATTGCCGAAATGATTGGGCACCGCGAAAAATAGCCGAAATGATTGGGCAATCGCGACTTTCGCGATATAAAAAGCTAAAATGATAGAGCATCGCGGAAACAAATAAAAAATGATGAAAGAATGAAACTTTGGCCCTGCAGGTGAGATCACATCGACCCCTGTATACAATCCATGGGCACAAACAAACCACATTTCCCCACCAGACTCTGTCAAAGGGAAGCCAGATCTCAACGGAAACATCCATAGCCTAAAGATCACCACGATGTTTCTTCTTAATCGAACGCAAATGTAACATCAACCACCAACCTCAGGGTCACAACCAAACGGAGCTATGGCAAATTCCCTAGTTCCAAATCTCAACGGCAACATCTACATCCTAAAGATCACCACGATGTTTCTTCTCACTCCAACCGGATGTAACATCAACAACCGACCTTAAGGTCACGACGAAGCGGATCGAGAGCAAAGACCCTAGTTCTAAATCTCGACGGCAACATCTACACCTAGAGACCCACAACGGTGTTCCTCCTCATTTCAGCAGGATACGGACGCGACATCACCAATCGAAACTACGGCAAAGTCCTCGGTTCTAAGACTCTACAACTTAGAGTCAACCCTGACACCGCATAAAGCGGAGAATGTCAACCCTGACACCGCAGAAAGTGGAGTACGTCAACCCTGACATCGCGGAAAGCGGAGCAAGTCAGCCAATGACCTCCAACCCCCAGGGAAATCAGTGTCCTTAGCAAAACCTCTCGATTCAGGGAAATCAGTATCCTTGGCGAAAACCTCGATTCGCGTCGACCCGCAAGGAAATCAGTGTTTTTGCAGGAATCTCTCAATTCGTTTCGACCCCAGGGAATCAGTGTCCTTAGCAAGACCTCTCGATTCAGGGAAATCAGCGTCCTTGGCGAGAACCTCTCAATTCGTGTCGACCCGCAAGGAAATCAGTATCTTTATAGGAATCTCTCAATTTGTCTCGACCCCAGGGAAATCGGTGTCCTTGGCAAGACCTCTCAATTCAGGGAAATCAGCGTCCTTAGCAAAAACCTATCGATTCGTGTCGACCCGCAAGGAAATCAGTGTCTTTGTTGGAATCTCTCGATTAGTCTCGACCTCAGGGAAATCAGTGTCCTTGGCAAGACCTCTCGATTCAAGGAAATCAGCGTTTTTGGCAAGAACCTCTCGATTCGCGTCGACCCGCAAGGAAATCAGTGTCTTTGCAGGAATCTCTCGATTCATCTCGACCCCAGGGAAATCAGTGTCCTTGGCAAAACCTCTCGATTCAGGGAAATCAGCGTCCTTGGCGAGAACCTCGATTCGCGTCGACCCGCAAGGAAATCAGTGTCTTTGCAGGAATCTCTTGATTCGTTTCGACCCTAGGGAAATCAGTGTCCTTAACAAAACCTCTCGATTCAGGGAAATCAGCGTCCTTGGCGAGAACCTCTCGATTCGCGTCGACCCGCAAGGAAATCAGTGTCTTTGCAGGAATCTCTCGATTCGTTTTGACCCCAGGGAAATCAGTGTCCTTGGCAAAACCTCTCGATTCAGGGAAATCAACATCCTTGGCGAGAATCTCGATTCGCGTCGACCCGCAATGAAATCAGTGTCTTTGCAGGAATTTCTCGATTCGTCTCAACCCTAGGGAAATCAGTGTCCTTGGAAAAATATCTCGATTAAGGGAAATCAGCGTCCTTGGAGAGAACCTCTCGATTTGTTTCGACCCGCAAAGAAATCAGTGTCTTTGCAGGAATCTCTCGATTCATCTCGACCCCAGGGAAATTAGTGTCCTTGGCAAAATATCTCGATTCAGGGAAATCAGCGTCCTTGGCGAGAACCTCTCGATTCGTTTCACCCGCAAGGAAATCAGTGTCTTTGCAGGAATCTCTCGATTCGTCTTGACCCCAGGGAAACCAGTGTCCTTGGCAAAATATCTCGATTCAGGGAAATCAGCTTCCTTGACGAGAACCTCTCGATTCGCTTCGACCCGTAGGGAAATCGGTGTCTTTGCAGGAATCTCTCGATTCGTCTCAACCCCAGGGAAATCAGTGTCCTTGGCAAAATATCTCGATTCAGGGAAATCAGCGTCCTTGATGAAAACCTCTCGATTCAAGGAAATCAGCGTCCTTGGTGAGAACCTCTCGATTCGTTTCGACCCGCAAGGAAATCAGTGTCTTTGCAGGAATTTCTCGATTCGTCTCGACCTCAGGGAAATCAGTGTCCTTGGCAAAACCCCGATTCAGGGAAATCAGCGCCCTTGACGAAAACCTCTCGATTCAGGGAAAATAGTGTCCTTGGCGAGAATCTCTTAATTCGACCCGCAAGGAAATCAGTGTATTTGCAGGAATCTCTCGATTCGTCTCGACTCCAAGGGAAATTAGTGTCCCCGTGCATAAAAAGAAAATTCTCTTGTGAGATCCTTATGACTCTCAAGAGAAAACACACTTAGCAATCCTCACGACTCCTGAGGAGAAAATATACATACGGGATCCTCTCGACTCGTTGGGAGAAAAGTCATTATGAGACCTTAACGGCTCGTAAAGTTGAAAAGTCTTAGGTGGCAGATCCTAACCCTGTCTCCTAAGCCATCACTGCCCTATAAGGAGGTCAAGATAGACTATCTACAGGCCACACTCTCCAAAGTCGAACACCGACAAGGAAGAAAACAACCACTTACAAGTCCTGTCGACTTGTAAGCGGGAAAAATTCTCTTGTGAGATCCTTACAACTCTCAAGAGAAAACGCACTTAGGAATCCTCACGACTCCTAAAAAGAAAATACACCTATGGGATCCTCACAACTCGTAGGGAGAACAGTCTTTGTGAGGCCCTCACGGCTCGTAAAGTTGAAAAGTCTTAGGTGGCAGATCCTAACCCTGTCTCCTAATCGATCACTGCCCTGCAAGGAGGTCAAGATAGACTATCTACAGGCCACACTCTCCAAAGTCAAACACCGACAAGGAGGGAAACAACCACTTACAAGTTCTCTCGAATTGTAAGCGGGAAAAATTCTCTTGTGAGATCCTTACGACTCTCAAGAGAAAACGCACTTAGGAATTCTCACGACTCCTAAAAAGAAAATACACCTACGGGATCCTCACGACTCATAGGGAGAACAGTCTTTATGAGACCCTTACGGCTCATAAAATTGAAAAGTTTTAGGCGGCAGATCTAAACCTGTTTCCTAAGCCATCGCTGCCCTGCAAATAGGTCCAAGATGGACCATTGTTTACTATCCATGGGCCACACTCTCCAAAGTCCAATATCGAAAATGAGGGAAAAAAACTACTTACGAGTCCTATCAACTTGTAAGGGGGAACATTCTCTTATGAGATCCTTACGACTCTCAAGAGAAAACGCACTTAGGAGTCCTCACGACTCCTAAGGAAAAAATACACCTACGAGATCCTTTCGACTCGCAGGGAGAAAAACCTTCTTGAAACCCTTACGGTTCATGAAGATGGAAAAAGTCTTAGGCTACAAGGACCATAAACTTGTCTCCTAAGCCATCAATTCTCTGGCCACGCATAACATTGCACTACTTCAGCCACATACATACTTACATGGGCAAAGTAATGGGGGGCATTTGTTCCCGCCAAAATTTTGGCTCAAAACTTGCTCCCTTAAAAAGATAATAACAATAAAATTAAAATTAAAATAAAGGAAAAACTCCACATACAAAGCATATAGGTACTGCTTCGGATAGAATTAAATCCTATGATGGCGCCTCACGTGCTCCTCACGCGGGCACCAATGTCAAAAACAATAAATGAAATCTATTAAATAAGAGTTAAACTCTTAGGAGGCAGCGCCTCACGTGCAAGGCATGAGAGTGCCGGCATCCAGAGTTAAAAACTCTGAGGCAACGCCTCACATGCAAGGTACGAGAGCGCCAACGCCAAGAGTTAAAAACTCTGAGGCAGTGCCTCACGTGCAAAGCACGAGAGCGCTGGCGCCAGAACTAAAAGTTCTCTGCCGTTGTATCAAAAATCCAACGGAGATGATAAATCATCAGAGCACAGAATTAAATTCTGATTGAGCAAATACTCCTCAAATCTTTCTAAACAAGAAATATTGTGCTCTGTAAATCAGAGCACCGTTGGATCAAAGATCCAATGATGATTAAAAATCACCAAGATACAGAATTAAATTCTGATTAAGGAAACACTCCTCAAATCTTTCTAAACAAGAAAAATTGTGCTCTGTAAATTAGAGCACCGTTGGATCAAAGATCCAATGGTGATTAAAAATCACCAAGCTACATAATAAGCTCTGTAGAGAAAAATATCTTCCTAATCTTTCTAAACAAGAAAAATTGTGCTCTATAAATCAGAGCACCGTTGGATCAAAAATCCAATGGTGATTAAAAATCACCAAGATACAGAATAAGCTCTGTATGGGAAAATATTCTCCCAACCTTGTTAAAAACAAGAAAAATGTCTTCTGTAAAACAGAAGTTCTTGGATCAAAAATCCAACGGTGGATAAATTCCCCAAATCAATTAAGAAATCTCTCAATGAGAGATTTTCTCAACTGAATCAACAAATCAGTCTCCACTATATAAAGGACCCAAGACTTCAAGTCTTGTACAGAAGAACCCCCCCAATAAACTTCAAGTTCTCAGGAAAAAAAAAAAAGAAGAGCAAGCTCTAAGAAGGAGAAATTTTCTTCAAGGTAAATGATAATAAGTGATCATAACATCTCCTCGATTTTTGAGAGTTTAAATCTCACATCAAAAGAACTCAATTCTTTTTCTAGATCACAGATCTATAAGACCAAGTCTTTCACAAAAAATAGAAGAGATCAAAGTATCTCCTCACAAAAAGAAAAACTCAGTTCTTAGATCCAAGAGACAAAGTCTCTTATAAACCGAGAATTTAATTCTCAGAGCACAGAACTAATCGGAGCTGCCAAAGAAGCGCTTTAAGCGCTCTAAGTTTGGCGCTCAGCGCCAAGCGCGCCCATGTGAGAGCGCCAAGCGCGCCACGTGCTCCTCACGTGGGCGCTATTTCATAAGAAGCGCCTTAGCGCTCCAATTTAAAAGAAGCGCTTTAAGCGCTCCAAGTTTGGTGTTCGGCGCCAAGCGCGCCACGTGCTCCTCACGTGGGCACTGTTTAATAAGAAACACCCCAGCGCTCTAAGTCTGGCACTCAGCGCCCAGCGCTCTAAACGCTATTTTAAAAGAAACACCTCAGCGCTCCAAGCCTGGCACTCAGCGCCCAATGCTCCAAGCGCTATTTTAAAAGAAGCACTTTAGCGCTCCAAGGCTGGCGCCAAGCGCGCCACATGCTCCTCACATGGGCGCTATTTTAAAAGAAGCGCCTTAGCGCTTCAGGTCTGGCGCTCAGCACCAAGCGTGTCATGTGCTCCTCACATGGGCACTATTCTAAAAGAAGCGCTCCAAGTCTAGCACTCAGTGCCAAGCGCGCCACGTGCTCCTCACGTGGGTGCTATTTTAAAAGAAGCGCCTTAGCGCTCCAGGTCTGGCGCTCAGCACCAAGCGCGCCACGTGCAGGCGCAATTAATAAATCCCTGCCTATCCTAGGCAGGGAAAATCTATAATGGGCCTGACAAGCGCGCACGTATTCCCATCCCAATGGGGTGATGTAAAACACCCTACACCTATATAGCACACTGTTCAGTTTATTATTAATAGTAGTATGATGTTTATGACGCGCCGACGTCTGGGTTTTGCATGGCCCAGTTCCTTTAACCTTATCACAGAAAGATCGAGAATATTTTGACAGGCAAGCTGAGCAGTGAGGAGTTTTGCTGATTTAATTTAGTGATGCTTAGATTTATTTTCTATTTACTGTTTTAACGTTGTGATCCCATAAGGGACGAGACTAGAATATCATTTCTTGTTGGATCTTTATTTTGTTTCCACTATCTTTCTCGTTATTTTATTATGGCGGTTGGACATGTGATAGTTAGATATTTATTTACTATTCTTGATAACTGATTGGCAGCTGTAATGTAACTATGGAAGGATATTTTCTCGCCATAGGTAGCATGGTTTGTTTTGTCACGTACCGTATTTACGTATTTTGGGAAGCAGGTCGTGACAAGGTTTTGTTGGTATCAGAGCATAGGTTTTAGGTTAGCTGGATTTGGTTTCTTTTGTAGTTGAGTATTGCACCCAATACACAGACCAGAAAACCCGAAATTAGGAACGTGTCCCGCCACCTTACTATTTTGCCATTCTTGAATCTATAGTTTATTGATTTCTTGTTTTATTGAATCGTGTTTCCATTGCTAATCCTCTTAAGTGTTCTTGACTCCAGAATCATGGTGAGAAGAGATTCACGGGTATACCAGAGGCGTGTAGACGACGCCACATTATTTAGAGTCATACGTGGTATGCTGGAGAACCAGAAGCGTTAAACAGAGCTGAACTAGCAACATGCCGAGGCTTTCCAATAAAGTTTGAGAATGGCCTAACAGACTGCTATCACTGCAGCTGAGAAGGCAGCAGCTCCTAGACCAGCACGGCATGAAGGTATCGTGGCGGACTTTAGGAAGCTCAGTCTGGCCACGTTTACAGGATTGGAAGAGCTATTGCCGGCAGAGCGGTGGCTGGTGGATACAGAGAATTTTTTATTGCCGCGTAGATTCCAGATGAAAAAATGGTGGATGCGGTACTCATCCAATTAATAGATTACTATCACGATCCGGAAATGGCACATGACCGGCACTTGGATCACGTGAGGTCTATAGGACCCCACCGTAACCTAAGTAAGCCGAAAATCCAGAAATATAAATCTTTTTAGTAAAATAACGGAGGTGGAGTTTTGAAAAGGGGGTATAATTGAAATCAAGTTCCCTTTTTAAAGTATATGTAAAGTTCATTTGAAATGCAAGTGAATTATATATTATAATTTGAAAACGTTTTCGTCATTTGAAATTTGGGCAGCACCTTCTTTATAAATTTAAATCCAAAACCAGTACATAACAAATATAATATGGCATCCCCAAGCGGGAGCTAGCTCTTCGCCAATTGGCGGAATTACAACCACGCAATATGAAATATACGACGCCTAAGGCAAAAATCAAACACAGAAAGAAAATGAAGAAAACCAAAACATTATCAAATCCAATATAGGAATATATATAAGTCTCGACTCAAAATACAAAGAATATACAAACTGGTATCTAGGTCTACCAAATATACATAGTCTAGTTGATGGAGCTTTTAATTATATACAAATGAATAATAAATATATACAATGGCAGTTATGCTTTAAACTGTAACCCGTCCACCAATGCAAATCACCCGGAAGGGAGCAATGTGCCAGCAAACCGCTACTGATCCGAGCGGTCTATCCTGTAAGAAAACTATGGCACAACGAGGGTGAGTTGCCAACTCGTGAGTAGAAAATATCATCATGTAGAAATCAAATGTATAACTGTAACGACTCTGAAATCACTGTACCTAATTTTCTTGTTATTGTACAGAAAAGAGTATTACAGTCTGTGTAAGTGTTAAAAGTTATTTTTATTAAATAAAAGCAAGAAGCAGGTTGTATCTCACTGGTAAAGCCTCTACACTGCTGTGACATAGCCTGTGTGTTCGATTCCCATTGGAACCAATTATTTTTTAGATTTTTTCTTTTTAATTTTAAGATGCCCAAGAGTTGTACGTGCAATACACGGAGAAATGAAAAGTTTTAGAAAAATCAAACAGGCGCAATAAGGTGTACACACCCAAAACATACGTGGTACGAACCTTGAGGTAGGACATTCAAATCCGACCGCCCATTCTCTTCATTTGGCCGGCGCCGACGATCGATCTTGCCCCAATATGCTCCGTGCTTTGCACACACACCTCTTTGACTCCCCTTAACTCTCTTGCACTGTTTGATTTTCCTGCAACCAAACAGAGACTCTTCAATTCACTATTTAACATCTTTTTAATGCATTTTAATCTTTTAATTCCCAAACCCTAATTCTTCGCTATAAATACCACTCCATGCCTTAGCTCTTCACCATTCTGAAATTCTAGCAAAAATTCATTCAAAACTCTCTAAGTTCCAAGTGGAGTAGCGAGCCAAACTCGACGACCGGAGCATTTCCGACGAAACCACGACCCCCGAGAGCTTCTTCAATCTCTTCTTAACCTTCTAAACCGTAAGTCCCTCTTCTCTCCTTTTCCTTCATCTCAATTCGTTCTTTTTAAAAACAAACCGACAAAAGAGAAGTTATCCCCGATATAGTTTTCTTTTTAACAATTGTAAGTCATGAGATAAGCAAACAAGATCAAACTAACATGCTAAACTAATCCTAACCTTATTCACATCATTTAGATTTTAGATTTAACAAAATTTTCATATGAAACCAACATATAATGAACCTTTTCATTAAAATACTATAAAGTTTAGTATAAGCTCTTTTCGATATCCAGTATACCCAAATCCTAGAACCTTCACAGGGTAATGACCTACCCCACATGCACACTATGGTTTCATATGACGGTATTCTAAGCATATGGGTAATTCAAGGTAAAAGAACTTTTTCAATAAAACACCACACCGTTCCAAAACAGGGTTTTTTAAATCGGTATTTCGAAATTCTTGGCAATTACGCATCTACAACTCTCGTCAGGGGATCCGCTAATGGATTCTGCAGATTATCGCACATCCTTAGGACAGTAGAGCGAGATGCAGAACTCCTCATAGAGTATTCAGTCTCGAAAGGAATAAAATTACGGTTTTTAAAAAACGTGTCTTTTTCTAATAAAAACTAATTTTTGGAAAAATTATATATAAATCATAAATCCGTATTTTCAATAAAATCATATTAAGAAATTATATTTTTTAAAAGAAAGATTAAAATTGTAAATAAAATACCACCAAGTTTCCAAAAATGGTAGTTTTCATAAAAATACCACAAACCTTCAAAAATCTAGGTTTTATCACCAAAACACTATAATAATTAAAATACATGTTCATGCTAACCCTAAATATTATAATCACCCTCGAGGTTTATTTTAAACAATATTAATATATATTTTCATAAAACCCGCTCGAGATATACAAACAATATTTATGGACTCTAGATTAATATAGGTTTAAGTGGGATCAATTCTCTTGAGCCCAATGGAGTCGGAGAAAGTGAGTGCTTGCCTATTTAGGTTAGACAACTTAATGGAGGTATCAATGGTAATTGTCTTGGAAAAAGACACAAATCCTGCCGTCCATGTGCAGCAGTTGGCGATTTCTCCCGCACCTCTCCGCTGTTTTTCGAGTATACTGTAATAGAACAGATAATCGTTTCGATGCTGTGAAATACCATTGAAACGAACATATAATCTATTGTTGTACATGGAGAACCAAAGAAAAGGTACCGACGAAATATCCCGAAACGAATGAAAAATACAAGAGAATGCAGGTGTCTGCTTTATACATTCCTAACTTGTCCACACGGGACAAATTTATCGTTTATCATACGATCGAATATTAATTCTTGTAAAATAGACTACGCGACGGTTGTTAGAAACCGAACGATAACATCCAGTGTTTAACAATCTTCGTGTAGTTTTATATCACAATGAATACCGAATGTATGTTAACTGATAAACAGGTGTAGAGTGTTTTTCGTCACCCCGTTGAGATAGAAATGCACATCGCTTGTCAGGTATATTACAGATTCCCCCAGTTTGGGATAGGCTGGGGTTTAATGATTGTGAGGATCTGAATCTCCAGCAGCCGCGGACTAAACTGCTCTTAATTACCCGTCGCTTTTGGAGCGAAGAAACCTCCGATTAACAAGTCAAACAGATCATGTGAACCCAATATGCAATATGTGCATGTTGTGTTTGAGAACACGTTTGAGGGTGTTTTGGGCATATCGGGAGCCTCGAAGAGTTTTTACGGGGAGCCCGCTATCCAGATAGTAGGCTGGGGTCAAGGGGGCTAGCAGCCCCTTTGCGGCGTGCAGGACAGCGTCCCGTTGGGAAAAAAATTTCTAACAGAAGAGGTGATGAGTGTATATATATTAAGTGCGCACCCGCCGAGACGCACACCTAGTAAGGGACGCACATGACAAGTGCGCACCTGCCAAAATGTGCACCTACTAAGGTACACACCTAATAAGGAGGGAGAGAGAGCAGAGGGCCAAAGGGTCCCGAATGGACCAAAAAGTCCAGTAAAGTGCGCACTTAGGGAGGTGTGCATCTAGGCCGGTGCGCACTTGGCTCGATGTACACCCAACAGGGTGCGCACCTAGCCAAATAGGCACCTAGCACGAAGTGCACTTAGCACGGTGCAAGTAGGGTCGACACCCAATGAAGCAACAGTCGAAAAACATAAAGATTTTGACTTTCGAAAATTAAAATGGGCAATTTTTCCCTTTTTCGAATCCTCCTGGCATGCGCATTTTAAAAAAAAAGAAAGGAGGGGAGAAAGAGAGACTTGCGTACTAAAGAGCAGCTCAGAACCTTAGATTTTATTTGGGGAAATCAAGATTCGTTCTTCTCTTTTTTTTTATCAAATCATCATGAGGGACATTTTATAGGCTTACATCTTTTCATTTAGCCCCATGGCTCATACAAAATTGGCATTTTGCCCATCTCATGCCTATGTGCTTATTTCTTTTTACACATGAGCCTTGGACTTTACAAATTTTAGCTTTTTGCACGTTTATTTTACATTTATTCATGAAAATTACATCAAACCTATTTATTACTTGATGATTATTCTTTTGGAATGGGTGCCGGTCTGAGTTTGGGCCCATCTGACTTAGGTTCGGGCGTGGGCCTGACTTGTGTTCGGGCGTAGGCCCAGCTTGGATTCGATAGTGTGGTCCGTTTACTTTGGCTTGAGCCTATTTATTCATGGTTTGACTTTGACTTTGACTTTTGGTCAATAAGGTATAAATTTTGACTCCAACAACGGGAACCAAGTCACGTTTTCATTTTCACATATGATTAATTATCGACGAGAATATGAAAAGTTTATATCAGCATCGAAAATCATACACTTAGTTTAGAATTTGATTTCAATTAGTTTTACGTTTACGTTTCAAATACAAAATTTTGAAGTTATAAATTTAGGGTAATTTTTTTTAAAGATGAGGGCTTTCGTAATAGAGTTTAAGATTATGAATTTAGGGTTGGTTTTAAGGTGGAATTTCACAAGAGTTTAATGTAAAGGAGAACGATTATGAATTAAGGTTCGACATTATTTGTATGTGTGTATGTGTGTGTGTGTGCGCGCGCACTTGTGTGCGCGTGTGCTTGCTTGTGGGTGTATGTTTGCGTGTATGTGCATACATACACACAAGCGCACGCACCTCCTTTAAGCAACCTATTTCTTCCATTTTACAAAATTACACTCTAATACCCTTGACTATTTTTGTGTTTTCACTAACCACTTTAAATTAAATAAATTACTATGAATTCCACTAAAATACCCTTAACTAATGTTGTTTTTCACCAAACTATCTTGAAAATTGAACTAAATGATTCATCTTAGTAAATTAACTGAATTACTATGGATTTCACTTAAATATCTTTAAATTTTCTTGTTTTTGCTAATCAATCATTAAATTTTTTAATAAAAATCTCCATTTGATTAATGTTACTTATTTACACTAAAATACACTTAACTATTGTTGTTTGCCACTAAAATGTCCTTAACTATTATTGCTTTTCACTAAATTACCTACAAAAATTCGCTAAATTATCCTAACACATCCTTAACCCTATCCCTACGCCTAAACCCAACCCCAACCCCAACCCTTACTCAATCCCTAACCCTGACCCTAACCTAATCCCTTTCTCTAATTCCTAATCCAACCCAAACCCTAACTCCTCCCCAACACCAACAACATCACCACCAACATCAACAACTACGACACCAACAATAACATCTTAAACAATAACTGTAACACCACCACCAACAATAATATCATCAACAATAACAGCAGCAGCAACATCAGTAGCAGCAACAACAAGGGAAAAAATAGGATAAGCAGGAAAAAATAAAAATTAAACAAAAAAACACCTAAAATATATCTCTTGACGACGATGACGACAAGCTTTGACAACAACGGCGATGACCTAAGATTTCAATTAGATACGACGACCACCTAGGAAAAAAATTAAAATTAAACTAAAACAATTCATAATTATCCTAATCCTGATCAATTTTACTTATCTCCGAACGACGATGGCGAGTTTCAACGACGGCAAGTTTCGATGACGGCGATGGGAAGCTTCGATGAAGAACTCGATCGGGTCTAGGCTTTCGACGACGAGCTCAACCAGGGAGGCTTCATCTTCTAAGGGGCCGGACCTCGACTACGGAGGTGAGACGGCGCTAGCGACGGAGGAAGCGAGGGGCAGGAGAATTGTGAATGATGGGGGGAAATAATTTTGGAGAGGGAAAATAAGTTATTGGGGGATTAATTTTGGGGGTATGGTGTTTTATGGCTCCAGGGTTCTGGGCCCGTTTTATTTTTGGTTTTGTTACGGATATAAGCGTGAACATATCTTTTAAATCCGTGACGCAAAATATGTTACGATAGTAACCGCGCCCACTTCCCTTTTGATATTAGCCATATATGCGGTAGTGATGTCTGGTTTTTCTTTTTTGCCAAAACACATGTATAGTTGATAATGTACTTTTTAAATCAATATTACATGGAGAAAGCTTGGATATTGGTGTATCTCATAAGTTCAAATTTCCATGTTGATAAGATTTTGCTTCTACAAAATAATTAATGCTTCGATAAAGCAATAAACAAATTCGCTCTCGATTTTCTCCACTTTATCTTCAGTGCTTTTAATCCAGTATAAAGGATAGGGTTTTCAGTCTTGATATAGTTTTTATAAATAATGCAGAGTATAACATGACAGCCAGAAAATTTCCTAGATTGTCAGCAAGAAAGTTAAACATCCGTCGAATTCTTGGCCATTTGCCACTGTCTAAATTGATGTTCATGTACTAATCTATAGATACACCAATTTTCATAACATTTTTCTGCTCTTTAGCTACTCATTCATGGTTGTACAACATCCTAACCCAACCAAAACCCTAACTCTCCCCTAACACACCAACATCAACAACTTCGACACCACCAACTACAACAACACCATCAACAATAACTGCAATAACTACAACAACACCATCAACAATAATATCATCAACAACATCAGCAGCAGCAATAGCTGGGGAAAAATTGGGTAAGCCGGAAAAAAAATTAAACCAAAAAACTCCTAAAATTTACCTTTTGATGACGATGACAATAAGTTTCAACTATGACGGCGACTACCTAGGACTTTGATGATGCCCATAAGTGGGAATTCCTCAGATCGCGACACGTGGCAGATAGTGTGTCGTCCGCGTAAAGTCCACTAGGCTCCTGGGGGTTGCGGAGGTAGAATCAGTATGGAACATTGGTGATTTTCCTCGGATGGTCTCCGAGCTTACACCCCCACTTTTTGTCTTAGAGCAATCCAGCAGCCGAACCTTCACCTTCTTTTGCTCGTCTCCGAGCTATTGCAGGCTTGAGCTTCCTCGACCTCCCGGCTCGTCTTCGAGCCATCGGACAAGCCAAGTTTCCTCGGCTTCTCCGATCAACCGAGTGTATGGAGCCCAAGCGCATCCACAACGGCTCCGCGTATCTCTCCAAGACGAGATATCTGCCATCCCACGTTCTGTGTCTCACGCTGGCACGTCCCCCAATTAATGGGCGTATCCCTCCATTAATGCAGGGATAACGCAGGGGCATAACTGACGGCTAGAATCTCGCGCCGACTCGCTCAACGCGGCCACTATATAAACCTCTCTCCCAGACGGCTCAGGTAACTCGAACCGATTCCAATACGCCGCTCATGACAGTGAATAAGTAGTCGACTGTCTTCTTTTGTCATCGGTTACCGACGAAATGGCTGAGGAATTCGGTAGCCAGCTCCTCAAAGGTAAAGATAGAGCGCGGTGTAAGTCCCCGAAACCAGTCCCGGACAGCTCGGATCAAGGTGGAGGGAAAATCTCGGCATTGAGCTACGTCCGAGTTATCCTGGAAGCTCATGCCCGCCGTAATGCGTCTAGGTGGTCCTTCAGGTCGGATTTCCCATTGAAAATGACCACTTTTGGCGGCTTGTTCCTGGACGAGACGTGCTCGGCCAACAGCTTTTCTGTAAAGGGCTTTGTCAGTGAGTCGGCAGAGTACCTGGCCCCTTCGCCAGACGTATGGCCATCCTGCCGTATGCCTTTGATTTTCTTTTCGAGGGTCTCAGGTCGGTGGTGATACCCTGAGGGTTCTGCACAGTCGGAGTGGTGGCTACTCCTGCTCCAGGTCTGCGCTATAGTGCGGCTCCGATTCTGCTCGGGGTTTGCGCTATGGTGCGGCTCCGATTCCGCTCTATCAAATTTCTTAGATTCTCGGGCGAGGCCATCATTAAGTAGTCCCGGCGTTTGCTGTTCGTGCAGACCCAGCGAGCGTGGGGGCGTCGGTCATGCCTGGAAGCAGGCGAGTTTACCGAAACCTCCTCAGAGGGAGAGAACGCGCGGCGGGCATCGGAGCGATGGCCCAGTCTCCCCGGGATCGGGGCGTGGAGCCGTCCGGCGTCCAGCGGGTCATGGAATCAATCACCGCATATGGGTCACGGTGGCCGGAGTCGGCATGCCGGCACTCGGTGACGCTGGGATGAGCACGAGTGAGATTGAGGGCTTGAGCATGCCCATCCGTCCTTCTGCAGACGTCATTATCCTCGGGAGGGGGAACTGTAGTCTAGTGGATAGGGCCCGCCGCTCGAACGCGGACAAGAGCATCCACCAGCGATGTGAGCCTGTCTATTCGAGCGGATAATGCATTGATCACGTTAGGAAGGGGAGACAAGCTGCTCCCATCTCCGTTTTGGCGGCTCGTATTCGGATCGTCGCGATTGTCGCTCGCCATCGGGTCGAGGGCGGAAGATCAATTTTAAGGGTGGAGAAGCTTCTGAAGCGTTCCCACAAACGGCGCCAACTGATGTAGGCTGTGATCTCCTTCAGATGTTGTCCTCCGTCGATCCTGTGATGGCGGTCTTTGACGGCTGAGATTTGTTTTGGAAGTTGTCAAGTGTGGATCTCAATGGGTTGGTGTTCGATGCCGAGCTACCTACAAAAGAAGTCCCGGGGTGAGTGACCATCGTAGGACCCTCCGACAATCAAGTTAGTGCCGAGATATAAGTGCAGAGCAGCGGCGTATTGGAATCAGTTCGAGTTACCTGAGTCGTCTGGGAGAGGGGTTTATATAGTGATCGCGTGGAGTGAGCCGGTGCGAGATTCTCGCCGACAGTTATGCCCCTGCGTTATCCCGCATTAATGTCGGGATACGCCCATTAATGGAGGGACGCGCCAACGTGGGACGGCAGATATTTAGCCTTGGCGATATACGCGGAGCCGTTGCGGGGGCGCTTGAGCTCCACACTCTCGGTTGATCGGAGAAGCCGAGGAAGCTCGGCCTGTCCGATGGCGCGGAGACGGGCTGGGAGGCCGAGGAAGCTCAGGCCTGCAATAGCTCGAAGACGAGCAAAAGAGGGTGAAAGTTCGGCTGCTGGATTGCTCTAGGGTAAGAAGTGGGGTTGTAAGCTCGGAGACCATCCGAGGAAAATCACCAATGCTCCATACTGATTCTACCTCCGCAGCCCCCAGCTGCCTAGTGGGCTTTATGCAGATGACACGCCATCTGCCACGTGTCGCGATCTGAGAAATTCCTACTTATGAGCATCATCAGGCTTCGATCAGATGACTACCACCTAGGACAAAAATTAAAATTAAAATTAAACCAAAACAATTCAAAATTACCCTAATCCTAATCAATCTTACTTACCTCTAGACAACGACGACGAGCTTCGACGATGGCAAGTTTCGACGACGGCAATGACGAGCTTCGACGACGAATTCGAATGGGATAGGCTTTTGACGACGAGCTCGACCACGGAAGCTTTGTCTTCTAAGGGACCGGGCCTCGACTACGGAGGTAAGGCGGCACCGACAACGGAGGAAGCGAGGAGCGGGAGAATTGGGAATGATGGGGGGAAACAATTTTGGAGAGGGCAAATAAGTGATTGGGGGGTTAATTTCGGGGGTATGGCGTTTTATGACTCCAGGGCTCTGGGGTCCGTTTTATTTTTGGTTTAGTTACGGATATAAACGTGAACATATCTTTTAAATCCGTGATGCAAAATATGTCACGGTGGTAACCGTGCCCACTTCCCCGTTGATATTAACCATATATGTTTTTCTTTTTTTCCAAAACACATGTATAGTTGATAATGTATTTTTTAAATAAATATTACATGGAGATAGCTTAGATACTTGTGTATCTTTTAATTTCAAATTTCCATCCTGTTAAGATTTTGCTTCTGCGAGATAATTAATGCTTCGATAAAGCAATAAACAAATTCTCTGTCGATTTTCTCTGCTTTATCTTCACTGCTTTTAATCCAAAATAAAGGATAGGGTTTTCAGTCTTAATATAGTAATTATAAAAAAGGCAAAGTATAAAACGGCACCCAGAAAATTTCCTAGATTGTCGGCAAAAAGGTTAAACATCCGTCGAATTCTTGGTCATTTGGAACCGTCAATATTGATCTTCATGTGCTAATCTATAGACACACCAATTTTCATAACATTTTTCTACTTTTTACCTACTCATTCATTGTTGTAGGTACAATGTTCAATTGCCAACAACATCTAATTTTGCAACCATCCAATGCAAAGCGCAAACGACATCTACATCATATGAAAATTTATCAACAAATATTTAATTTAAAGACACAGAAATCAAATGACCAGCACCCCATCATGCAAAAAAAGACCAACACTTGCGGTTGAATATTTGAACGGCGTCTTTTCCAAAAACGTCATTTTATATGCTGTTTTCTCTAACCGTCATCATAAATGAGTAGGACCACATTCCTGTCACTGTCCATTTCATTGAAAATTACACCCCATACTTTTCCACCAATACAATTTTTCCTTTGATTTAGGACCCCTAGCTAGATGCCTCTTCTAGAAGGTGGTAGCTAGTGTTGGAAATTATTCGAAACAAAAATAAATAAATAAATTAGGGTGGAGCATTATGTCATCCGAGTTTTGCATGATTATTGACCAAAGCAATAATTAATATAGATTTAATATTTAATTAGCAACCAAGCCATGATTCTCACTATGTGTCAAAATAATTAGAACCTACATAATATTTTATCCTAACACTCATATTTTTTTAATTAACTTTGGTCCCAATTATCTCCTGGATGATAAGAAGAAAAGAAAAGAAACATGTGTTTGTGATTTTTGTTGATCAATGAACCCCCTTGATAATTACAAGCAAATAAACAATAGATAGATGGTGTAAGCTATATATGTGTACAGCTGGAACATTAAACGTTATATATATGTGTTGTGCAATTATAAGTTTAAGCATTATTTTTTGAACGGGCTGTCTTTAGCGAATACCACGCTTATGCTTTGTAATTTTCAATGGAGAGAGAGAGATGATGAGCACATATAAGAAATGAAATGGTTACACATAAATTACCGCTTAGAATATTTTTGTATTTAAAGCTTACATTTCATATTTTTTTCATTGTTATATACCCCACAACATAAAACATAAGGCTTCAAATTATACAACAAAGATTACAAAAAATGTTGCCATCATTTAGTATGGATGACTGATTGTTGGTGTAATTTAGGACCAGTTTTTTGTACTACGATACAGTGGAATGGAAAAGGCTTGCATTTCATATAAAATGAAAAATCCAAATTTATTCAATAGAATGGGTGTACCGCAAGAGCTTGATATCACTCATTAATCATACCAACAAAAAATAAACATTAGCAATTTTTTGTGTGCCCTAGACTTCGATCTCTTATTTACAAAATTTATTATTTTAAGAAGCTCAATATAAAACTATCTTAGCAAAAGAGTGACAGAATGGTATATATTTATTAAACGAGGATAATAGAGGAAATGTGTCATATAAGAGAATTTCCTTCCATGCTGTTGAAAAAATACACCCTTCATGAATTTTTTTGACGATCAGCATCCATCATCATCATATTTATCATCTAAGATGTAGATACACTAAATTTTCATGTGATTCCATAGCTTTTTCACCGTTGATTTAGTAGTTGCAAAATTAACAGTTTACCGACAATAAAACTTTATACATTGTTAATTCAACAGTGAAAAAGTGTGGTGAAATCACATGAAATTTGGTGTATCCACATCTTAAATGATAAAGACGATGCTGAAGGGTGCCGATCATCGAAAAAAATATTGGAGGGTGTAGTTTTTTGACGCCGCCGGACGAGAAAGCCTCCTACGCCCTTTTTCCTTCATTGTTCTCTTATTAAATTGATGTGTATGTATTTTCTTAAATTTTAAACGATCTTTCAATAACCTTGTGAACATTTTGAAAGAGGGGAGGGTACCATTTAAAAATTTAAATAGGGATAGCCATGGATGTTGTAATTTAAAGATAAAGCTTCTTTTTCCTTTTATAAAACTGTCTCACAAAATTAGATGTCATGGATATCTATACAAAAAGAGTAAATCCATTAGGATCCCCAAATAATTTGCATAATAACAGTAGAGTTAATTAATGAAAGGCCCTTGAAAGCACTCTCAATTTATTAAATTACCCGTAAACCAAAAAATATTGCGTCACATCGATCAATAATATAATGCTGCAAGAAATATTGGATCGGAACAAATAAGCTATTCGGAGCAACACTTCTCAAATGATATACTCAAAGATTCTCAATCTTAGGCGAAACAAGAAATTTTTATGGTTTTAGGTTTTCAGACAGGCATGCAATCATGATGATTCTCTTAAAAACAAGGCCAAATTTCATGGGTATTAATGATGGACTTTCATCGATTATTCTTGTTTGTTTAGTTATATTTCCATTATTATAAAAGATCTCAGATCATTTCTTTAAGCAAAAATTATGGTTATTTCTTAACCAAAATTAACCACAATTTTTTTTGTTCTCGTTATGTATTATTATTAATAAATAAATAAATAATTTCTTCATTTCTAAAATTCATCATTATCATAGGATCATTGAATCCAACCTCAAAGATATATGAATGCAGGACAAAAGAGCGGGCAGCTATCCACCAATCCATCATCATCTTATCCACCAATCTCCATTAATTTGCTAATTATTCTTCTTATTATATATGTTAAAATACCTCCATGTTTGAATTTTTAATTTTTTTTTCCTTATTTAATCAACACCTAACCCCTAAACACTTTCTTCATGCTTATCCTCCTTTTCTTAATGACCTCACCAATCCCTGACGACGCTCCCTCAATCTCCCGCCTTATCCTCGCCACGTGTCCTCCTTCTATTCGCCAGCCGTCTCCACCGTGGGCCCCGGTTCACTTCAGCGCCGCAAAAACCGACGCCCCGTGGCACGCGCCTACAGTACACACTTTCCCCTGCGCACCCACACGTTCACCTACAGTATGAGCTGTGGGTCCCTCGTTGGGTGTGATGCAGCAGCCGAAAGGAGGCGGGCCCCGCGCAGGAGCCAGTCCAGAAAAGATGACGCAAGCAGTGAGCGAACCCGGAGGATGGGAGGCACGTGGTCAACTTGCCATGCACACGTGCGCGTCGCGCCAGCCACAGGTTTTGTCGTGACGTGCCTCGCTCGCTCGCTCGCTCGCTCGCTCCATAAATGGGGAGCTGCTCTCTGTTCCAAAGTTTTCAAGCTTCACATTCGCTCTAGTCTAGTCTAGAGAGAACCTAGAGAGAGAAACTAGAGAGATCAGAGAGAGAATGAGAATGAGCGGCCAGGATTTGAGCTTGCCGCCAGGGTTTAGATTCCATCCTACGGACGAGGAGCTCGTCATGCACTATCTCTGCCGGCGATGTGCTGGGATGCCCATATTTGCGCCCATCGTCGCGGATATCGATCTGTACAAGCACGACCCTTGGGAACTTCCAGGTATATATAACCCGTCAGAAAAGACGGCAGTCATGCATATCTATGTAAGTGATTTGATACACGGACGGGCCTGTTAAGATTCTATTTAATATGTAACAGGCAAGGCGGCATACGGAGAGAAAGAGTGGTACTTCTTTACTCCAAGAGACCGGAAGTATCCGAACGGATCTCGACCCAACCGGACGGCCGGTTCGGGCTATTGGAAAGCGACCGGAGCGGACAAGGGGGTAGGGGCTCTAAAACCGGTGGGGATCAAGAAGGCACTGGTTTTTTATGCAGGGAAAGCTCCCAGGGGTGAGAAGACCAATTGGATCATGCATGAGTATAGGCTTGCGGACGTCGATCGATCTGCCCGGAAAAAGAATAGCTTGAGGGTATGAATTCAAAACCATGTTTATTATACCCTGGAGGTTAGAGATTAAGACAAAAAATAATTTTTGTGCCACCAGAGGAAACATGGACATTTATTTTTGGGTAAATTGTCACAAAAAAAAACCCTGCGCGCTCAGGAGTTGTCAAAAAACCCCATGATATTTTCAAAATCGTTGGGATGGTCTTATTGCTAGTGAAAAAACCTAGACCATATTTTATTTAGGTCTTTATTCCCTCCAACTGCTTGGTTATTAGATGCAACTGCTTAGATTTCACATTCAACATTTTAGATATTACAAACAACTAGTATAAAGCGGATTTTAATAGGTCCCAATGGTTTTTTAAACAAGCACAAAAGGCTCCTGATGGCTTTTTGACAATTTACCTTTTATTTTTCATATAAATTAAGCTCCAAATTAGCCAAGAGCAGGACCAAAAAATTATACTGTAAAGTTATTTACATTAAATATTGCTTCATAAGAAAACAAGGATATACAAAAAACATATATGTGGTAATTAATATGAAATCCTAATTAAATTTTTCTTTGGGAAAAATAAAAAGCATGAACAGATGAAGCTGCAAGTCTATTTTAGCCCCTCATGGCAGGTTGTTGGCAAATTGTTTTCTATTGATAGATACACCTACACAAGCAAAAGGATAAACCAGCCGTCTCTTTCTGAAAATTACTACAAGGACTGTAGTTAATTGAATAATTGATCATTGTGTGCCCCTTTTCTTTTTCTTTTTTGTCTTTTTCCTATTTACATAATCTAACAAATTAAAACCTACCATGTGTCGCATTGTAGCTGGACGATTGGGTGCTTTGCCGAATCTACAACAAGAAAGGAGGCTTGGAGAAGCATGTCAGCCCCAACCCCAAACAGGCCGTGTCCAAAAATATCCAACCCGACCCGACGACACCAGAGCAAAAACCCGTTATCTTTTCGCACGTGCCGCATTCCATGGATACCGTTTACTTCGACACGTCGGACTCGATTCCGAGGCTTCACACGGACTCCAGCTGCTCCGAGCACGTGTTGTCGCCGGAATTCACGTGCGACAGGGAGGCCGAGAGCCAGCCCAAGTGGAACGATTGGCAGAAAGCCCTCGAGCTTCCTTTTAATAACGGGAATGCCGCCGGGGCCTTTTCAGATTACAGCTTGAATTCGTTCGACCCGGGGTTTAGAGACCCGATACAGGATATTCTGATGTACTTGCAGAAGCCCTTCTAAGCATTAGCATGGCAAGCGAGTTATGTGCATATATATTGGTCATGTAGTACAGAAGAAAGCAAACATTTAAAAGTTTTGGGTTCGTTTAGGTAGTTTGGGAGGTATATATGTGGGTTGATCTGAATTTTGACCCTAATCAAGCATTTGGATTTAGTGTTTGGCTACACAAAATATTAATGGATGGATAATCAAGTGTAAATAATATGAAAGCTAGTGTACATTTTACCTTGTAAGATTACAATATTTTTGAATTCTCACTGGCTATCTGAGAAATATTCTATATGCATTAAATACTCTCGATGGCAAACCATTGAGTTGTAATATTTTGTATGGAGTTTGCAGTGCTCCACTCATACATCAAGTATACATAAACCGATTAATTTTACAAGATATATGAAAATTAAGGATTTTGTGGAAAAAAGAAATTGTGGTGCTTTTTTAGTTGTTTGTGCTTTGTCCTCACCGTCCGTGACGGGTGCTGCTAGTACCGTTATCGCCACCGCTCATATTACTGACATTGCTAGTGTTACCACTAACGACCCCACCATTATCGCCATCGTCTGTGCCATCGCCGTTGCAATCGCTAACATCGCCGTCGTGGCTCCTATCTCTGACGGCGATGCAACTTTCGTCGTTGTCCCACTGCCATTTCCCGCTTCTATCCTCACTTTCACCCCTTGCGGCCATTGCATCTGTCTTTACCAGTCATTGTCGCCACTACTGTCATCTTCATTACTGTCATTGGAGTTTGTTGTTTCCATTAGCTTCGTTTTGTTTCCTTCATTATTGATGTCGTTTGTACTACCTCTACCATCTTCCTACTGTTGCCATTACTGCATTACTATACCACATGTTGCTGCCATCATCGTTGTGGGCGCTCCACCACGATCGCCATCACAACCACCTTCGTCATTGTTCCTAGCATTGTTGTTTTTCTGAAGAACATTGATGTTATTATAAAATTTGGAACAAACAAATTATACTGACCATGGTCATGCAACATTCCATAAAATTAGATGTTTGAGAGCCACAGATTTTGGGAATGTTAGGCTCTTATGGAATGGATTGCATTCCATGTACCGAGAGGAATTATGTATCAATCAAAGTGTTATATCCTTCTCAATCACTTACAAGAGGAAAAAAACAACTGCTAGTAAAGACTTTTTGTGGTTGAGTAACAGGTCCGGATTTTAAATCCCATTTATATTAGGTTGCAATTTATTATTCAGAATTTTTCTCAGTTTTAATTATCAATCAAATGCTTATAAATTATCTTCTAGGCAAGGGCATGATGAACCAACGCTAATTCAAAAGACAATTTCCATCTATCAATCAAAGTTTTTGGCACATACGAGTGCGAGTGCATGTAGACATAAGGATAAAATCAATTCTTTATGATTTGAATATATGAAAACCGAATCTTAGATACCATAAGAGAGAATTTCCTCCTACGGCGTTGAAAAAAATCAGCCTTCCATATTTTTCGGATGATCGATATCTACCATCTCCATCATCTTCTTCATCGTGCAAAATGTGGTTCTACCAAATTGATGTGATTCTAATACTCTTTCATTGTTTATTTAGTGGCTGCAAAATTAACTGTTTTCTGATAACATAACATTTTTTGTGGGTGCAAAATTAACGGTTTTCTGATAGTATAACATTTTTAGTGTGTTTACATCACAAAATCAACGGTAAAAAGGTACTGGATTCATGTCAAATATGTTGTATATACATCTTGCATGATGAAGATGAAGATGCTGGATGCCGATCGAAAAATTTGTGGAGTGTTGACGTTTTTCGACACCATAGAAGGAAATTTCCTCCTGTGGCATCTGGGATTCCGTTTTCTTTTTGAACATTGTAATAATTTTAGATGAAGTTTTAGAGGCTCCTCACGAAAGCAGAAAAGAATAGCTTACATGTTCGTGCTTAAATAATGGATGCTGGTGGTGGTTTGGGAGGGGGTAGTGGGTGAAACTAAACAAGTCTAATCTAAACAAGTTTTTGGCACATGCCGATGCAAGTGGACATAGAGTAATAATTTAGAGGTGCAAAAAATTCTTCATGATTTGAATATTGTAATTTCAAATGAAGTTAAACTTGAATTCAAAAGAGTCCATGAAGTAATTCAATTCGATTATTACGTGGACAACTTTAAATAAGAATAGGTTATCTTATTTTTTAAATTCTCTCAGCCATTAAAGAGCAAAAATAAAATTTCGGCTGCAAAACATAGTTAGCAATATTATTACGTGGATAGCTTGAAATAGAAATAGATTGGAAGATTTATATTATTTTCAATATTCCTTCACGAATAAAGAGAGACCATAAATTAACAACACGAGCTACATTTTTAAGTTGGCGTAGCCAGTAGTATATTTACGCTGTCATCTTATGCACCCCCGGCCAATATCTCCCTCTAAATTCGTACATCTTATTTCTTAATAAAACATGTTGATAAAAAACAAGGTATCCATCTTTCTATTAAAGCGTGGAGTGAAAGTGTGAAACTTTGATATTTTCTATTTTACTTCTTAACTTTGACTATTCTCTCTTATATCAAATTTGAATTATGTTGGTATTTTGGAGAATATGGTTTGGTGGCGTGGGTAAACATGTAAATTTAGCTATCTAACATAATTTTTGGATGCCCGTTTTCTCCTTCACATCAAGTATTGTGTAGATTTGAGCTGTGTTGGTAAACTTGTGGTTGTGTCCAAGTCTTGAGGGCAATTATGGCAATCCATGGCTTAGAATCTTGCTAACATCGCATAGGATAACTTCTCTGTAATTATGGTTGTGCCACTGTCCAAAAATCAACTCGGTTTCACTAAATAGCATGAACTTTCGACGGTATTCAAATAAATACCATGGCTCATTGTTTATTAACCATGAAATTTAATTATGACAAATAAATACCACGAACTTTCACATTTTCTTAACGGCGTAGAAAATATATATCATAAATGCAGCATAGTGTTAATAAATACCACAAATGTTTTGGTTTTAAATTTTTTGCAAATAAATACCGCATCTATTATCATCATATGGATTGAAAGCTGCAAAAACATAAAAAGTAAAATATAAAAGAACCTACGATTTTATCTATTTTTGCATCCATGACAGTTTTTGATGTTTGGTTTCTATGATATTTATCATAAAAATGCCAAGATCAATATTTCTTGAAATTTAATTTGATTTTCTAAAATCCCACGCATAGTATTCACCTGGGGTTTATCCATAGTTCTTATATATAATATATATCCATCTAGTCCGTTTTTGACATTAAAAAGGACCTTAATTAATATGCAAGAAATCATTTTTAATTTTCAAGGATGAAGTCTTTCATCCATATTAATTAGTATTGCAATATAAATCTAGTCTCACCTTGAAATAATAATAATAATAATAATAAGCATATGCCTTAGTTGACCCACATACATCGCATCCGGCTCTAAATCCTTTGATCTAGTCATCTGAAGTTGGGGGCAAAAGAAAATAATGATTCTTTTTCATTGGTCGTGATCTAATGTGCATAGGTGATGGTGAGATATGAAAATGAAAACAGACATAAAAAACAAAATATGGAAGAAAACAACTTGAAACATGTCCAAGAAAATATACATACCCGCCGAGTGTTACAAACAATTCGACTTAACTGATAGAAGAAGTTGTGGGCAATTAGAATTTTACATTTGAAAGAAACTTGAAGTTATTCAATGCATTTACCGGGGTCGTTTTCCAAGCACATATGCATAGAGAATCATGAGAGTTCTGCTTAAAGTTTTGCAGAATTTCTTATTTCGAAAGTGATCTTATGCAGTATTCTTCATAGTGATTTTCCACGCTACCTTCATCATTATCCTCGTGCGATACTTTAGTTGACCAAGTGTTGTGATAGACTATTGATAAACAAGCATGCATTTCTCAACTTCTCCCAGATTGAGGGTAAAGATGTAAGAAGAACTGACGCGGGTGAGATCCGCGCCAAGATGTTACCTTCCGTTGATCTGACGATGGCGGCGATGGACGGCTGAGATTTGATCTGGAGGCTGGCCTCTGAAACGTGTGGATCTCAATGGGTTTGAGGTTGTTTGCGCCGAACTACCTGCAAGGAAGTCTCGGGGTGGTTGTACCACCGAGGACCCTCCGACGGTCAAGTTAAAGAGGAAATCCGAACAGAGTAACGGCTTAGTGGAGTCAAAATGACTTACTTGAACCGTCTGCAGAAAGGGTTTATATAGCGGTGGCAGCAGGCAAGGCAGGCGTGAGAATCACGCCGGTCGTTACGCTCCCGACGTCATGCCCGCGCGATGGGCAGGATCTCCCATTAATGGCAAGACAGGCTCGTTAATGGGGATCGTGATGACGTGGAACGTGGGATGTGGCCGGCGGATATCTCACGCATAGCGAGATTCGCGGGATGGCGGTTGCGCCTGTGAGCGGTGCCGTTGGTTGGTCGATGAGACCGAGGAAGATGACCTCGGTGGGAGAGCTCGCGGACGAGTGGGAGAGTCGAAATATCTTGGTTCTGTGGTATCCCGGAGACGAGCTGTGAGGCCGAGGAGGCCAATTGTGCTGGGGGCTCGGAGATGAGCCAGCGCTTGTTTGTAGGACGGGCACATAAGTGGTCTGGTCGGTCACTGTAGGTCCTTTCTTGCATGCCCTGAGACACGTCATCTGCCACGTGTCATGATCTGGGAGATCACCGATATCAAGCGTCATCATTAGCCCCCCACTCTCATCCCGACTAGCTGACGGGTCGGGTCGAGAGTGGTCTGCCGGGTCACCCAAGGCGAGCTCCTTTTCGAAGATATCGTCGGGCGTGTCCCCGGGTAATCTGTTGTATATTCTGGATGATGCCAGCGAATCAAGGCGAGATCTTTGCATTAAAGAGGGTGCACCGGCTTGTGCGTACTTTCGCTGAGGTGGCAGGCCACGTGTCGGGCGCTGGTTGGCTGACGTGACGAGCCGCAGACTGCCGGCGTCTGATGGGATACGGCCAGTGCGAGTGCGACAGGTGGAGGGATCGTGGTCGTCGAATGCGCTGGGTTGTTTTTGGCGGGAGTCGATTGTCACCGTTGGATGAGGACGCCGGTGGCTATAAATAGAGGTGAGGTCCGCTTTAGGGCCCATCTCTCTTCATATTTTCCTCGTTCTTGATCTTGTAAGCTCGGCGCTCCCCTCTTTAGGTCGGATCTTTGCGTTCCCGTGGACTTCTCCATCAGGTCAGATGTCTGCCTTTTCTTTTCTTCTGCTTCTTCTCCTTCTGAATCGAGCTTGCCTCTCCCTTTGGCAGGATAAATGGATCGATCCAGGGCTCTTGGTTCCCTCGGTGCTCCGTCCCGGAGGGGGGCCGGTGGTACAGCTACGCCTCCGGCTGACCTGAGCCCCGCGCCAACTGTGCCACCGGCGGTGGAGCCGTCTGCCTCGTCACGAGCTCCCGATGATTGTCCCGGCGGCGGCCAAAGGCATCCACGGGTTCCCGAGTCCTGGACGAGGGATGCAGGAGAGGACGGGGACGGGGTTCTTCTTAAGAGGAAGAGGACGGCCTCTCGCGCGCCACCGTCAGAGATTCCTGAGGGGATTCCTGTGCAGGAGGGGGACATCCGTTTCGTAGTCCCGTCCGGGCTTTCCGTTACCGCCGGCCTGCTTGCTGGTATGGAAGAGTCGGCCGGGGGAAAGATTCCGCGGGGTACTCTGAGAGCCCAAATGGCGGCTATAGCTCAGGAGGCGGTGCAGGTATGTACCCTCTTATGTATTATTTCGAGAGCCCTTTCTTTAGTTTGAGGGTCTTTAGATCTCTTTGATGTTTTTCGTCAGGTCCTTCAGCGCTGCGCCCTCGTCATCCGCATGGAGGCCGAGGGGGCTCTCCCTTCTTCAAGGCCAGCGGGAGAGTCTTCTTCGGAGGTCGAGGCATTGAGACTTGACCTGCGTCTGGAGAGGGAGAGGGCGGCCGTCCTTGAAACCCGATCGGCCGCCGCGGAGCTCGCCGTCTCAAAGTGTCGGGAGTCTCATCACCGCCTAAGTGAGTCCCACCGAGTTGTCGAGGCGAAGTTGATGGAACTGGCCGATTGCTTTGCAGCCATGAAGAGGACGAGGGATGCCAGCAGGCGGGATGCCGAGGCGGTGCTTCAGGCAGCGAAGGTTGCCGAGATCCGGGTTAGGAAAGCGGTGACTGATTACAAGGGGCCGGATCAGTTTTTCGTCGACCTCGGCGAGGCCTCCGCCATTGCATGGAACAAAGCTCTTGATGCCGTCAAGGAGCAGTTTCCAGAGTTTGCCGATGGTGAGCTCCGTGCTCAGGTCCCACTTTCGGTGGTCATGCCTCCGGCCGACAGTGATGAGGGAGGTGAGGTCTAGGCGGGGCTTGTGGCTCGAACTTTTTGGCTTTTCCTCCTCTCTTTTTTGTAAGCCTCCGGGTAGTTTGATAAGGCTGGGGAGGCCACAATACCCTTGTAAAGACTTTGACTTTGTGAATAAAGATTTTTTGCAGTCGTGTTTGCACGCGTATTTTCCTTTTGTCGGCAACACTTGTATTTGCACAGTACTGCCTTTGTGTAATGTCGGTTCTTCGTCTAGCGATTACACGTCGAGTTGAATCTGTTCACTTGCCAAGGGTGCAAAGACCGGCGGTAAGACGGTATCTCCATGGCCCCGAAGTCGAGGTGGAGATCGCTCAGACATAGATTGACTGGATGCCTTTTGGTGAGGGCTTTGTTGCTTAGTCGTGTGATGGGCAGGAGGATGCCCGCTGGGGATGCGCCGAGAAGGGTAGCTGCTCGGCTGCCTCTTGGTGAGGGCTTTGATCCTTAGCGCGGAAGGGGTCGTGAGTGGCCTACTAAAGATGGGCCGAGCAGGGTTACTGCCCGGTGCCTCTTGGCAAGGGCTTTGATCCCTGGTGTGTTGGGCTAGGGAGCTACCAGCCAGGGATAGCTGAGCAGGGTAGCCGCTCGGCTGCCTCTTAGTGAGGGCTTTGATCCTTAGCGGGGGTGGGGGCTGTAGGTGGCCTACTAAGGATGGGCCAAGCAGGATAGCCGCTCGGCTGCCTCTTGGCGAGGGCTTTGATCCCTAGTATGTTGGGGTAGGGAGCTACCATCCAGGGATAACCGAGCAAGAGCAGGCTCGGTTGCCTCTTGCGAGGGCTTTTGATCCTTAAGGACGGGCCGACAAGGGTTGCTGCCCGGTGCCTCTTGGCGAGGGCTTTGATCCCTGGTTTGTTGGGGTAGGGAGCTACCAGCCAGGGATAACCGAGCAAAGACGGGCCCGGTTGCCTCTTGCAAGGGCTTTTGATCCTTAGCGCGGGAGGGGTCGTAAGTGGCCTACTAAGGATGGGTCGGGCAGGGTTACTGCTCGATGCCTCTTGGCGAGGGCTTTGATCCTTAAGGACGGGCCGGGCAGGGTTGCTACCCAGTGCCTCTTGGCGAGGGCTTTGATCTCTGGCGTTGTGGGGTAGGGAACTACCAGCCAGGAAAAGCCGAGCAGGGTAGCCGCTCGGCTGCCTCTTGGCGAGGGCTTTGATCCATGGCGTTGCGAGGTAGGGAAGCTACCAGCCAGGGATAGTCGAGCGGGGTAGCCGCTCGGCTGCCTCTTGATGAGGGCTTTGGTCCCTGGCGTTGTGGGGTAGGGGAGCTACCATCCAGGGATAGCCGAGCAGGGCAGCCACTCCGCTACCTCTTGGTGAGGGCTTTGACCCCTGGCATTGCGGGGTAGGGGAGCTACCGGCCAGGGATAGCCGAGCAAGGTAGTCGCTCGGCTGCCTCTTGGTGAGGGCTTTGATCCCTGGCGTTGTAGGGTAGGGGAGGTACCGGCCAGGGATAGCCGAGCAGGGTAGCCGCTCGGCTGCCTCTTGGTGAGGGCTTTGATCCCTGGTGTGTTGGGGTAGGGAGCTACCAGCCAGGGATAATCGAGCAAGGGTGGGCCCGGTTGCCTCTTGCGAGGGCTTTTGATCCTTAAGGATGGCCGAGCAGGGTTGCTGCCCGGTGCCTCATGGCGAGGGCTTTGATCGCTGGTTTGTTGGGGTAGGTAGCTACCAGCCAGGGATAACCGAGCAAGGGCGGGCCTGGTTGCCTCTTGCGAGGGCTTTTGATTCTTAAGGACGGGCTGAGCAGGGTTACTGCCCGGTGCCTCTTGGCGAGAGCTTTGATCGCTGGTTTGTTGGGGTAGGGAACTACCAGCCAGGGATAACCGAGCAAGGGCAGGCCCGGTTGCCTCTTGCGAGGGCTTTTGATCCTTAACGCGGGAGGGGCCGTAAATGTCCTGCTAAGGATGGGCCGAACAGGGTTACTGCCCGGTGCCTCTTGGCGAGGGCTTTGATCCCTGGTTTGTTGGGGTAGGGAACTACCAGCCAGGGATAGCCGAGCAGAGTAGCCGCTCGGCTGCCTCTTAGCGAAGGCTTTGATCCCTGGTGTTGTGGGGTAGGGGAGCTACCAGCCAGGGATAGTCGAGCGGGTTAGCCACTCGGCTGCCTCTTAGTGAGGGCTTTGATCCCAAAGACAGAACTCCTCTTCTTGCCATGTTCTAACGTTCCCTTCTTGTTATTTGAATGGAAAGCACTTTTTAGAAAAATTTACATTGTCTTTGTGAAAGGGGTGGTACACATTCGTAGGTATTGGTTTCACTGGTACAGCTTGAGCTTCTCGGCGTTGTAAGGCTGCGGAAACTTACGCCCGTCCGCGTCCTGTAAGCGATAGGCTCCGCCGGGAATACACTCCAGGAGAATCCACTTGGGAAAATGAAATGCGTGCAAGATACCCTCACCTCTTTGTAAACTAGTCCTCAAATAAAAGTTGTAAATTTTGAGGACGAAATTTTTGTAAGGAGGGTAGATTGTAACAACTCCAATTTTTGTATACATAAAATTGATTTAAATTTGAAGTATACTTGGGGTATTTAATATTGCTGTTACCACTTTAAGTATTTATTTTCCCACAATAATTACAAGAAAGAGTTTGTAGCTCATTGGTAACACCTTGCATTGCTGAACCAAGCCACCAGAGTTCAAATCCCCTGCCCCACATTATTTTTATACTGTTTTTGTTTTAAATCGTTTGGAAGCCCAACAATCCACACACCATAACTCCCAAAAGTTGAACTGTACCTAAAAAAACTAAATATACCAATGCTTACCCCATGAGACCCCCCACCCCCCGGCACACCGACTCGGCCGAGTCGGCCGGCGGACCGGCCGACTCGGGCCGGCGCCGCCGGCCGGACTCGGCCGGATGGCCGAGTCCCCAACATGAAAGTTGCGCCTCTTCGCCTTCCTAACCCCCCTGCACATTTTAAATTATTGAATCGGTTCCCGAGACTTAATTATCCCCCATTTACTACAATTTTTAATAATTTTCTCACATTTTAAGAATTTTTTTAATTAAAAACCCTTCACTTAACCTACCCTATAAATACACCCTCTACCCTCTACCCTCTCATCCCAAAATTCTGAGCCCACTCTCTCAAAATCTTCTCAAGAGTTGTGTACTTTGAAAATAAGTTCGCGGCGAAACTCCGACGAATTTCCGGCGGAAATTCCGGCGACGTTTTTAGGAACAACCGGCAACGAAGCAACGCCTCGGCAACCCCTTTAGTCCCCCCTCACTCCTTTGTATAGATCAAAACCCGTAAGTCCCATTCTATCTCTCTTTCTTATTCTCTAAAATACGAAATTACAAAACCCGACGGAATCGAAACAAATCCAATTTCCGATTCGGTTTTCTATAAAATTTTACTTCTCACCAATTCAATCATACTTAAATAACTTATTGTTGACTATTAAACAATTAACAAATAATTTGAACAAGTTTCATCAAATGAAATGATAGCCTTTTCAATTTATCGTATTTTCACTTAAATACCACAAGATTTCGATTTCACATTTAACCCCCTTAACCTTGCTATACATTTAAAGTAGAACACGAGGTAATGACCTACCTCCACACACACGCAAATACAACCCTAAACGATATCATCAAAACTTGGAATACGATAAAACAATACTCTCATTTAAATACCATATTCGTAATAAAACCATTTCTAAAAGTTTTAGCTTTGATACACTTTTAAATAAATACCTCTTATTAGGAAAACACGATAAGTTGTAGATATCGATCGTTTATCTAAACCTGACTTTGTGGTGTCTAGGCTAGGCAAGTGAGAAAGGTAACTTTAAAAGGCCCGTCTCATGGTGATTCGTGAGCGGATCCCTCCTTTCCTCATTTGTACTTACCTGGCCACAATTGGCGGTGAAGAGACGATTTGAGGCATCTAACGACTTGTCGTTTAGACCATTTAAAAATAGGCTAGTTGACTTAGGAAACCCTAGAATCTAAAATACGGAAAATTGATATTTTTACAAATAAATAACTTTTACTTTATAAAACCGTTTTCTAAACGATTTAGTATTTTACAATTTTTGCAAAGCGCCGCTACAACCCATTTTTGGGGAACCCGTTCGGGATAGTGCGGATTATCGCACATCCTCGGGCTTAGTAGTGCGAGATTCAGACCTCCGCAAGGAGCATTCGGTCTCGAAAGGTTTAAAATACGACATCTTAAGAAAATGAGATTTTTGGAATATAAAATATTTATTAAAATTATTTTTGTATAAATATATGTATATTTATCATTTAAATATCTATTTTATTATAATATAAATATTCCACCTTTTTCTAAATATCACAAGAATAAATTTTACATTAAAATACCATGAACTTTAAATAAATCAATATTATAGATAAATACCTTTATTTATAAAAAAAAACTAGGATATTTTCACTAGAAATGTCACAATATAAAATCCACTCTCATTACAACTCTAAAGACGAGTAATAAATACTTGAGGTGTATTTTGAAAAGTATATAAAAATATTTTTACATAAAACCCCCTCAAGTTTTTTAAATTACCCTAAGGACCCTAGCAATTATAAGACTTCGATTCACATTTCTGATTGTCTGACTCGAGCTTGAGTCTGATTAATCTGACTTGAATATGATATCTACAATATTCCAATTCAATATGAACACATGAATCCATGAATCCAATTATCAATTTATACAACTTGACTGAACCGAACCATGGATATATTCCTTTTACATGATTCTCAGTTATTCCATTTACATGACTCTACGGTTACAACCGTTTCCTGATATCATGGTTTTGGTCAGTCAGTCAATCAAGCTTACAATCAATACAATTAACAAGACAACAATACAAACAAGACATCGCGGGGTTTAAGGGGTGGATTGGTACGGAAGGTGTTAAAGCTGGCACGAGGTGGTCAGATTAAGACACCTAACCTATATTCCGTTGCTGTTGTACCGTGGCTTAACGGTTCCTTGTACATTCCGTTTGCCCTGATCTCTAGCATATAGAGACCCCCTTCGTATACACTGGCATCCTTCTGTACCAAGCTACAAACAACAGCGTTAACACAACATTACAACAATAGTATACAACTTTAAAGGATATCTTCTTATTCTATCTATTCTACTTTTCTCTTACCTTTGGGACTTGCCGAGCGACCTGTTCGCTGACGACATTCTATTTCTTTCTTCTTTGAATGTCGTCGGGTGATTTGGACCAGGCAGAGATCGAACCATCTGTAGAAGACTTGGAGCAGTTTGCCGAAGACCCTGCACTTTAGTTTCATTGTACACTTTTCTTTTCAGTACATTTCATTTCCTGTTATGCCACTGTTTAGGCATCTTTTATTTCAGTTGTATTTCCTTTTTATGCATTGTACAAAAGAATGTTAATAAATAAAAGTTGTTGTTTTTATTATCTCTTGTCTCTCGTGTATTTATTTTATATTGCTTAGATACGCTTAGCGTATGTACTTCTGAGTATATACGTAGCGGACCTCATCGCGTCCCCTTCATCATACACTGGGAAGCGGGGCGTGAAAAGTTTTGTTGGTGGCCCATGCAGGTCAGAGCTGTATGAATCCCTATCATGCAGTTCTATTTTGCATGAACAACCTAAGCAATATAACACAAGAACCAGCAACTAAAACATTCTTTACAATTCATGTTCCTTGAATCTTGCAATTTCATATTCCTTGAATCTTATCATTTCATGTACTTGAATCTGTCCTAACCCAAAATTTTTTAGGGTTTTGGATTCCCCGAACAACACCAGCACCAATGTCAACAGCACACCTCCAACTCCAGCACTACCTCTCACACCAGCTGTTCCTGCGCCACCCACCGAGCAAACAGTGCTACTTGAGGCGATCCGCAGCCTTCTTGAGGGACAGCAACAACTCATGAACTGTCCCGAGACTGACGCACCGGGGGTAAAGCAATTCAGGGCTTTACATCCCAAGCAGTTCTCCGGAAAGGGAAGCCCACTTGAAGCTGAGGAATGGGCACAAAACATAGAAGATGAACTGGCAGCAGCACAAGTGCCAGACATAGCTTGGGTCCGTGTGGCGAAACTACAGCTCACAGACAATGCTCGCAACTGGTGGAAGGCGAAAAAAGCCGTCTTGTACAGCCTATTGAATGGAAGATTTTTCGCGAGAAGTTCGACGCGAAGTACTTCCCTGTGACTGCCAGGTTTGCCATGGAGCAGCAGTTCATTCATCTACAACAAGGATCGATGTGGGGCAAATCAGTAGATGAGTACGACGCTGAATTCACCATGCTAAGCCGGTAAGATATGTTACAACAATTCAATTTCTAAAATATCACATACTATATAGCTAACACGATCTTTAAACAGATTTGCGGCACACTTGATACCGACGGATGAGATCAGAGCCCGTCGCTTTCAACAAGATTTGGGCACAGAGATTCAGGCTGCTCTAGCCACGGGAAAATTTCTGACTCATGAGGATGCTATGGAAGCTGCCCGCAGTTATGAGACAGTGATAAAAGCAAGGGGCGGACCTCAGTCTGCAGGAATCAAGCGTCCTGCCAAGCAGATGGCAGGTGGAGCCTCGTCCAAACCACCTTTTGTGCCAAGGCGATCCGGAGTACCGAACCATCGTCCCAGCCCAGCCTTTTGTACCTACTGCAAGAGAGCTGGACATATGATGAAAGACTGCCGGCGAGCCAATCGTCTTTGCTTAGTCTGCGGCTCGGACACTCATGATATCGGGTCTTGTCCCCAAAGGCAAAACCTAGTTGCTGCACCCAGGCCAGCAAACAATTACCCACAGCGCCCAGCTATCCAAGCACCCGCTCCAAGACTTGCACTACCTGCACCACCCAGAGGACCACAAGCTGCACCACCTCCTCGTCAGTTCCATCAAGCTCAAAGGAACGTTCCGAGGAATGCTCCTCAGGCTAGGAGGAATGTACCAAAGCGTCAGGCTTTCATGATGTCCGTGGAAGAAGCTGAGGCTACTGGCCAAGTCATCACTGGTAAACTTTCCTTCTCAAACTTATCTTTTAGCCTTGGTTATCTACACACTTTCCCTATACCTAAAACATATCCCGCATACCTTAGGTACAATCCTAGTAGCCTCACTACCTGCACTTGCACTGTTTGATACTGGAGCATCCCACTGCTTTATGTCGCAACGGTTCGTCCGAACCCATGCGATTCCAGTCTCACCGCTTGTATCCAGCTGGAATGTCAGTTCTGGAAATGGCGTTCTAAAGGCAACCATGGGATACAGCTTGTGTCCAGTCGTCGTCTGCAGCAGAGAGTTTTATGCTGACTTCAAAGTACTGGACATACCGAATTTCGATGTGGTTCTAGGAATGGATTGGTTTGGAACTTTTTATGCTACCATCGACTGTCGTCAAAGGAGGGTAGTATTCGAGATTCCAGACCATCCGGTCTTCTACTTCAAAAGCGGAGACCGTACCCTGGAGCCAAGTACTTACAAAGCGAAGCCAAGAGAAGCAGTAGTTGCAGCAGCTCAAGCAGAAGAAGAATCAAGATCAGAGGTAGTTCGAGAGTTTGACGATGTATTTCCTGACGATATATCAGGTTTGCCTCCCGATCGAGCTCTTGAATTCAGTATTAATTTAGTACCAGGAGCCCAACCAGTAATCAAAGCACCTTATAGACTGAGTCCGGAAGGTTTGAAGGAATTCCGAACACAGTTGGACGAATTATTGGCGAAAGGATGGATTTATCCCAGCACTTCAAGTTGGGGAGCACCTGTACTACTGGTGAAGAAGAAGGAAGGTTCATACAGGATGTGCATCGATTATAGAGCTTTGAACGAAGTCACTATAAAGAACAAGTATCCACTCCCGCGCATCGATAATTTATTCGATCAGCTAAGTGGATCTTGTGTTTTCTCTAAATTGGATCTTCGTTCAGGATATCATCAAGTAAAGGTCAAGGAAGTTGATATTCACAAAACAGCTTTCAGAACTCGCTATGGACATTACGAATTTCTAGTGATGCCATTTGGAGTGACCAATGCACCAGCAATATTCATGAACCTAATGAATCAAGTTTTCCGGGAGTACTTAGACAGGTTTGTTGTTATCTTCATCGACGACATCCTGGTGTATTCTAAGAGTCGGAAAGAGCATGCAGAGCACCTACGAATTGTCTTGAAAACTCTTCGACAACATAAGCTTTATGCCAAGTACAGTAAGTGAGAGTTTTGGCTAAATCAAGTTGGTTTCCTTGGGCACATCGTATCAGGAGAAGGAATTTCTGTAGATCCAGCCAAGCTTTCAGCAGTTAGCGAATGGCTTACACCAAAGTCAGTGAAGGATATTAGGAGTTTCTTGGGTTTAGCTGGATATTACAGAAGGTTCATTGAAGGATTTTCAAAGATAGCAACACCCCTGACCAAGCTCACACGAAAAAATGAAGAATTTGTGTGGTCAGAAGCATGCGAACAAGCTTTCGTAGAACTCAAGTCAAGATTAACATCAGTATCTATTCTCGTAATACCGGATCAATCTGGAGGATTCGAAGTGCATTGTGATGCATCCGGTAAGGGATTAGGATGTGTTCTACATCAGCACGGTAAGGTTGTGGCTTATCCTTCAAGACAACTGAAGACTCATGAGCGCAATTATCCGACGCATGACTTGGAGTTGGCAGCCGTCATCTTTGCTCTCAAGATTTGGCGCCATTATCTACTTGGTGAACGAGTGAACATCTACACAGATCATAAAAGTCTGAAGTACGTGTTTACTCAGAAGGAGTTGAATATGCGGCAGAGAAGATGGTTAGAATTCATGGCGGACTTTGACATCAACTTGCAATATCACCCAGGGAAGGTGAACGTAGTACCTGATACTCTTAGTCGCCAACCATTAGCAATGAATCTCACCGCTCAGTGGAAGCTTCAGCAAGATTTGCATCAGATGGAGATTGAAGTAGTCATGCCAGGTAACACTTCAAGTTTGATGAATCTACAAGTTCAATCAACCATTGTCAATCAGATCAAAGCAGCTCAAGCAAGTGATGCTAAGTTGCAAAGGATCAGAGAACAAGTGGAGAATGGACTCAGAACAGATTTCATCATCTATGAAGATGGATCTTTGAGATACGGCAGCAGATTGCGTGTACCAAAAGGTCCTGTTCGGGAAGAGTTAATGAAAGAAGCTCACAGCTCTCCCTACTCAGTACATCCTGGAGGCACCAAAATGTACAAAGATCTACGTCAGAATTATTGGTGGCATGGAATGAAGCGTGAAGTAGCCAGAAGTGTCGCAAAATGTTTGGCGTGTCAGCAAGTAAAGGCTGAACATCACAGGACAGCTAGACTACTTCAATCGTTACCAATCCCAGAATGGAAGTGGCAACACATCACGATGGATTTTGTGACTGCTCTTCCTCGCAGCACAAAGGGTAACGATGCTATATGGGTCATTGTGGATCGACTCACAAAGTCGGCTCACTTCATCCCATTTCGAGTTGGCCAATCAACTGAGGCACTAGCAAAGAAGTACATGGAAGAAATTCTGAGACTTCATGGAGTACCGGTCTGCATTGTCTCCGATCGTGACACTAGGTTCCGATCGCAATTTTGGCAAAGTCTGCAAGCAAGCTTGGGAACAAGTCTGAATTTCAGCACGGCTTATCATCCACAAACAGATGGTCAGTCGGAACGAACTATTCAGATCTTGGAGGATATGCTCAGAGCGTGTATGCTAGACTTCAAAGGATCGTGGGAAGATCACCTGCATCTTGTGGAGTTCGCGTAAAATAACAGCTACCAAGTAAGCATAGGAATGGCACCTTTTGCAGCATTGTATGGAAGGAAGTGTCGATCACCATTAAGTTGGGACGACATCGGAGATAGGGAACTTCTTGGACCAGAGATGATAGTAGCGACCATTGATGTGGTTCATACTATCAAGGAAAGGATGCGCATAGCCCAAGATCGACAGAAACACTGGGCTAATGCGAAAAGACGACACTTAGAGTTCCAGCCAGGAGATCATGTATTCTTGAAGATATCTCCGAACCGCGGAGTGATCCGATTTAGAAGACGGGGTAAATTAAGTCCGAGATACATTGGACCGTTCGACATACTCGAACGAGTCGGTGAAGTGGCATACCGCTCAGCACTTCCGCCCTCATTGGAAGGAGTGCATAACGTGTTCCACATATCCCAACTAAGAAAGTATGTGAGTGACCCCAGCCATGTTCTTGATCATTCCGAGCTCACTATACAGCCCGACTTGTCTTGTAAGCAACAGCCTGTGGAGATCCTGGACAGGAAAGTAAAGACACTTCGGAACAAGGAAGTTAACTTGGTCCGGGTAATGTGGAGGAAAGACACTCCAGGAGAATCCACTTGGGAAAGGGAAGATGAAATGCGTGCAAGATACCCTCACCTCTTTGTAAACTAGTCCTCAAATAAAAGTTGTAAATTTCGAGGACAAAATTTTTGTAAGGAGGGTAGATTGTAACAACTCCAATTTTTGTATATATAAAATTGATTTAAATTTGAAGTATACTTGGGATATTTAATGTTGCTGTTACCACTTTAAGTATTTATTTTCCCACAATAATTACAAGAAGGAGCTTGTAGCTCATTGGTAACACCTTGCACTGCTGAACCAAGCCACCAGAGTTCAAATCCCCTGCCCCACATTATTTTTATATTGTTTTTATTTTAAATCCTTTGAAAGCCCAACAGTCCACACATCATAACTACCAAAAGGTGAACTGTACCTAAAAAAACTAAATATACCAGTGCTTACCCCACGAGACCCCCCACCCCCCGGCACCCCGACTCGGCCGAGTCCCCAACATAAAAGTTGCGCCTCTTCGCCTTCCTAACCCCCCTGCACACTTTAAATTATTGGATCGGTTCCCGAGACTTAATTATCCCCCATTTACTACAATTTTTAATAATTTTCTCACATTTTTACAATTTTTTTTAATTAAAAACCCTTCACCTACCCTACCCTAGCCTACCCTATAAATACACCCCCTACTCTCTACCCTCTCATCCCAAAATTCTGAGCCCACTCTCTCAAAATCTTCTCAAGAGTTGTGTACTTTGAAAACAAGTTCGCGGCGAAACTCCGACGAAATTCCGGCGAAAATTTCGGCGACGTTTTTAGGAACAATCGGCGACGAAGCAATGCATCAGCAACCCCTTTAGTCCCCCCTCACTCCTTTGTATAGATCAAAACCCGTAAGTCCTATTCTATCCCTCTTTCTTATTCTCTAAAATACGAAATTACAAAACCCGACGGAATCGGAACAAATCCGATTTCCGATTCGGTTTTCTATAAAATTTCACCTCTCACCAATTCAATCATGCTTAAACATCTTATTGTTGACTATTAAATATTTAATAAATAATTTGAACAAGTTTCATCATATGAAATGATAGCCTTTTCAATTTATCGTATTTTCACTTAAATACCACAAGGTTTCGATTTCACATTTAACCCCCTTAACCTTGCTATACATTTAAAGTAGAACATGAGATAATGACCTACCTCCACACATACGCAAATACAGCCCTAAACGATATCATCAAAATTTAGAATACGATAAAACAATACTTTCATTTAAATACCATATTCGTAATAAAACTATTTCTAAAAGTTTTAGCTTTGATACACTTTTAAATAAATACCTCTTATTAGGAAAACACGATAAGTTGTAGACATCGATCGTTTATCTAAACCTGATTTTGTGGTGTCTAGGCTAGGCAAGTGAGAAAGGTAAGTTTAAAAGGCCCGTCTCACGGTGATTCGTGAGCGGATCCCTCCTTTCCTCATTTGTACTTACCTGGCCACAATTGACGGTGAAGAGACGATTTGAGGCATCTAACGACTTGTCGTTTAGACGATTTAGAAATAGGCTAGTTGACTTAGGAAACCCTAGAATCTAAAATACGGAAAATTAACATTTTTACAAATAAATACCTTTTACTTTATAAAATCGTTTTCTAAAAGATTTAGTATTTTACAATTTTTGCAAAGCGCCGCTACAACCCACTTTTGGGGAACCCGTTCGGGATGGTGCGGATTATCACACATCCTCGGGCTTAGTAGTGCGAGATTCAGACCTCCGCAAGAAGCATTCGGTCTCGAAAGGTTTAAAATACGACATCTTAAGAAAATGAGATTTTTGGAATATAAAATATTTATTAAAATTATTTTTGTATAAATATATGTATATTTATCATTTAAATATCTATTTTATTATAATATAAATATTCCACATTTTTCTAAAAATCACAAGAATAAATTTTACATTAAAATACCATGAACTTCAAATAAATCAATATTATAGATAAATACATTTATTTATAAAAAAAACTAGGATATTTTCACTAGAAATGTCACAATATAAAATCCACTCTCATTACAACTCTAAAGACGAGTAATAAATACTTGAGGTGTATTTTGAAAAGTATATAAAAATATTTTTACATAAAACGCCTTCAAGTTTTATAAATTACCCTAAGGATCCTAGCAATTATAAGACTTCGATTCACATTTCTGATTATCTGACTCGGGCTTGAGTCTGATTAATCTGATTTGAATATGATTCAAGTCAATCTGTAATCTACAATATTCCAATTCAATATGAACACATGAATCCATGAATCCAATTATCAATTTATACAACTTGACTGAACCGAACCATGGATATATTCCTTTTACATGATTCTCAGTTATTCCATTTACATGATTCTACGGTTACAACCGTTTCCTGATATCATGGTTTCGGTCAGTCAGTCAATCAAGCTTACAATCAATACAATTAACAAGACAACAATACAAACAAGACATCGCGGGGTTTAAGGGGTGGATTGGTACGGAAGGTGTTAAAGCTGGCACGAGGTGGTCAGATTAAGACACCTAACCTATATTCTGTTGCTATTGTACCGTGGCTTAACGGTTCCTTGTACATTCCGTTTGCCCTGATCTCTAGCATATAGAGACCCCCTTCGTATACACTGGCATCCTTCTGTACCAAGCTACAAACAACAGCGTTAACACAACATTACAACAATAGTATACAACTTTAAAGGATATCTTCTTATTCTATCTATTCTACTTTCCTCTTACCTTTGGGACTTGCCGAGCGACCTGTTCGCTGACGACATTCTATTTCTTTTTTCTTTGAATGTCGTCAGGTGATTTGGACCCGGCAGAGATTGAGCCATCTGTAGAAGACTTGGAGCAGTTTTCCGAATACCCTGCACTTTAGTTTCATTGTACACTTTTCTTTTCAGTACTTTTCATTTCCTGTTATGCCACTGTTTAGGCATCTTTTATTTCAGTTGTATTTCCTTTTCATGCATTATACAAAAGAATGTTAATAAATAAAAGTTGATGTTTTTATTATCTCTTGTCTCTTGTGTATTTATTTTATATTGCTTAGATACGCTTAGCGTATGTACTTCTGAGTATATACGTAGCGGACCTCGTCGCGTCCCCTTCGCCGTACACTGGGAAGCGGGGCGTGACAGATACACCTCGGGATGCCGAACCGGAGTATCAGGTTGTTCAGCAGAAATTTGATGGTCGTGGCGGCATCCAGTTTCCTGATGGGGACGGCCTCGATCCACTTCGTGAAGTAATCTACTGCGACGAGGACATATTTGTGCCTGCCCGCACCGGTGGAGAACTGGCCTATCATGTCTAATCCCCACTGGACGAACGGCCACGGGGAGGTTAACACGGTCAGCTCGGTAGCAGGGAGGCGAGGTATGCTTCCGTGGAGCTGGCAACTTTTGCACCTCCTGACGAGCTTCTGGGCGTCTTCGTGAATAGTTGGCCAGTAGTACCCCTGGAGCAATGCCTTCTGGATTAAGGTTCGGGCCCCTTGATGTGCGTCGCCGACCCCTTCATGGATTTCACGGAGGACGTAGTCGACTTCGTAGGGGTCGGCGCACCGGAGCAAGGGCTGAGTGAAGGATTTCTTGTAAAGGTTCCTATTGCTCCAGATGAAGTGACAGGCTTTGGCCCGGAGACGGCGGGCTGCTCCCCGATCTTCTGGGAGCGTACCATTCCTTAGGAATTCTATGAGGGGCTTCCTCCAGTCTTGGTCATCTTCCTGCGCCGTATATACATGAATTATTGTTGCCCCGTCTTCCACGCTGGGCCATGGCAAGGTCTCGAAGAGGATAGATCGTTTATTGTTGGCCGAGTAGGATGAAGCCAGCTTGCTCAGGGCATCGGCTTGGGCATTGAGCTGCCTGGGTATTTGCTCTACCTGGACTTCGTCGAAGTTCTTCCGAAGTTTTCTTACTTCGGCCAGATACTTCACCATTAGAGGTTCCCGAGCCTCGAAGTGGTCGGTCACTTGGCCGACGACTAGGGCTGAGTCACTGCGGATTCGAATTGTCTTCAGCCCCAGCCCGGAGGCCATGCGCAGTCCAGCCAGCAGGGCCTCGTACTCCACCGCGTTGTTTGAGGCCTTGAATCCGAGCTTTAGAGAGTACTCCATTTCTGCCTCGTTCGGGCCCCGGATGATGAGGTCGGCGCCACAGCCTTCCTCGGTTGAAGACCCACCGACGTAAATGACCCACTCAGGGACCGAGTCGGGTTTCCCTTCGATCGGGTGCTGAGCCGTGAGGGTCGGCGTAGACTTCGGTTCCTTGCTGGGGATGGTGCATTCGACGATGAAATCAACCAGGGCTTGTGCTTTGATGGCTTGTCTCGGGCGGTATTTTATGTCAAACTGGGACAGCTCCCACCTCTACTTCTTTATGCGGCCCAAGAATTCGGGCGAGGCGAGGATAGCCTCCAGCGGGCGCTCGGTGAGAACGAGGCTAGTGTGCGCCTGGAAGTAGTGCCGTAGCTTCCTTGAGGCCATAATGAGTGCTAAAACGATCTTCTTTCTGGCTGGGTACCTCATTTCTGCGTCTTTGAAGACGTGGCTCACGTAGTATACCGGCTTCTGCATTTCGTTGACCTCTCGTACGAGGACTGAGCCCGCTGCTTGGTCAGATACTGCCAGATATAGCGATAGCTCGTCTCCTTCAACTGGTCGGGTGAGCAGTGGTAGCGTCGCAAGATGCCTTTTTAACTGGTCAAAAGCGATCTGGCACTCTTCTGACCACTCGAACCTAGGAATTTTCTTGAGAGCTTTGAAAGATGGGAGGCACTTTTCCCCAGACCTCGACATGAAACGTGACAGCGACTACCCGCCCTGTCAGTCGCATGATCTCGACGTTGGTCTTGGACGCGGTCATGTTGAGGATAGCGTCGATTTTTTCTGGGTTAGCCTCGATCCCACGGTGGGTGACCATGAAACCGAGGAACTTTCCCCCGGTGACCCCGAATGCGCACTTGGCGGGGTTCAGCTTCATCTTGAACTTGCGGAGTACCTCGAAGGCCTCGCCCAGGTCCTTGACGTGGTCGGTCGACGAGACTGACTTGACGAGCATATCGTCGACATAAACTTCCATGTTCCTGCCGATCTGTGGCTTAAACATGCGGTTGACCAACCGTTGGTACGTAGCCCCGGCGTTCTTGAGGCCGAATGGCATCACCTTGTAGCGGTATACCCCCCGGTCCATTGTGAATACAGTGAGATCTTCGTCTGCCGGATTCATACAAATCTGATTGTAGCCGGAGAAGGCGTCCATGAAGCTCAATAGCTCGTGGCCTGCCGAGTTGTCGACGAGCTCATCTATCCGAGGAAGGGGATGGTTGTTTTTGGGGCAGGCCTTATTGAGGTCGGTGAAGTCGACGCACATGCGCCACTTCCCGCTGGACTTCTTGACCAGGAACACATTCGCTAGCTACTCCGAATAGGGTACATTCCGAATGAAGTTGGTGGCGAGGAGCCGATCTACCTCGTCGTCGATAGCCTTCTGTTTGACCGGGGCGAAGCTTCACTTTTTCTGTCTGACGGGTCGGGCCGTAGGATCTACCCCGAGCTTGTGAGATATAACTTTAGGGTCGATCCTAGGCATGTCAGCAGGCGCCCAGGTAAACACGTCGGAGTTGTTCCTGAGGAAACGAACCAGGTCATCTCGCTGAGTGCCCGTCAGAAGCGACCCGATCTGAACGAGTTTTTCGTCGTCCTCTTCTACGAGGGGGACCTCTGTCAGAGGATCCACCGTGGTTCCTCGGATCTCTTTTTGCTCGTCTCGAGTGTCTAGAGAACCCCTGATGTCACCCTCGCCTTCGACATCGTCGGCCGTCCTCTCCGATGAAGATGTTGCGGTGAAGCAAACCTTTGCAATTCGCTGGTCTCCATAGACCCGACCTATCCCTCCCTGATCGAGAGGGAACTTCATCGCCAGGTGGTAGGTTGATATCTGGGACCGGAGGGAGTTCAGCGTAGGGCGGCCGAGGAGGATGTTGTAAGCCGATGGAATTCTCGCTACGATGAATTCCACCGGCAATGCCCGCGTACGGCCAACCTCCCCGACGTTGAATTGTAGAGTGATTACCCCTTCCGCCGGGATGGAGTGGTTGGTGAATCCCGAAAGGACGTGGGAGGTCGGTCTCAGGTCTGCCGCTGTGAGCCCCATGCGTAGGAAGCAGTCGTAGAAGAGAATGTCTGCCGAGCTTCCAGAGTCGACCAGGATCCTGTGAACCTCGTATTGATGGACCCGGGTCGTAATCACCAGGGGGTCGTTGTGGGGCAGGGATATGCCGTGAAAGTCCCCGTCGTCAAAAGTAATTGGCTTGGTCTCCCTGGCCTTCTTCCTCGGACAACTGTCGGCCTCCGGGGCTGGCGTGGGGTGTTGAGTCTCGTAGGTACTTGACGTACCCCCCACCGCCATGACCATGATTTTTGACGAGCCTCGGTTCTTTTCAGTGAGGTTCCTTACGCCCCCTGGTGGGGTTGTTTTTGAGCTGTCGTGGAGAGTCTCACGTGTGCGACCCCGTCGAGGGAGGGGGTGCAGGTCATGCCTGCGAACAGGTTGTTCCCGCCAAAATTTTGGCTCACAACCTGCTCTCTTATAAAAAAAAAATAATATAAAATAATAATAAAATAAAAAATGAAGGGAAAAACTCCACATGCAAAGAATGCAACAAATGCCTCGAAGCTAAGAGTTAAAAAATGAAGCGATGCTTCAGATCCGGCGCTAGGCGCGTTGCACGCCACGTGTCAAACACGGGTGCGCTAGCGCAGGCTGCACTGCGCTCTGCGCTGCGCGCCACGTGTCAAACATAGGTGCACTAGCGCAAAGTGCGTTACGCTCTGAGCAGCGCACCACGTGCAAAGCACGGGTGTGCCAGCGCTGGAATTATAAAATTCCCCACCGTTAGATCAAAAGATCTAATAATAATGATAAATAATTAATTAATCAGAATTAAAACTCTGTTATGGAAAGATTTTTCCAATCTTGTTAAAAACAAGAAGATTGCCTTCTGTAAAACAGAAGCCCTAGGATAAAAGATCCAATGGTGGGGAAATATCCCCAAATCAATCAAAGAAAGATCTCTTTAACTGATTCAACAAATCAGCTGGCCCTATATAAAGGCCCCAAGATCTAAAGTCTGATATAGAGAAATCCTCCTACAAACTTTGAGAAAACTAAAAAGAAAGAGAGCAAGCTCTTAAAAGAAGATCATTTTTTCAAGGTAAAAAGAATGATTCTTGCACAAAGAGATGAAATCATCTCATAAAAAAGAAGAACTATCTTCTAAAAAAGATCATAGATCTATAAAGACCAAGGTCTTTGATAAAAAAGAAATCAAAAGATCTCATCATAAAAACAAAAAAAGTATTTACTTCATTCGCAGATCATTGATCTACAAAGGCAGCGCCTTTTTATAAATAAGAACTATTGTTCTTGAATCTTGAGGCAAAGCCTCCTCTTAAAGAGAACATAAACTTGTTCTCTGATCATAAATTTGATCAAATGCGCTTTGCGCTATTGGAAAGTGCCTTACACTCTTGAACTGCGCTTTTGCGCTCCCTGGACCGGCGCTCAGCGCCAAAACACGCCACGTGTCAACCGCGTATGCAACTTGCGCTTTGCACTTCTGAAACAGGGCACTGTGCTCATGGGCTGGCGCTCAGTGCCAAGCGCGCCACGTGTCACTCACTGGTACGCCACTAAACTAGCGCAACGCGCTCACAAATCGAAAGCGCAATGCGCTTATAAACTGGCGCATAGCGCAGAGCGTGTCACGTGTCCTTTTCGTGTGCGCTACTTGGCAGAAGCGCAATGCGCTCTTTAATTGGCGCAAAGCGCCTAGCGCGCCACGTGGCACACTGTCAGAACACACATTGTTCTGATGAATGCTATGCATTCAATACAAGACAAAAAAGAAATGTCAGGATCCAATACTCAGCATTATTAAAAGGGCCAAGCCCAAATAAAGGCTCAATAGCCAGAACAATAAAATGTTAAACATTTATTGGACTTAGCCCAAGATTGGCCGTAAGTCCTCAACTCATATCAACTGAACCCATATGCTCATAAACCTTTTAACAGACCTTAGTCCCAAATTGGACTTTAAATCTCCCAACCAACATTGGTTCAAGGGTACATCTCTGAACCCCTCTGATATATGTCGTTGTAATCCTTCAACGTCTTCAGAGAGGTGACGGGTCCCGACAACCATAAATTCCATAGACTATGATGTCTTTAAACTGGACTGTGGGGTCCTTAAACCCATGGACTACGATATCTTTAAACTGGACTGTGGGGTCCTTAAACCCATGGACTACGATGTCCTTAACCTGGACTGTGGGGTCCTTAAACCCATGCACTACGATGTCCTTAACCTGGACTGAGGGGTCCTTAAACCCATGGACTACGATGATTTTAAACCGGACTGTGGGGTCCTTAAACCCATGGGCTACGATGTCCTTAACTTGGACTGTGGGGTCCCTTTAAACCCATGGACCACCATGTCCCTAAACTGGCACTGGACCACCATGTCCTTAAACTGGTAATCGACCGCAATGTCCCTAAACTAAACAATAGGGCCAAAATGCTCTTTTGTTGGATCTAAACGATTCCGTTAAGTTGATCTCAGTCTAAAATTAGACTGACGTGTCCTTAACAAACGTTGAGTCGATCTTAGTCTAAAATTAGACTAACGTATCCTTAACAAACGTTTAAGTCGATCTTAGTCTCGAATGAGGCTAACGTATCCTTAAACCCAAACCAAAACCCAAATCTAAGAAGATACGGATTTGGACTAATTCACGCCCTACGGACGACAACATAAATTAGTCTCTGTATACAATCCACGGGCAACCACAAACAAAACAAACACCCACGACACGAAGTGACCATCTGGAGAAGGAGAAAGTTGTTACGGCGATGCGGTGGTGTAATTAACTGCAGGGGCTTGCGCCTGCAGTGAAGAGCGTCCCCACAATCAAAACCCCCTCAAACGAGGGGGAATCTGACAAAATCTGCTACATCGGCCGCATCCGTTTAAACCTTCGATACATGGTTTCATAAATCAACTTGGCATCTTCGGAGAGGTGGACGGATAGCACCAATTAGCATCTGCCCCCAGATTCAGGAAGACGTCCATCTTCCCGGTTTCCGGCCGTAAACAGATTCTGGCACGCCCGGTGGGACCTTTTCCTCTTTCCACTCCACACTTCGTGTGTCGTGTTCGCGAACGAATCGCGGTTTGCTATGGTTGCCTGTGGATTCGAGGTACTTTGATTTGGAGTCTTGCTCCGTGCAGAAAACAGAAGATTAATGGCTTCAAACTGCACTAACTGCGACTGCAACTCTCGCTCCGTCCCGTTTGGAGGAGTGACTTACGGGCCCCGAGCGGCCTCCATCTTCGCTATGCCGGTGGAACGGGTAACTCAGGCCACCACTGGGCTATTCTTCGGGACTATGCTCCCACCGATGAGCTTTTATGCCCCGATGTTGTCGCAAGAAGCCCCAAAGAAGTCGGTCTTTGATCGACTTACCACTACCGCGATTCCTCTTAAAGGGTCGTCCGGCTCTAACGCCTCAGTCTTTGCCAGATTGGGCCAAAGTTCATATGGGCCCATGATGAAGCCTGCAATTCCAGAAAAAGTTAATCCGAAGAAGATAGCCATCCCTGCTCCCGAAGTCGTCAAGGCGGCTTCTCCTGCCAAAGGGTCAGTCTTCACAATACTGACTGTTCCGGCTCCCGCTTTAGGCGAAGTCCTCAAAGCTACTTCCTCCGTCCGGAAGTCTGTCTTTGACAGGTTAGACATTGCTTCTCAACGGACGTCGGTCTTCAAGAGACTGGTACCAGCAGCGCCTCACCAGTACAGGGGGCATGATGAAGTCACCCCTAAAGTTGAAACAATCCCAACGGCTCGACACGCTCGATGTCGCCACTGGTGCTGAGTAAGGAAGGCTGGGGGCAACTCCCCCTCTGGGCTAACTCCACCAGCCCCAACGGTGGAAGTCAATGCTGCTGTTCCAACTGGGAACAGCTTCGAGCTGCTTAACAGGGTGCGCAGGAATTCACCCACCGCCATACTGAAAAGATCTCCTCCACCCATGAAGAATGTTATAGAAAAGAAGCCAGAACAACCCCCTCAACGGTTATCCTCCAAAATTTACAAAGTCTGGCGACGGGTTCAGGACTTAGTAATTGATCAAGATTACTCTCGCCGGCAGAAAAAGGTGAAGGTTCAGCAGAAAGAAAACCGTCCTGTCAAGCCACAAAGGACGACAACTACCTGGGTGCCCGCTGCAACGGCCCCCTCAACGTCAACTGCTCAGAAGAGAAGGAGGCCGGAAAAAGCCCCTGTGACTGCGGCAAACCGCAAAGATGTTGAGCCCAAATGCCCCAAGTCTGGGGGCATAATGGTGCATACCGTTTATATGGCTTCCGGAAAAGAGGAAAGCCGTGCTTCGATGGGTCACCGACCGCTGACCCGATCCGTGACAAAAGCCCAGGAACAACAACAACAGAAGCTTCAGGAAATGCTGACGCAAATGGCCGCACTCACCGGGCTAAAAGAAAGCCCGGAGGTATCATCAGAGCAGTGTCATGAATAGGAAACCGATGTTGACTTCCTCCGTAGAGTCCTCGAAAAGAAAGACAGAGAAGCAATAGAACAAGCTGCCAACATAAAACGAATGGCGCTTCTCTTCCAAGACATGGTCGGGATGATGTTACAGCCGGAACCTCCAGCAGAAGTCCCTCCGATCATTATTGAAGACGACAGAGGAGAGACATCGAACCCTCCTCCGGCTCTTTTAGCAGCCAAAGAGGAAACAATTTCCAAGGCCGCTCTGGACGACTATATTGCTCAGCAAATACGAGCTCACCAGGCGAATGAAGCGGCTGGCCAAATTGTCAAGACCGGACGACCCTATCCGGGCTGGTATGACCAAATAAGTTACCCGCCGGGATATACGATCCCTAAGTTCCATGTATATAAAGGGACGGGGAATCCGCATCAGCATGTCGCTCAATTCAGGGCCTTATGCGGCAACACTGGAGGCGACGACAAACTGTTACTTCACCAATTCGTCAGCAGCTTAGCAGAAACGGCCTTCGAATGGTATTCGGAGCTGCCTAACGACTCTGTCAAAACATTTGCGGAGATGGAGTTGCTGTGTACACAAAGATTTGCAAGCGCCAGCGAGCGCATCCCGATCACCGCATTGATCAACGCCAGGGTTAGGCCAGGCGAAACATGGGTTCAATACGCAATACGATGGCGGAATTTGTGGTCGAAATGCGAACATCGCATCGAAGAAGCACCGGCGGTAGGCATGTTCGTGGGCACTCTTGACCCTCAAGCGACTATCTCCCAGTTCATGATGTTCTTCAAGCCAACTACTTTCCAGGCCTTGATTGACAAGTTGGCCCAAATGGATCAGATGGGTCATAAACCGTTTCCTTCAAAGACGGATCCTCGGAATGAAAAGGGAAAAGAAAAAGCGACTTTCGTCGCCAATACCCAACAACAGCCGAGTAACATAAAGCCGGTTATTCACCAAAACAATATGCGTCCACGCCCATTCCTCGAGGAGAGACTAGGACGTCCTTACTCGTTTCCCCAGGGTAAAACGAGGAGACTGTTCTAGCTGGCAGTGCGCAACAAGCTCATAAATTTGCCGGATCCAAAACGTTCGTTGCAGCCAGGTGATGTCAACAATCCTAATTACTGCCTTTACCACCAAGCAGTAAGTCATCCAATCGAAAATTGCTTCGTCTTCAAAGCCTGGATTGAAGACCAATACCAATAAGGCAAGTTCGTATTATCCGAAAACTGGAAGGTAAACCCGCCACAACCTCATGCCCCTAAAAAAGTGGACGTGCCGGGGGAATCTTGCTCATTCATAAGGGAAGCCCCATGAGAAGTTGTTCTTTCAGCAAAAACGAAAAGAATGCTGAAGGATCTCCAGATGTGCCCGGCAATCAGGTGGGAAAATCCACTGGAACCCGAGATCGTCAAGGGAATGCTGAAACCGTGCCCAACTACGAAAATCGGTGATGATAGTCAAAGCGCTCGCACCCAGCCGTCAAAGTCTTCGAAGAAAAAAAAGAAAATCAAAAAGCCCGCGCAGTTTGATGACAAGCGCACGGATCTGCAAAAACATATTGACGCGCTGGAGGAATATAACCAGAAGACGCGGACCCCGGTCACACTCCAATAATTTCTCAACAATATACTTGAGAATGGAGATGATGACAATAACAACAGGGATGACTCGTCAAAAGAATCTGAGGACTATATGGCAAGTTGCCACATGATCTCTCATTCGGCATTAACTAATGAAGAAACGCACTCGGCGATAGAACACAACACAAAAGAGCTGGGGGCAGGATCGAAGTCGAAACCTTTGGAAGCGTCTGACGAGATGATCGACTTGCTACTGAATGAAGCCCGTCAGAAAAGCAAAGCCAATCGAGAGCGTGAACTGGCTATATTCGAAAAAACCAAACGCCGACGACTGGAGGAAAAGGTCGAGACACCCCAACTGGAGCAAAGCATCCCTATCGCCAGCAAAAGCAAGCTTAAAGTAAGGAAACAATTCGCTAGGGCCCTGGCAATAGGAATGAAGTTGCCTTCTTTCAAAAGAAATTCCCCTGGCAATATACGTCTTGATGAAGTGGACATACATCCTAACTTCTGCCTATACCATCAGAGGATTGCATATCCTACCGAGGAGTGCATAGCCTTTAAAAACTGGTGGCAGGGATATGTTGCCTATCGACGACACGTTCAACGAGTGAAGTGCAAGGCTCATCGGGAACAGAAAAGCACGACAAATGAGCGCGAAAGAGCTGCTGGCAACTGTCACATAGCCGGCACCAAAGGATCGCAAGCTGTCACATTTGGAAGCGACTCTGACGAAGAAATCGCCCTCAGCCCTCTCTTCAAGGAATCCACCTCCGACACAAAACACGCGAAGATTTGCGGAAAAATCTAGCTGCGTAATCGTATGTTGACTTATGACCGAAACGTCGTTAAACTACTACCAACCTGCAGCATCCTCAGGCTGACGTAGTAAAAAAAAGAGGGTATGTCCATAAGCGAAAAGGGCACGGATGAAAACCCGAAAGGACTCCGTGAGTAAAAACAGTAGGGCTACCGGCGAATTTTGTGAAAACTCGAAAGGGCGCAATCTCGTTAAAAGACACTTGCAAGGTGCTCTCGACTTTATAAGGAGAAACCACCTGCGTGAGATCCTTACGACTCACAAGGGAGCAACTCACTTAGGGATCCCCGCGATTCCTAAGAAGAAATTACACTTGCGAGATCCTCACGACTCGTAAGGAGAACCCTCTTATGAGACCCTCACGGCTCATAAAATTTGAAAGTCTTAAGCTACAGGGATCTGAACCTGTTCTTAAGCAGCCACCACAACCTCCGATGCTGCCCTACAAGCGGCTCAATATTGACCTTTGTATATAATCCACGGGTGCGAATAAACATTTCCCTAACAGAGTCTCATCCATGACTAGGGATATGTCTACCCGGTGAACAGCCCTTATAAGTCCTCTCGACTTATAAGGAGAAAACACTCTTATAAGATCCTTCCGACTTATAAGAGACCATACACTAAGGAATCCTCACGATTCCTAAGGAGAAAACACACCTACGAGATCCTCACGACTCGCAGGGAGAAATACCTTTATGAGACCCTTACGGCTCATGAAGTCAAAAGCCTTAGTCGATAGGATCCTAACCCTATCTACTAAGCCACCTTTGTTCGACATTGACAGAGGCAAATGATGATTCGCTCATGGCAATATCCCAGTTATAGTAGTGTTGATGCCGAAATCGGTGTCTAATTCTAGGCTTGCAGCGAGAAGCTAGCGAGCCAACACATGCATACGAAATAGCCGAAATGATGGGACAACTTGCAACAAAACCAGCAAGTAAAAAAATGTATGCATAAACAGCCGAAATGATTGGGCAACTCGCAATAAAAAGCAGCGAGTAAAAATAAAATAAATAGCCGAAATGATTGGGCATCTCGCAACAAAAAGCAGCGAGTAAAAATAAAATAAATAGCCGAAATGATTGGGCAACTCGCAATAAAAAGCAGCGAGTAAAAATAAAATAAATAACTGAAATGATTGGGCACCGCGAAAAATAGCCGAAATGATTGGGCAATCGTGACCTTCGCGATATAAAAGCTGAAATGATAGAGCATCGCGGAAAGAAATAAAGAAAAATGAAATTTATGCCCTACAGGTGAGATCACATCGATCCCTGTATACAATCCAGGGGCACAAACGAAGAAGGAATCACACCTTCCCCCCCGGCTCCATCCGAAAGAGAGCCAAGTCTCGACGGTTCACAGACAACCTAGAGACCACTTCAACATTCGTCTCATTACAGCAGACGCAACGTCAGCAAAGCGGAGTGATGGCAAAACCCCATCTCCACCTCGACATTCGTCTCGTTACACCATACGTAATGTCAACAACGGCGTTCCTTCGCAGTCCAGCAGGACGCAGATGCAACGTCAACGAAAGACCTCACGGTCAAAATAACGGAGCCATGGCAAAGTACTTAGTTCCAAGTCTCGACGGCCACATCTACAGTTTGGAAACCAATAACGGTGTGCCTCCCCATTCCAGCAGGATTCGGACGCTGCAATCAACCCTGGAACTACGGCAAAGCTTCTACTCCAAATCTTGATGGTTCACAGACAACCTGGAGACCACTTCGATATTCGTCTCATTACAACAGATGCAACGTCATCCACATGACCCCTTCTCGGAAATACGTCATCCAAATGACCCCGTCGCGGAAATAAGTCATCCAATTGACCCCGTCTCGGAAATACATCATCCAAATGACCCCGTCTCGGAAATACGTCATCCAAATGACCCCGTCGCGGAAATACATCATCCAAATGATCCCGTCTCGGAAATACGTCATCCATATGACCCCGTCTCGGAAATACGTCATCTACATGACCCCGTCGCGGAAACACGTCATCAAATGACCCCGTCTCGAAAATACTTTATCCAATGACTCTGTCTTGAAAATAAGTCAACCAACTCCAGGGAAATTAGTGTCCTTGGCAACCTCCTCGATTCAAGAAAATCAGCGTCCTTGACGAGAGCATCTCGATTCACGTCGATCCGCAGAGAAATCAGTGTCTTTGCAGGAATACCTCGATTCGTCTCAACTCTGAGGAAATCAGCGTCCTTGGCAAAAAACATCGATTCAGGGAAATCAGTGTCCTTGACGAGAGCATCTCAATTCGCGCCAACTCGCAGAGAAATTAGTGTCTCTGCAGGAAGATGCAACGTCAACAAAAGACCTCACGATCAAAACAAAGCGGAATGACGGCAAAATCCCAGCTCCACCACAGCATTCGTCTCGTTACACCAGACGCAATGTCAACAACGGCGTTCCTTCGTAGTCCAGTAGGTGCAGATGCAACGTCAATGAAAGACCCCACGGTCGAAACAAACCGGAGTGATGGAAAAATCCCAACTCCACCTCGACGTTCGTCTCGATACAGTAGACGAAATGTCACTACAGCGTCCTTCCTCCAATCGGATTCGGACACGCCAAAGCAAACGAAGCAAAGGACAAATTCCTAGCTTCAGGGTCTTGACGGCAACTCATATAAAACCTGAAAGACTATCGGAGATCATACCACACCAGCGCGGAGTGGTCACCACCTCGACGTTCGTCTCGATACAGCAGACGAGATGTCACTACAGCGTCCTTCCTCCAACAGGATTCGGACACGCCAAAGCAAACGAAGCGAAGGCCAAATTCCTAGCTTCAGGGTCTTGACGGCAACTCATATAAAACCTAAAAGACTATCGAAGATCATCCCATACCAGCGCGGAGTGGTCACCACCTCGACGTTCGTCTCGATACAGCAGACGGGATGTCACTACATCGTTCTTCCTCCAGCAGGATTCAGACGCGAAAATCAAACAACGGAGCCATGGCAGAATCCCTAGTTCCAAACCTCGACGGTTCACTAGCAACCTAGAGTCAACAGCGACATTCGTCTCGATACAGCAGACGCAATGCCAGCAAACGAAGCGAAGGCCAAATTCCTAACTTCAGGGTCTTGACGGCAACTCATATAAAACCTGAAAGACTATCGGAGAGCATCCCACACCAGTGCGGAGTGGTCACCACCTCGACGTTCGTTTCGATACAGCAGATGAGATGTCACCACAGCGTTCTTCCTCCAGCAGGATTCAGACGCGACAATCAAACAACGGAGCCACGGCAAAATTCCTAGTTCCAAACCTCGACAGTTCACCAGCAACCTAGAGACAACCGCGACATTCGTCTCGATATAGCTGACGCAATGCCAGCAAACGAAGCAAAGGCCAAATTCCTAGCTTCAAGGTCTTGATGGCAACTCATATAAAACCAGAAAGACTATCGGAGATCATCCCACACCAGCGCGGAGTGGTTATGACTCATTGGGACTCTCCAAAATGAGCCTAACCTCAAGTAAAAAGCAGCATGGCAAAATCCCTAACGCTTGCTCTTTCGATGGTAATATCACCTGAAAGATTGCTTGAAGACGTCTTGTCCAGCCCCCGAAGGGATCAGAGACACGACAGTCGCAGGGCTACTCGAACAGCAAGATTATGCATCGAGGAATACACCAGCCAACGCGACGGTGCGACGGGTAAAAAAACCCTAGTACCACAGGCCCTAACGAACTTCTATTAGCAGGAGTTAACTGTGACGTTAGGAAATTCCTGCGAGAAATGCTCGATTCGTCTCGACTCGCGAGGAAATTAGTGTCATTGTGAGAACTGCTCGATTCGTCTCGACTCGTAAGGAAAAGCCTTATACAATGGGGATAAGAACCGATTTTCTAAGCACTGGGGCCCTGCAAGTCGGTCCAAGATGGACTCTTATATACTATTCACGGGCCACACTCTCCAAAGTCGAATCTCGACAAGGAGGGAAACAACCACTTACGAGTCCTCTCGACTTGTAGGAGGGAAAATTCTCTTGTGAGATCCTTACGACTCTCAAGAGAAAACGCACTTAGGAATCCTCACGATTCCTAAAGAGAAAATACACCTACGAGATCCTCTCGACTCGTAGGGAGAAAAGTCTTTATGGGACCCTCACGGCTCATGAAGTTGAAAAGTCTTAGGTAGCAGATCTGAACCTGCTTCCTAAGCCATCGCTACCTTATAAAGAGTTCAGGATGAAAAGTCATCTACCATCTATGGGCCACATTTGCCAAAACCACATTCGCTGCTGAAGTAAAGAAGCTACTTACGGGTCCTCACGATTCGTAAGGAAAAATACCCGAGTGAGATCCTTACGACTCATGGAGGTAATGAACACTTAGAAATCTTCACGTTTCTAGGGAGAATTTGCACCTACGAGATCCTCTCGACTCGTAGGAAGAAAAACCTTCTTGAGACCCTTACGGCTCATGAAGACGAAGAAAGTTTTAGGCTACAAGGACCCTAAACTTGTCTCCTAAGCCCTCAATTCTGTGGCCATGCATAACTCTGCACTACTTCACCCACATATATACTTACGTGGGCAAAGTAGTGGGGGGCATTTGTTCCCGCCAAAATTTTGGCTCACAACCTGCTCTCTTATAAAAAAAAAAAATAATAATATAAAATAATAATAAAATAATAATAAAATAAAAAATGAAGGGAAAAACTCCACATGCAAAGAATGTAACAAATGCCTCGAAACCAAGAGTTAAAAAATGAAGCAATGTTTCAGATCCGGCGCTGGGCGCGTTGCGCGCCACGTGTCAAACACGGATACGCTAGCGCAGGCTGCACTGCGCTCTGCGCTGCGCGCCACGTGTCAAACGTAGGTGCGCTGGCGCAAAGTGCGCTGCGCTCTGAGCAGCGCACCACGTGCAAAGCACGAGTGCGCCAGCGCTGGAATTATAAAATTCCCCACCGTTAGATCAAAAGATCTAATAATAATGATAAATCATTAATTAATCAGAATTAAAACTCTGTTATGGAAATTTTTTTCCAATCTTGTTAAAAACAAGAAGATTGCCTTCTGTAAAACAGAAGCCCTAGGATCAAAAATCCAATGGTGGGGAAACATCCCCAAATCAATCATAGAAAGATCTCTTTAACTGATTCAACAAATCAACTGGCCCTATATAAAGGCCCCAAGACCTAAAGTCTGATATAGAGAAACCCCCCTACAAATTTTGAGAAAACTAAAAAGAAAGAGAGCAAGCTCTTGAAAGAAGATCATTTCTTCAAGGTAAAAAGAATGATTCTTGCACAAAGAGATGAAATCATCTCATAAAAAAGAAGAACTATCTTCTAAAAAAGATCATAGATCTATAAAGACCAAGGTCTTTGATAAAAAAAAGATCAAAAGATCTCATCATAAAAACAAAAGAAGTATTTACTTGATTCACAGATCATTGATCTACAAAGGCAGCGCCTTTTTATAAATAAGAACTATTGTTCTTGAATCTTGAGGCAAAGCCTCCTCTTAAAAAGAACATAAACTTGTTCTCTGATCATAAATTTGATCAAATGCGCTTTGCGCTATTGGAAAGTGTCTTACACTCTTGAACTACGCTTCTGCGCTCCCTGGACCGGCGCTTAGCGCCAAAACACGCCACGTGTCAACCACATATGCAATTTGCGCTTTGCGCTTCTGAAATAGAGCACTATGCTCATGGGCTGGCGCTCAGCGCCAAGCGCGCCGCGTGTCACTCACTGGTGCGCCACTAAACTAGCGCAACGTGCTCACAAATCGAAAGCGCAATGCGCTTATAAACTGGCGCATAGCGCAGAGCGTGACACGTGTCCTTTTCGTGTGCGCTACTTGGCAGAAGCGCAATGCGCTCTTTATTTGGCATAAGCGCCTGGCGCGCCACTTGGCGCACTGTCAGAACACACATTGTTCTGATGAATGCTATGCATTCAATACAAGACAAAAAAGAAATGTCAGGATCCAATGCTCAGCATTATTAAAAGGGGCAAGCCCAAATAAAGGCTCAATAGCCAGAACAATAAAATGTTAAACATTTATTGGACTTAGCCCAAGATTAGCCGTAAGTTCTCAACTCATATCAACTGAACTCATATCAACATTGGTTCAAGGGTACATCTCTGAACCCCTCTGATATATGTCGTTGTAATACTTCAATGTCTTCAGAGAGATGACGGGTCCCGACAACCATAAATTCCACAGACCATGATGTCTTTAAACTGGATTGTAGGGTTCTTAAACCCATGGACCATGATGTCTTTAAACCGGACTGTGGGGTCCTTAAACCCATGGACTACGATGTCCTTAACCTAGACTGTGGGGTCCTTAAACCCATGGACTACGATGTCCTTAACCTGGACTGAGGGGTCCTTAAACCCATGGACTACGATGTCCTTAACCTGGACTGTGGGGTCCTTAAACCCATGGACTACGATGTCTTTAAACCGGACTGTGGGGTCCTTAAACCCATGGACTACGATGTCCTTAACTTAGACTGTGGGGTCCCTTTAAACCCATGGACCACCATGTCCCTAAACTGGCACTGGACCACCATGTCCCTAAACTGGCACTGGACCACCATGTCCTTAAACTGGTAATCGACCGCAATGACCCTAAACTAAACAATAGGGCCCAAATACTCTTTTGTTGGATCTAAACGATCCCGTTAAGTTGATCTCAGTCTAAAATTAGACTGACGTGTCCTTAACAAACGTTGAGTCGATCTTAGTCTAAAATTAGACTAACGTATCATTAACAAACGTTTAAGTCGATCTTAGTCTCGAATGAGGCTAACGTATCCTTAAACCCAAACCAAAAACCAAATCTAAGAAGATACGGATTTGGACTAATCCACGCCCTACGGGCGACAACATAAATTAGTCTCCGTATACAATCCACGGGCAACCACAAACAAAACAAACACCCACGACACGAAGTGACCATCTGGAGAATGAGAAAGTTGTTACTGCGATGCGGTGGCGTAATTAACTGCAGGAGCTTGCGCCTGCAGTGAAGAGCGTCCCCACAATCAAAAACCCCTCAAACGGGGGGGAATCTGACGAAGTCTGTTATATCGGCCGCATCCGTTTAAACCTTCGATACATGGTTTCATAAATCAACTTGGCATCTTCGGAGAGCTGGACGGATAGCACCAATTAGCATCTGTCCCCAGATTCAGGAAGACGTCCGTCTTCCCGGTTTCCGGCGGTAAACACAGGCGAGCTAACCGCTACAGCCTCGGGAGGGACATGGGTGCGACGAGACTCGGGGCGAAACTCTCTGGCGTAAAACCTCGGAGCCAAATGAAGCGGTGCCCACCAGGTTATTGAACACATCGCCCCGGGGGACCTGCGGCTGTTGGAAATGGTGAGGCGACGATCGGCCGTGCCTGCACGAGCGGAGCCTTCTCTTCCTCGGTAGGGGTCTCGGTCCCGATACGGGGGACCGGCGACCTGGGGATCTTTCCTTGCCGTTTGGACGCGGATGAGCGCCTCCACGACGGACACGAGTCGGTCTATCCGACCAGCAAGGACGTTGATGGCATTCGGCGGAGGAGGTTCGTCCACGCTTCCGTTGAGGGGGAGGCGGCGGCTAGTGCTTGGATCGTCGTGATGATCGCTCGCCATTAGGTTGAGATCGGAAGATGAACTTTTGCTGTTGTGGAATCAAAGATTTCCCACAGACGGCGTCAGCTGACGCAGGTGAGATCAGATCTAAGATGTTACCTTCCGTTGATCTGACGATGGCGGCGATAGACGGCTGAGATTTGATCTGGAGGCTGGCTCCTGAAGCGTGTGGATCTCAATGGGTTTGAGGTTGTTTGCGCTGAGCTACATGCAAGGAAGTCCCGGGTGTTGGGGTCAAAATTTGCACCCCGGTTGACTGAGTCAAGGTCAAGGTCAAGCCCAAGCCAGGTGGGCCCAAGCCCAGGTCAAGCGTGCCCATGCCCAAGTCCAACCTGCGGCCAGCCTCTTCAATGCCAAAATATAGATCATGTAATAAATAATTTTTATGTAATTTTTTATGCATGAATGTATGCAAAATGGGCATAAAGCCAAATTTTTGTAAAGCTCATGGCTTATGTGCAAAAAGAAATGGCACATGAGCCATGGGATGGGAAAAATGCCATTTTATAAAGCCCAAGGGGCTATGTATAAATATGTAAGCCTATATATGGCAATATGATGAAAATATCTAAAAAACTTTTTCATTCCCCTCAAAATCTAGCGTTTTGTGTATATTTCCTCTTTCTGAAGGTTCTAAATCTTCTTCTTTCTTTTGAATTAAATCAAGAGTTTTACTCTTTCTTTTCCAAAACTAAATAGTTTTTCACCACAAAACCCACAAAGGGGAGCTTAGATCTCCCATCAGATCTAAAAAAGAATAGATTTTTAAAATCTCATATCTCTTGATCTTCAAGATCCTACCAACAGAGGAGGAAGAAGGAGGCCCATCTCCGAAAACCCCATTTTGGGGAAGACTCAGGGCTCCAAAGAAGAACCCCTTTCATCAACTCCAAAATATCTTAGGAGTTTAACTCCACTCTAAATCCTCTTTTGGGATTTTAAATCCTATTTCTGGGACTAAAAGCCCCCTTTTCCTCGCCGGCGCCCGAGCGCTCAAGCGTCCAGCGCCAACGTACCGGGCACGTGGTGCGCTAGCGCTCAAGCGCCCAGCGCCCACGTACCGGACACGTGGTGCGCGAGCGTTCGAGCGCCCGGCGCTCCAGCGCCTAAGCGCCTAGCGCTCGCGTGTTAGACACGCGAGGCGCTGGCCCCCACGCATCCTTTGGATGCCCTTTCCCATATATATATATATATATATGTATGTATGTATGTACATACATACATACACACACACACATACTCTACAGCACTGTCCCTATCAAAAAAATTTGCGCCGGGGCGCTGCCCTGCACCCCGCAAGGGGGCTGCTAGCCCCCTTTACCCCAGCCTGCTATTCGGGTAGCGGGACCTCCATAAAAACTCTGCGGGGCCCCCGACATATCCAAAACCCCTTCAAAACACAACACGGCACGTTGAGTTCGCATGACCGGTTTAACCCGTCAATCGGAGGTTCCTTCGCTCCAAAGGCGAGGGGTAATTAACGGCAGCTTAGCCCGCGGCTGCCGGAGATTCGGATCCCCACAATCAATAAACCCCAGCCTACCCTAGGCAGGGGGAATCTGTAATGCGCCCGACAAGCGCGCGCGTATTCCCATCTCAATGGAGTGACGAAAAACACCCTACAAATTCTGGCACGCCCGGTGGGACCAATCTCTCCTCCCATATTTCGGGTTAAACGTTCATGCGAACTCAATCAATATATATATCTATATTTATACTAAAATAATGCTCTTTCATGCAGGTTTTCAAGTAATCACTTCTCAACAATGTCTCCAAAGATGAACTCAGCTCCCGTCTCCTACACGATGAAGATAGACTCCAGGACGGTCCTTCCGGCCAGTCTCAAGCGACAATAGGAGGAGCCGCTGCTACAGTTCGACTCTATTCTGTTCGTGCCAGCTAACGTCATTCCAACACCTCAAGCTCTAGCAACAGACAGACCGGTCTCGAAAGGCAGAAGACCAAATGTGGCGATCTCGAGGGCGCCCCAACCCAAACCCAAGTCGGTGTCTAAACGACTTTCCTCCGCACCAGCTGGGGGCAAGGCCATCAACACCAACAAAGCTACAACGCGTCTCGAGCAAGCTCCGGCGGTGCCCCTAACAACCGCTCGATCGGGTGTCTTCTCTAAGCTCCTCGCTAATCGACTCACAATGGCTTCCCGAATAACTGATGCCCGCCAAGCCTTCAAAATCGAGAAGCTAAGACAGAAAAGGCTCAGGTACAGAGCCAACAAAAGGGCTAGGGCTCCTGTTAGGCTGAACCTCATGAGGTTCGAAGAACAGGGTTGCCCCGCCAAAGATGAGGAAATGGCTGGATATGTGGTCCACACTTTCTACATAGTGGGAATGCGCAGCAAGAGCAAGGACGGGGCCACCACATCTCAAATCCAATCTGGCTTGAATGTGGTTGCCGCTTCCCAAGAACAGCCGCCTCCTCTGGATGATGAAAACCCTCTCGATGAGGATGATAGGCAGAGAGAGCCCTTAGTTCATGAGGAGTCGGGCTCAGAAAGTGAAGATGAGCCAACTTTCCATCCTAAGACCGCAGAGCAGCAACTTCTCTAAGAGCTCCGAAAACAGCTCAGAAGCAAAGACAAGGAGATGGCCAAGCTCTACTCAAAGATCGACGACTTGACAAATGTCGTCTTACGGTTTACGGCCCAACTTGCCTCTCAGCCGCCCAATCAAGCGCAGGGCTCTGCTCATGAACCGGGAAACGGTGTCCCGAGACAGCCGACGCCTATTCCCCCAAATCCAAAGGTGGGTGGACCGCATGGAAGCCAGTCGCATCCTATCTCAGGAAATGTCTTGGCTACCAATGACAGTAGCCTACTGACTCAAGATCAAATCATGGATTTGTTTGCCAACAAAGCCAAAACATCGGTAGCTGAAGCCGAAGTGCAAAAAGATATCAGCAGCAGTGGGAGACCATATCCTGCTCAGTATGATCTGGTAGAATTTCCCAGCGGCTATGTCATCCCTAAATTCGAAAGATTCGATAGGACGGGAAATGCGAATCAGCACATCGCCCACTTCAAAGCCTCATGCGGGAATACTGGGGGCAATGATGCGCTTCTCCTCCACCAGTTTGTTGATAGCTTGGCCGACGTAGTTTTCGACTGGTATGCGAGCATATCGGATGGCTCCGTCACAACTTTCGTCCAAATAGAATCTTTTATTTCGGCAGAGGTTCATGAGTGTCAGCGATAAGATCACCATCGCCGACCTCGTAAGGACTAAGCCAAAGAACAACGAAAGCAGCACGGATTTTATAACCCGATGGCGCAATCTCTCCGTCAAATGTGAACCGCCGATAGAGCAGGACCAATCTGTCAGTCTCCTCGTCGGAAATCTCAACAATTGGATGGCCCCGTTTCTATACACCACGGGTCTCAAAACATTCCAAGAGCTGACCAGAAAAGTCCAGATGTTGGAGCGCTCAAAGCAGGAGTCCTCCTCGGATTCCCAAAATAACAATAGGACCTAGAGAAACAGAAAGGACGATAATCGCAAAGGTGAAAATTCCGACGATTCTGAATCTTTTAACATTTCGGCTAACCGAAATAAGCAAGGGATGAGCGGGCCTAATGCCAACCAGCCTCGGAAGCCAGTGTTCAGAGAGGGAGGAGAATCTCCACTGAAAGAGAAGCTAGATAAGGTGTATTCCTTCAGAAGGGACAAAATCCGTAAAATATTCAAAGACGCCCTAAGGAACGGTCTACAACTGCCAGAGTCAAAAAGACCGTAGGAAGCGAATATGACCGACGACCCCAAATACTACCCCTATCACAGAGTGATAGGTCATGCCATTGAGGACTGCTTCGTCTTCAAAGATTGGGTCGAAAAGCAATACAAGGCAGGAGAGATAGAACTGTCTAAAGGCGTGTTAACAAACAGTCCAGCTGCGACCGCCAATTTCATACAAACGGAGACCGAAATTCTTCGTGAAACTGATTCTCTCAGACATCTGCCTTTCTCTGAAAACAATCGACCACCACGTCATTAAACCGGGAACAGTCGACCTCTAAGTCGTTAAACTGGGAATGTAAATATATATATATATATATATATATATGTATGTATGTATGTATGTAAATAAACAAAAAATGTGTAAATAAAAGAAAAATAAAGAAAAGCCGAAATGTTGGGCCAACTCGCAATAAAAATCAGTGAGTAAAATAAAGATGAAAATAAATCCGAAATGATGGGGCAATTGCGAATAAAAGCCGAAATGATGGGGCAATCGCAATTTTCGCGATAAGAAAAGCTGAAATGATAGAGCAAACGCGGAAAAACAAAAAAAAAAGGCGAATGATGAGTCGCTCCTGGTACCATATTCCAGTGCAGCGATGCAGACGCCAACCAAAATCCAGTTTCCCAAAATTCTGCCGGCCCAACGGTCAGTCCCCAAATTGACTACCGTATACAATCCATGGGCTCAAATAATTCTCATCGCGCCCATGCCCCACTGCAACCACCAGTTACACAACTGGTCTCCGCCTTTAGAATTATGCTCCATTGGGAAGACCCACTCATGTGTCCTCACGATACATGAGGAGATCAAACTTTCGTGAGATCCTTACGACTCACAAAAGAAAAATACACTTGGGGGTCCTCACGACTCCTAAGGAGAAAATGCACCTACGAGATCCTTACGACTCATGGAGGGAAAATGCTTTTATGGGACCCTTACGGCCTATAAAATTGAAAGCCTTAGGTGATAGGGATCTAAACCTGTCTACTAAGCTATCGCTTCTCAATCCCAATGGCGAATGATGAGTCGCTCCTGGTACCATATTCCAGTGCAGCGATGCAGACGCCAACAAAGTCCCAAAATTTTTTCGGCCATGCGGTCTGGATCATACATCCTGCAAGACCGTATACAATCCACGGGCGTAAAACAATCCCAATCTCTCCCAAGTCCTACCGGTGAGACCACATTCAAAGTCCCACCAAAAATAAATTAAAAAAATGGTATGTCCACAAGCAAAATGGGCACGGATGAAAACCCGAAAAGGCGCCGTGAGTAAAAACAGCAAGACTGCTGGCGAGTTTGTGAAAACCCGAAAGGGCGTAAACTCGTAAAAAAAAAGAGATGAAATGCACTCGCAAAGTCCTCTCGACTTTGTGAGGAGAAAATTCCCGCGTGAGATCCTTACGACTCACAAAGGAGCAACACACTTAGGAGTCCCCACGACTCCTAAGGAGAAAATACACCTACGAGATCCTTTCGACTCATAGGGAGAAAATGCTTTTGTGGGGCCCTTACGACCCATAAAATTGAAAAGCCTCAGGTGATAGGGATTTAAACCTGCCTCCTAAGCCATAAATTCCCAAATCCTCTCGGGGCAAATGATGAGTTGCTCCTGGCATTACTCCAGTGCAGTAATGCAGATGCCAAACAAAAAACCAATCCCTAAATCCTCTCATGAAAGATGATGATTCGCTTCTGGTACCATATTCCAGTGTAGCAATATTGATGTCAACCAAAATCAAATCAAACCAATAACCTCTGCGCAGGAATCATACTCCATCCCAGAATTTACCCCGTGTCGAAATCATGCTTCGCCTCGGGATATCTACCTTCCCTGCCGAAATTATTCTCCGCCTCAGAATCAAATCAACCGACCAGCTCTGCGCCGGAATCATACTTCGTCTCAGAGTGTACCCCACGTCGAAATCAAGCTTCACCTCGGTGTACCTGCCTTCCCTGTCAAAATTATGTTTCGTCTCGGAATCAAGTCAGCCAACAAGCTCTGCGCCGGAATCATACTCCGTCTCAGAATGTTCCCCGTGTCGAAATCATGCTTCACCTCGGAGTATTTGCCTTCTCTGTCGGAATTATGCTTCGCCTGGGAATCAACCTCTGCATCGAAATTATGCTTCGGTCAGAATGTCTGCCGATCCTCGGAATTATACTCCGATCCCCGAAATTATGCTTCTTCTAGGAATCAACCCCTGCATCGAAATTATGCTTCGGTCAGAATGTTTGCTGCTCGTCGAAATTATGCTCCGACCCTTTGGAATCATGCTCCGCTCATCGGAATTATGCTCCGATCCTTGGAATCATGCTCCGCTCTTCAGAATGATGCTCCGATCTTTGGAATCATGCTCCGCGCTTCGGAAGGATGCTCCGATCCTTGGAATGATGCTCCGCTCTTCGGAATGATGCTCCGCTCTTTGGAATCATGCTCCACGCTTCGGAAGGATGCTCTGATCCTTGGAATCATGCTCCGCTCTTCGGAATGATGCTCCGATCTTTGGAAACATGCTCCGCTCTTCGGAATGATGCTCCGATCTTTGGAAACATGCTCCGCTCTTCGGAATGATGCTCTGATGCCTGGAATTATGCTCCGCTCATCGGAATCATGCTCCGATGCCTGGAATCATGCTCCGCTCATCGGAATCATGCTCCGATGCCTGGAATCATGCTCCGCTCATCGGAATCATGCTCCGATCCCTGGAATCATGCTCCGCTCTTTGGAATGATGCTCCGATCCCCGGAATCATGCTCCGTCTCAGAATGTACCCCGTGTCGAAATTATGCTTCGTCTTGGAATCAAGTCAGCCAACAAGCTCTGCGCCAGAATCATGCTCTGTCTCAGAATGTACCCCATGTCGAAATCATGTTTTGCCTCGGAGTATTTGCCTTCTCTGTCGGAATTATGCTTTGCCTGGGAATCAACCTCTACATCGAAATTATGCTTCGGTCAGAATGTCTGCCGCTCATCGGAATTATGCTTCGACCCCCCTTGGAATCATGCTCCGCTTCGGAATGATGCTTTGATCTTTAGAATCATACTCCGCTTCGGAATGATGCTCCGATCCCTAGAATCATGCTCCGCTTTTCGGAATGATGCTCCGATCCCTGGAATCATGCTCCGCACTTCGGAATGATGCTCCGATCCCTGGAATCATGCTCCGCTCTTCGGAATGATGCTCCGATCCCTGGAATCATGCTCCGCTCTTCGGAATGATGCTCCGATCCCTGGAATCATGCCTCTACTCTTCGGAATTATGCTCCGACTCTTCGGAATTATGCTCCGACCCATGGAATTATGCTCCGCAAATCGGAATGATGCCCCGATCCCCGGGAATCATGTTAGTGTATATGCCCTAAGGGCCATTATTGTATCATACTAGCTTGTATATTACTTAATGGAAGCTTAGGATATTCACAGTTATATTAACAGTCTTGCTAAACATGGTAGTATGCTACTTGGTTTATTTTTATCTTAATATATGTATATGTTAGCATATCGAGAATACATATTGATAGAGCCCTTAGGATCTTACTTGACTACCAGCGTTGTGATGGCAGTCACACTAGTGGGGCGGGGTAGTCTACAAGCACATCCTTTTTCAGGTCCCTAGTTGCAGAATTATCGAGACAGGGCATCGATACTCCGGAGTAGACTAATGTGTACGCTTCTCATCCCAGCAAGGGAAATGGTCTGTCCCACAGCCATTAGTACGTCGTACTGGAGATAGTATACAGGTAGTCGTTGGGTTACGGGTATACCGGACATGACTCGCAGGGAACTGTTGGTTGGTATTATACCCGTCGTCAGTTAACAGTTCCCAGGTGACATGAGTACAACATAGTCCGCAGACTTGACACTGCTGCTTCACCTCGAGTGTGTTCCCACTGTTCTTAGATTGCTACCCTACCACGGCTCAAAGGAGTCGTGCAAACAAGTAGCAGTTGGGTGCAATCCCGAAGCACTTGGAGGCAGTGGCGGTTAGATAGGATTCGTCTCTCCCGGTATTGGGAGTTGATATCACGCTGTGTTTGGAAAGCCATTACGTAAAGTCCCTGGCCAGGGCAAACGAGATTTACTGGTAGGATTTCCAGTAGCTTCTCAAGGTGTAATGGGCTTCACTCTGACACGACTTATACAGCTTTTAGGGGACTGACGATTGCCGCCCCCCAGGCCTGATATGCGATAGTCTTAGACGAACAGACCGGACTGTACGGAGATTGTCACATCAGGCTCAGTAGGAGTTCGGATGGGTTTCCTCATCGGCCTTCTTATCGACATCTACCTGGGGACCGTTACGTACAGCTAGTGCCGCTTGCGGTCTGTGGTTAAACCCGCTGCCAGCGTAGTGTCGAGTCTTTAGAGTCCCACACAGAGAGTTTTCCTACTTCGGGCGAAACGATATAGAGGTCATATGGTTTTACGATAGGGTTCGGACACATACGTGTTTTTACGCACGTACGATGTTCGGACAGTTTATACTAGCAGGCTTTGGTTTAAACCAGATTCTAGTATTGGATTATTGGATTTATACAGTCTCAGTATTTCCGTATTTTCATGGATAGGAGGGGTATTCTCGTAATTAGTCGAGAAGCTTCTAGAAGATTGATGAGTTGGAGGCTTAGGTGGAATTTGCATTAAATGGTTTAATGACTCATGGTGTGATTCATCCAAAGGAGTTAATGATGCATTTATTGCTTAATGACTCATGAGATGAATCACACAAAGTGAGTTAATGAAGCATGGTTGATATTATTATTTGTTATTCATTTAATAATTATTATGTTTCGTATATTCACAAATGAGATATTATTTCATATCATTCTCACTCTCACCTTCTCTCTCCTCAAGCTCTCTCTCTTCAAAGAACTAACCCTAAGCTTTCATGTGTTGAGATCCAAGGGTTAGCAAGACTAATAGATCCCTAATCCTATTCTATATCCTCTAGGTTACTTTGATTAGCACTCATAGCAACCTAGTTACCTCAAGTGAGAGGTTAAGCTTGGAGAAGTAGCTCTCGGGTGGATCTTCTATCACAACGAGGAGGCCGACGAGGAGGTGGTCTACGAGAACAAGAAAGACTTGATTCATTAGGTATAATCATCTTTCATAGTAGCTAATCACTTCTATGTTGTTGTTAGTTAGGGTTTAGCAAAGATCCGTAAAGTTAGTCGATGTTAGTTTAAACAAAATGATTATTTTACCTATTCCGCCTCCCCGCATCATGTGGGGTGTCTAACGTCGACTTACAAATCATGCTCCCCGAAGGATGCTCCGCCCCCAGAATGATGTTCCACCTCGAAGTCCAGCTTCAACATCCATCAATTTCATGCACACAACTCAAATGTGCGGTGTGCATTCATTGATTGGGGGCACCTTGTTGGGGTCAAAATTTACATCCCGGTTGACCGAGTCAAGGTCAAGGTCAACCCCAAGCTAGGTGGGCCCAAGCCCAGGTCAAGCGGGCCCATGCCCAAGTCCAGCCCGTGACCAGCCTCCTCCATGCCAAAATATAGATCATGTAATAAATAATTTTTACGTAATTTTTTATGCATGAATGTATGCAAAATGGGCATAAAGCCAAATTTTTGTAAAGCCCATGGCTTATGTGCAAAAGGAAATGACACATGAGCCATGGGATGGGCAAAATGCCATTTTGTAAATCCCAATGGGCTATGTATAAATATGTAAGCCTATATAAGGCAACATGATGAAAATATCTAAAAAACTTTTTCATTCCCCTCAAAATCTAGGGTTTGTGCCTTTTTCCCCTTTTTGAAGATTCTAAACCTTTTTATTTTTTTTTGAATTAAATCAAGAGTTTTACTCTTCCTTTTCCAAAACTAAATAGTTTTCCACCACAAAACCCACAAAGGGAGCTTAGATCTCCCATCAGATCTCAAAAAGAAGAGATTTTTAAAATCTCACATCTCTTGATTTTCAAGATCCTGCCAACAGAGGAGGAAGAAGGAGGCCCATCTCCGAAAACCCCATTTTGGGGAAGACCCAGGACTCCAAAGAAGAACCTTTTTCGTCAACTCCAAAATATCTTAGGAGTTTAACTCCACTCTAAATGCTCTTTTGGGAATTTAAATCCTATTTCTGGGACTAAAAGCCCCATTTTCCTCGCCGGCGTCCAAACGCTCAAGCACCCGGCGCCCACGTGCCGGGCACGTGGTGCGCTAGCGCTCGAGCGCTCAAGCTCTCAGCGCCCACGTGTCGGGCATGTGGTGCACCCGCGCTCGAGCGCTGGCGCTCGAGCGCCCAGAGCTCAAGCGCCCTGTGCCCACGTGCCGGGCACGTGGTGCGCTGGGCACGCGCTCGAGCGCCCAGCGCTCAAGCGCCCTGCATCCACGTGCCGGGCACGTGGTGCGCTAGCGCCTAAGCGCCCAGTGCTCGCGTGTTAGACACGCGAGGCGCTGGCCTCCACGCATCCTTTGGATGCCCTTTCCCATATATATATATGTATATATATACATACATACACACATACTCTACAGCACTGTGCCTCTCAAAAAAATTTGGGCCGGGGCGCTGCCCCGCACCTCGCAAGGGGGCTGCTAGCCCCCTTGACCCCCAGCCCGCTATCCGGGTAGTGGGACCCCTGTAAAAACTCTGCGGGGCCCCCGACATATCTAAAACCCCTTCAAAACACAACACGGCATGTTGAGTTCGCATGACCGGTTTAACCCGTCAATTGGAGGTTTTCTCGCTCCAAATGCGAGGGGTAATTAACGGCAGCTTAGTCTGCGGCTGCGGGAGATTCGAATCCCCACAATCAATAAACCCCAGCCTACCCTAGGCAGGGGGAATCTGTAATGCGCCCGACAAGCGCGCGCGTATTCCCATCTTAATGGGGTGACGAAAAACCCCCACACCGGGGTGGTTGTACCCCGAGAACCCTTCGACGGTCAAGTTAGAGAGGAAATCCGACCAGAGTAAAGGCTTAGTGGAGTCAAAATAGCTTACTTGAACCGTCTGCAGAAGGGGTTTATATAGCGGTGGCAGCAGGCAAGGCAGGCGCGAGAATCACGCCGGTCGTTACACTCCCGACGTCACGTCCACGCGATGGGCGGGATCTCCCATTAATGGCGAGACATGTTCGTTAATGGGGGATCGTGATGGCGTGGAACGTGGGATGTGGCCGGCGGATATCTCGCACATGGCGAGATTCGTGGGATGGCGGTTGCGCCTATGAGCGGTGCCGTTGGTCGGTCGATGAGACCGAGGAAGATGACCTCGGCGGGAGAGCTTGCGGACGAGCGGGAGAGCCGAGATATCTTGGTTCTGTGGTAGCCCGGAGACGAGCTGTGAGGCCGAGGAGGCCAATTGTGCTAGGGGCTCGGAGGTGGGCCGGCGCTTGTTTGTGGGACGGGCACAGGAGTGGTCTGGTCGGCCACTGTAGGTCCTTTCTTGCATGCCCTGGGACACATCATCTGCCACGTGTCATGATCTGGGAGATCACCGATATCGAGCATCATCAAGAACAAAAGGCGGCTTCGTCTTTTCGGTATATGATTATGCTAATTTTCATAGTTGCACAAAGCATCCCTATAGTCAACCTCCGGAAACGCTTATATCCCGCTTCTGAGGTAAATTATTAGCACAAACAACTCCATCCATCAAAGCCCTTAAAAACACTTAAAATTTAATTCCGAACAACTCCTATAAATATTGTTGTATATCGTTAACAACAGAATTTGGGGGCCTTTTAGGATTTTGTAGATGAATCACTTGAGGGGATTATAAATGCTATGCAGGACGTAAATCGCAGGAGCCTGTCTCTGATATCTTTACTGATTAAAGTATACCGTTATATCAAAACATTGACCTGTACTTGTTAAAGAAAGATATTCTTTCTGCCGACCGTATATGTCCAGATAATAGAGAATAAATATTAGTACCGGCCCACACGCTGCCCAAAAGTCGAACAAGTGGAGGCGGGGCGGAACTGCTGCGGGCACTGCGAATAATTTCTCAAACAACAGGGGTTTGTGCAATGGACCCAATTTTTATACGAAGACAAGACAAGATAAGATGCCAAGAGTTTTTTGAAGATTCCCCAAAACCTCCGCCGTCGCCGGCGAACAACGAATCCAATGGAGTCGCCGGAGTGCCCCGTATGCCTCCAGTCGTACGACGCCGCCACCGTCACGATCCCGCGCGTGCTCCCCTGCGGGCACTCTGCATGCGAGCTCTGCCTCTCCCTCCTCCCTTCACCCTCAGCTCACCCCAACGCCCTGCGCTACCCCGCATGCACCCAGCTGGTGCGATTCCCTAACCCCTCTCTGGGCGCCAAATCCCTCCCCAAAAACATCGACCTCCTCCGCTTCTGCTCCTCTTCCCCTTCCCCTTCCCCTGTACCCGGATCCGATACCAGAAACGGATCCAGGCCCAAACCCGAACCCGATACTGAGTTTCCTCCTCGCCCTTGGACCGAGGAGCTTGTTAGGGTTTGGACGCCTTGGATTCTGCCCTCAGACTCCATCTCTTTGATGGATCGTAGCGGTAATTCTCTCCTGATTGGGGTAATTTTCCCTCAAATAACCTAAAAATTTAGCCTTTTTTTTACTTGAATTGAAGAATGATTGATCGTTGTATGTATTTGCGATTTTCCGAGTTCATGGTATTTATCTGTAATTTAAAACGTCGAGGTTAGGATGACCATACCCTTAGCTGCCTCTTAACCTTTCATGTGTGTGCTTTCACTGTAGTGGATCAAGTCCTTGTCTTGGGGACTCATCGCTCGTTGAGTGGCGGCAAAAACCAACAAAGCGTGAGTCTTTTTCCGATCGGCATATCTTGCAATGAACCAAAATGGTTTCGGTTGAGCTATGTGGCTCAGGTTATGGAGTCCGTTTGTCGGTTGGGAGAGAGAGGGAGGGCACAATTACTGTCGATCTTGGATGTTTGTTCACGGCAAAGGAGTGGGATTTGTAGGGTTTTAGGGCTGTGGATGAACCCAGATGAAGAAACCTCTCCTTTGTTCTTGGTTTGCGAGAAGTTCGACCAGGATTTAAGTGGTATATTAAAACCCGAAGGGAAGTGGAGATTAGGGTTGGACACAGTTGAAAAGTTTGGTTTTGGAATGCTCATGATGGAGTTATGTGAAGTGGTTATGAGTTTTCATTCGAAAGGTGCTGTCTTTGGTTGCTTGGGGATGGATTGCTTTTCGTTTGACATGTATGGGCATTGCCTTCTTGATTTGAACAGTGTTTTGGTTAAGTCGAAGAGACTTTGCGAGGTCATCGAAGATGAAAAAGCCAATTCGAACTAGACCCTCGAATTCCTAAGCCCTGAGGTGTTTGCTGCATTACATGAAGGGAGTTTACCAGTGAATCATGGTTCAGATATTTGGTCACTGGGCTGTATGTTGGCTTTGATCCTTGGTGGTGACGCTGCTTTTGAGCTGTTTGACGATTTCAATTGCCAAATTTTGAAAGGTGGGCCTGGAAACTTTGGTGATGCATGTTTGAGTCGATACGAGGTCTGGAAAGAAAAGGTGATATCTAAGTTAGAAGCTTTATTGATGGGAACAAAGTTCAATCCATTGCTTCAAATACTCTCGTCTTGTTTAATGTATCACTCGGAAAGCCGTCCTCAAGTCAAGGATATATGGTGTTGCATTAGGAATTGTTTTATTGAAATTCCTGCTGACAGTATAGCTACTTTTGATTCAATTGAAGAAACAGAATCCAAAGAGAATTTAATAAGCTGCTTATTTATTGGAAATATGGGTTCTGTGCCTAAAGAAGCTGGTGGGGTTTCTCGGCAACAAGGTAACATTATCCTCCCAGAAAATGCTGCAGATATTGGGTTGGATGAGAGCAGCGGGACCAACACTGATCTGCTGCAGCAGGAGCAAGTTAATGGAAATTCGAGCAAGGGTCTAAAATTTGATACACTTCAGGGCCACCATGACTGCATCTCAGGATTAGCTGTTGCCGGTACTCAACTTTATAGCCATTTCATTATGTTCATATCAAAATTTATTTTGTAAATATTCAGTTTTACCGAAACATTCTGCTGATGCTGACATTTACTTTCGCGTTCTCTTTGTAGGTGGCTATCTGTTTAGCTCCTCATTCGATAAAACAGTTGGTGTCTGGTTCTTGCAGGTACACTCTTGTGAAGGTACTACAGCTTGAATTGTGGTAATAACAAAATTTAATTCTGTAGCAAACTCGGATCTGACAAGAATCTCATTTTTTGATTTCTTAATAATTATTATACTTAGTGCCTGTATTTCCTGCTTGTGGTAATACACCTACGTCTCTTTCTAATCAGGGACAGAGGACATTTACGGTTTGAGCTTATGCCAATTGATTTTCGAGTATGCTGTGCATATTTTACTCATAGTAGATCCTTAAATATAATTCATTCCTTCTTCTGCACATATATGAATCTGAAAAGCAAGAGAAGAAGAATCTTTTTGTGCACATTTGTGAGCTGATTACCAAAATTCGGCATTGTAGTAGGCACATGCCCACATGCCCTCACATAACCAATATATTCCCATTTTTATTTACCCTTTAAGTGCCTTTGAAATCTTCATTTCCCCCTCTCTTCTTCTGATTTTTCATATCTATATATAACTTGACTGCTTCAAAGCATGGAGGCGTTAACAAAAAGACAAGGACTAAAAGAAGAAAGAGAGAAAACAAGTTATTTAAGAAGCCACAAGGATAAATAGTGATATATTGATCATCTGACTGCTAATTAACACTTTTCGGAAGATAGCACTCGGATATATTTTAGCGCAAAAAGTAGGGTATCTCATGGTTTTGCAATGTAATTTATGTAGTCCTATTTATCCAAAACACGGCATTAAATTTAATTGACTGTACTTTTAATTCTTCAGAACTTACAGTTTTTCAAACACACATTGATATATTTATTTAAATGTGTTTATATCAAGACTATTTGAGGGGAAACAACGTGAACTATGACTTGCATGAAATTATAGTAAGGTTTTGATATGTTTTGTTATAGATAATTAGGTATAGTGAGTTAATCTGTAGTAAATTAACCCGAGGACTATGCCGTATGTAAATTCGTGAAAATATGGTAGATTATTTCTTAAAATGTATGTTCTGTCTAAACATTGTATGTTCACTGAATCATTTAAAATTAGTGTGGGTGTCTACATGTGTCGTAATATCCATGCATGTACTTGTTAATACATTCATGTGCATGGCCTTTTTAAAGGAAATTCTGTATCATCGTGTCTGTATCATGTCCGTGTCCCATATCCGAGTTCTTGCTTATTATTTTTTAGTTAAAAAATATGACTCCCTAGGGAAAAGGTGTAGATTTACCACCTTAAATATGTGGATGAGAACCGAAACAATCACAAAAGTAGACTCATACTTGGCAACTAGGAAGCATGGAATTACAATTGAGTACTGAGAGGGAAAGGGATAGAGCTTTATAAAATGATGCAAGCATGTGCTTGACATAAAGTGTCGTGAGGATGACTTGGTAGATAGAGCGTAAAACCGGGCCCCTTATTTGTAGAGCTTCTTTCTCACTTGTTTTGATTCTTTTTGCCTGCTTAATTAAACCCATGCCATTAATCAAGATCAACACAAAAGATGCAGACACATATTATGATATGCTGATCAATATCAGCAACTCAGCTTATGCTATGCGTAGTAGATGTCTGATGATGCTAAGTATAATGTTATGAATATAATTAGTTTAGATAATAGTTATGGATTGTTAGATATCAGTTATGAGTTGTTAGATGAGTTGAGATATGAGAGATGGTCTATGACCCTATATATATTTGCATGTAGAATCATTTATGAATTAATCCAATAAAGTATTTTCCTCTTAATTCTTTTCATGAGCGTCAATTTTTCTAATAAGAATTTAGGGGGAAAAATCTTAATTTTCCTCACCAGCCGCCGCCGCCCCAAGCTCCCTCAGTCTTCCTCCCGATACCAGACCGCCCCTTCATTCCCCCTCGAACCCATCCTCCAACCCTTTTCTGGTCATCCCCAACACCATCGAACCCACCATCCAGCACCATCGACCCCTCGAAGCCCTCCAGTAGCCATCGACAGCCACCGAACCACCATCGACAGCCCCTCGCCAGCCACCTTCGACAACCCCTTCCACTTTCGATGACTCCCTGCACCCTCGACAACCATCGAAAAACCATTGCCGACTTCTTCGACAGACACCAAACCCCATTGCAGCCACCATCGAATCCCTAAACAACTTACCCGACGCCATCGAAGCTCTCCACGACCCCTCCAGTACTCATCCATATCCATGATGGGAAACTTTATATACTCGGAACTTTTAACATGATATCTTCGATTTTGATGATCAATTCGGTCTTTCGACTCACTGTCACGTCCCTCTTTTCAAAATACGGAGAATACATGGGTAACTAGGTCAGCCATGCTCATACGGTAGAGGAATAATACTGCTGCAGTTAGGGGTGTAATCGAGCCGAGTTTGGACGAGTCGAGCCTTGTCTAAGCCCGGCTCAAGCTCGGCTCGAGTTCGTCTCGAACTGAGCAGGTCTGGCTCATGTTCGGCTCGTGATCTTACTGAGCCTTAAACGAGCCCAAGTTGAGCTCGATTGCATATTCTATTAGACGATTTCTGAAAGGAAAACAACAAAGAGATATTTGGTTGGAGGCCGAGGATGGGTCAATGGCCATTACAGGGGCTTGAGAAGAAATCATGAAATATTTTGTGAGGAGGTTGATGACTGAATTTCTTGGCTTGAAAGAGAAGCTAGGCGGGAAACAGCTGTCATGCCCCACTTCCTAAAATAAGTAAATACGGTACGTGACGAAGCCAACCATGCTATCTATGGCGAGAAAAAATCCTTTTATAGTCATATCACGGCCGTCAATCAAATATCAAGATCAGGTATTAAAATCTAACACATGTCCATCTGCCACAATAAATAATATTCAAGAAATATATATAGCGGAAATGAAAAGATCCAATAAAGAAATAATATCCAAATCACGTCTCCTATGGGATTACAACGCTAAACGCTAAACTACGGAAATAAAATAAACTAAGTATCTCTAAAACTAATAATCAAGCTCCTCACTGCTCAGCTTTCTTGTCAAAATACTTTCGATCTTCCTGTGACAAGGTCAAAAGAACTGGGCCATGCAAAACCTAGACGTCAGTGCTTTATAATATCAATATAATAATGTAATCAGAATTAGATGCTATAAAGAAGACATGAGTATAAACCATAATCACAGGTGTAAAAACAGTGGCTACAGGTATGCCACGTGTATTCTAAAGTCGGTGTTTCTAGGTTATCTATTCTACAAGTCTTTGAAATCAATTAATGGAATCGTCGATGTAACTCAATAGTATCCCGTGCGTGCTCGGGACCACGGTCAAGACCCTCGGGGCTGAATCTGAGACGTGCTGCTAAGCAGTAAAAACATGGTATCATGTACAGACGAATGATGTCAGCATCATCATTCTGAGGCCTGAAGCCTGTATCGACTGTCTCTGTAAAGTATCAAACCGTTGAGTTACACGTCAGGTTTCATTATCGATTTCCCCTTTTCTTTCGGGTTTCGTGTTCAAGTCAGGTATTAACGATATCTACTTAATACCAACACATGATCAAGCAGGTACATGTCTTGTCTAACTAGACAACAAGTAACGTCCATCAGGACAACACGTCAGAATTGTCGGTATTAGTAATAATCTAAGTAACAGGTCTAGCAATGTGTCATGAACATGTCAAGCAGTGTGTTAACATGATAAATACCTGACGGAATCAGTAACCAGTTAAATACTTTCGAAATAACTAATGTATATTATTTAAAATATAAAGTTAATTAATTAACTAATTTATATATATATAAACCTGTGTGTAGTAATATTTACGTCTACAACTAAACATACTATCATATAGATAAAGGATCACGAATTACAATGGAATTATATTGAAACTCTAATGAACTAGCATACAACCAGATAAACTTGTTATTGGTAAAATACGGATTAATGCTATAATATTGTAAAATGATATTACTTGCTAAGCAATATAATGTGTACTTTAAATAATTGTATAAAAATTGGTATAGGTAAAATAGCATGTTGCAAGTTTAGGAACTTGTCTCGATCGATAAACTCACGATGAAATACGGATACCACGCCACAAACACCGAACAATGACACGATGCAAATCCGACGCGAACAATTCTCGGCCTGAACTTAGCAACTGCGACGATGTGTTCCGGGTGAAGACGAGTATGGTGATTGGGGTCGTGCTCGTTGGCAAAGGGAACATGGTGGTCACGACGGTGATCGGCTCCGGCGATGGAACCCGAGAAGGAAGAGAGCAGGAAGAAGAAAAAGAAGAGATGGAGGTGTTGGGTTCTCTGGGTTTAGCGACGACAAGGAGAAGGAGGTTAGGTCGGTGACGGGGAGATAGGGCGAAGTCGACGGCAAGGTGACGTGGGCGGTGATGGGTTAGACTTGGTGATCGGAGAAAAGAAGAAATGCCGGCGGTGGTGTAAGAGGTGCTGGAGACAACGAGAGAAGAGAGGTAATGAGGGCGATGGTGGTGGTGGTCGGGTTCAGGCGGCGACAGAAGAAGATGAGGTGGGTTCTTGGTTGTGGAGGTCGGGGACTCGGCGATGTCTTGGGTTGTGAGAGGACGTGACGACGAGGAAGAGGCGGCGGCGATGTGAAGGTGGTGACGACGAAGAGGGAAAAGGTAGACGGCGATGAAGTGGCGAGGGCATCGGTTAGGGCTCTGGCGAGGCGAGACGAGAGGAGAGAGAAAGAGAACGAGACCGGGGGAGAGAATTTTATTAATAATAAAATATAATAGTTATATTAATATATATAGTATATAGTATATATTTATTATTAGGGTAACTAGAGAATAACAAATGCTACCAAACTTTTATCCGAATCTTTCTAAAAAAATATATTTTTTGAGAATAATACCTGTACGTAAACTCTTAAACCATAGTGTGATAATCAAATGTTAAATACATATAGCCCCTAATAATATTTAGAAAGGAATTTAAACAAATATATATAATTTAGTAAATATTTGGTTATCTTATATTTTGGGATTTGAATATAATAGATAAGAACGAAAATAAGATATGAGGTGATACGTCATGTAAAGTGAATTAGAAAAAAATATTATTTATTCATAACTTGTGGCTCTAAATAGATATATTAAGATTTAAACATATATAATGTATATATAGTACTAGATTCACGTAGATACACTATATTATTAAATATTAGATATAACCTTGCATCATATAGGGTTCTAAACATGCGGGTCGGGCCGGATAACGACTACTAATTGAATCACTCGCAACCCAAATGAATATACAAAAGAATTATAAGCAAAACTTAAAAATACGAAGTTATACTGTATAAAACGTACTAGGGTGTTACATTATACCCAACTACAAAACAATTTCGTCCTCGAAATTCACGGAACAAGAAAAGACAAGAACATACGGATCCAAGGAAAAATATGTGGAAACTTTTGTCGAATCTCGTCTTCACGTTCCCAAGTAGATTCTCCGTGCGAACGATTTCCCCACGAAACGAGTATTAGAAAGATTACTAGAACTTTTTCTCGTCGGTCCACAATAGCCATCGGCTGCTCATCATATGTTAAATTTTCTCTCACTGTCAGTTCCGAGTGATCAAGGACGTGCGTCTCATCTCGAACATACTTGCGGAGTTGAGATACATAAAACATGTCATGAACACCCGCTAAGGATGGTGGTAAAGCCAATCGATAAGGTATCTCTCCAACACGCTCAATGATCTTGAAAGGCCCCACAAATTGATGACTAAGCTTTGCCTCGACTGCCAAATTGAATTACTCCCCTAGTCGGTGATATCTTCAAGAATACAAGATCACCAACAACAAACTACAAAAGTCTTCTTTTAGTGTCAGCCCAACTTTTCTGTCGATCTTGTGCCACCTTCATATGATCACGGATCAAGTTAACTTTCTACATAGTTTGCACAATGAGATCCGGTCCCAACAATCTTCTTTCTCTAACATCGTTCCAACAGACAGGCGAGCGACACGACCGTACAATGCTTCAAATGGATCCATCTCCTGAAAACTGTTATTGTATGAAAACTCCACCAAATGCAAATGATCCTCCCACGAATCCTTGAAATCTAACATGCACGCTCTCAACATATCTTCAAGAGTTTGGATCGTCCTCTAGAATTGTCCATCCATCTGAGGATGATAGGCCGTACTAAATTTTAAGCGAGTTCCCAAACTCTTCTGTAAACTCCTCCAAAAGTGTGATAGGAATCGAGTATCACGATCAGAAACGATACTCACTGGTACTCCATGCAATCTCACAATCTCCTGTATGTACCGTCTTGCCAAAGCCTTTGTCGACTGACCAACTCGAAATGGTATGAAATGAGCTGTTTTGGTCAATCGATCGACAATCATCTAAACTGCGTTATTGCCCTTTGGACTCCGTGGTAAGGCCGTCACGAAATCCATGGTTATATGTTCCCACTTTCATTGAGGAATCGGAAGCGGCTGCAACAAACCAGCTATCCTTTGATGTTCAGCCTTGCACCAAGCACCGCGATACGCAGCGAGCCATCTCTCTTTTCATACATTCCCACAAAAAATGTTGTCGCAAATCTCTATACATCTTCGTACCTTCTTGATGTACTGAATATGCGGAACTATGAGCCTCTTTTATGACTTCACGAACGTTTCGTTTAGGCACGCACAAACGACTTCTATATCTTAACGAGCCATTTTCATGAATCCACAAGTCTGTTCGAAGTCCCGTTTCCACTTATCCTCGAAACTTCTGCAATTTAGGGTCGTGCGACTGTGCCGCCTTAATGCTATCGATCAGGGATGATTATATTTGCAACTGCATCAACTGTCCCGAAGAATCTGGTAGTACGATCTCCAACTCGAATTTTTAAAAATCAGCTATAATCTCCTTTTGTGCAGTCAACATCCGTATCGCTGGCAACCGATTTAAAACATCCTGCATTACATTAACTTTTTCCGGATGATATTTTAGATCAAGATCATAGTCAGCCATCAGCTCTAACCATCTACGAAACCTCATGTTGAGCTCTTTCTGAGTGAACACGTATTTTAGGCTCTTGTGATCAGTAAATACTTCTACCCTTTCGTTCAATAAACATCGTCTCCAAATCTTCATCGCAAAAATCACTCCTGCTAGCTCTAAGTCATGAGTTAGGTAGTTCTCATGAGTCTGCAATTATCTCGACGCGTAAGCTATATCTCTTCCATGCTGCATCAGAACACATCCCAAGTCTTTTCCCAGATACGTCGCTGTGAGTAACTAGTCGTTCGGAACCATCTGACACTGTCAGAATTGGAGCGGATGTCAATTTTTGCTTCGGCACTTCAAAAACTGACGCACACTTCTCAGTCCATACGAACGGTACCTCCTTTCTTGTTAGCTTGGTCAATGGTTCTGCCATCCGAGTGAAGTTCTCCACAAACCTTCTATAATATCCAGCAAGCCCAAGAACTTCTGATCTTTCCCACATTTTTTGGAATTGGCTAATCATGAATTGCTGCAATCTTTTCGGGGTCAACTGCAATTCCATCTCCGGATACCACATGACCCAAAAACCTCACTTCTTCGAGCCAAAACTCGCACTTGTTCATCTTAGCATATAGCTTTTCTTGCCTCAATGTCTGCAGTGCGATTCTCAAGTGTTTTTCATGCTTTCTTTGCTCTGCGAATAGATTAGAATATCACCAATAAATACTACTACGAACTAATTCAGATATGGTGAGAATATTCGGTTCATTAAGTCCATAAATATTGCTGGTGTGTTAGTAACTCCAAATGACATCACTAAATACTCATAATGTCCATATCGAGTTCGAAACGTCGTCCTGTAAATGTCTCCTTTCACCCGAACGTGACCCTGATCGTAAATCCAACTTCGAGAATACTCTCGCGCCACTGACTTGGTCGAATAATTCGCCTATTCGAGGGATTGGGTAGTTCTTAATAGTCATCCGATTTAACTTCCGATAATCAATACACATCTTCCGCGTGCTATCTTTCTTCTTGACTAGAAAAACTGGAGCTCTCCATGGTGAACCGTTGCTGTGAATCCAGCCCTTCTCTAGTAATTCGGTAACCTGTTTCTTTACCTCTTCCAGTTCCACCGGTGCCATCGGATAATAGGCCTTTGAAATTGGCGCTGCTCCTGCAATAAGATCAATCGCGAATTCCACAGCTCGTTTTGGCGGTAAACCCGAGATGTCCTTGAACACATCCATGAAATCCTGAACCATTGCTGGTGCTTCTTCCTTGATTACTTCCATCGATGAAAAAGAGGTACTTGTCGGCCTAGCCCTAAATTCTACTGGCCCGACAGATTTGCTACCTCCCAAGAATACGAACTCCGGATGTCCGGAAATCTGGAAAATCACCTTCTCCCTGCAGTCAATGTGAGCGTGGAAAATACCGAGAAAATCCATTCCCAAGACCACATCATATGTGCAAGTATCAATCACCAAGAAATCCACGAATAACTCCCATCCGCAAATAACAATCGAGCAACCTTTCACTCACTACTAGATATAATTCTTCCATTCCCAGTGTGTGTCCCAAGAACTAGATAGAGCCGTGTGTGGGATAGAGTGTGCACTAATAAACTTGGACGACATAAAGCAATGGGATGCACCTGAATCGAATAATGCCAATGCGGGAAAATTATAAACAAGTAGGATACTTGAAACAATATCGTCCGACGCCTGGCCTCCTCAGCCGTCAAGGTGAAGGCCCGTCCTTGATTAAGCTTCTGAGTAATCTGCTTCTGCCTATAAGTCTGCTCCTGCGTTGGTTTTTGAATATCGTCTCTCAAACGTAATCTCGAAGAGCACGTACTAATGGTATGGTCAGCTGGTCCACAAACTAAGCAAAGTCCGAACCTCCTTCGACGCTCTTTCTGCATGTGATCGGGTAGACGGCAGAAGTCATGAATCGTAGCCTTTTTCCGTTCTGAAACAATAGGCTTCTTCATAGGTATCATACCTTATTTGTTTACCGAAATGCCTCTACGTCCGGGAACTCTGGTTGGCGCAAACGCAGTTTTCCGCACTATAACCTTTTGCTGTAGATTACCTTCTACCTTTACCGATAAACTTTGCGCTCCCTAGCCGCATTGAGAGTTTGTGAGAATGTGGTCAATCCCTACGATATGATGTGTCTCTGAATCTCCACATCCAAGCTACGCATAAACCGCCTTACTTTATTTGCCTCATTGGCAACCAAGGGCCCCGCAAAACGACTGAGTCAGGTCCATTCAGCCGCATGAGTATCAACGGATCCGCCATTCTGCTTCAAACTAATGAACTCTCTTCCCATTCCTCCCGGGCGGATTGCGGAAAGAGCTTCTCCAGGAAACTTTGCGAAAAAGTCGTCCACTGATCGGTTTGGTCAAACGGGTCTTCTCGACAAGCCACCACTCGCGAGTGTAATCTACCAATTGGATGCATACTACATTTATCCTTTTCTCATCTGGAATCTGTGCGGCAATAAACAGGTACTCTGTATCCACTAGTCATTGTTCCGCTGGCAATAGCTCCTCCAATCCTGTAATTGTGGACGTACCAGGCTTCCTGAAGTCCGCCACGGTGCCCTCACGCTGTGTTGGTATAGGAGCTGCTGCCCTCTCAGCTGTTGTGACAACAGTCTGTTAGACCGTCCTCAGACCCTCTTGGAAAGTTTCCGCCTGCCGCTGATTCATCTCAGCTAGACGCTTCTGGTTTTCTAACATATCACGTACGACTCCAAGTAATACGACGTTATCCACACGCCTTTCTCGTATGACCGCAAATCTCTATCTTACCATGGTTCTGAAGCCAAGAACACTGAAAGGATTAGCAACGATAAACACGATTCAATAAATAAGAAGTCGATAAACTATAGATTCAAGACCGCCAAGGTAGTAATGTGGTAGGACATGTTTGTAATTCCGGGTTTTCTGGTTAGTGTAATGGGTCAGATACCCAACTATAAAAAAACCAAACCCGACTAATCCTAAATCCTATGGCTCTTATACCAACAAAACCTTGTCACGTTCCACTTCCCAAAATAAGTAAATACGGTACGTGACAAAATTAACCATGCTACTTATGACGAGAAAAAAAATCCTTTTATAATCACATTACGGCTGTCAATAAGATATCAAGAATAGTAAATAAAATCTAACTAATACATATCCATCTGCCACAATAAATAATAATCAAGAAATGTATATAGCGAAAACGAAAAGATCCAATAAAGAAATAATATCCAAATCACGTCCCTCATGGGATCGCAACGCTAAGCGCTAAACTACGGAAATAAAATAAACTAAGTATCTCTAAAACTAATCATCAAACTTCTCACTGCTCAGTTTGCTTGTCAAAATACTCTCGATCTTCCTGTGACAAGGTCAAAGGAACTGGGCCATGCAAAATCCAGGCGTCAGTGCGTTATAATTTCAATATAATAGTGTGATCAGAACATTATGCTATAAAGAAGACATGAGTATAAACTATAATCACAGGTATAAAAACAGTGGCTGTAGATATGCCACGTGTATCTTAAAATCTGTATTTCTAGGTTATCTATTCTACAAGTTTTTGAAATCAATTAATGGAATCGTCGATATAACTCAATAATATTCCCGTGCGTGCCCCGGACCAACCATGGCCAGGACTCTCGGGGCTGAATCCGAGACGTGCCGTTAAGCAGTAAAAACATGATATCATGTACAGACGAATGATGTCAGCATCATTTCGAGACCTGAAGCCCGTATTGACTGATCGGTCTCTCGAAAGTATCGAACTGTTGAGTTACACGTCGGGTTTCATTATTGATTTTCCCTTTTCCCTCAGGTTTCGTGTTCAAGTCAGATATTAACGATATCTATCTAATGCCAATGCATGATCAAGCATGTACAAGTCTTGTCTAACTAGACAACAAGTGACGTCCATCAGGACAAGTCAGGATTGCCGACATTAGTAATAATCCAAGTAACAGGTCTAGTAATGTGTCGTGAGCATGTCAAGCAGTGTGTTAACAGGATAATACTTGACGGAAAACAGTAACTAGTTATCTAAATACTGTCAAAATAACTAATGTATATTATTTAAAATGTAAAATTAATTAATTAACTAATATATATATATATATATATATAAACCTGTGTGTAGTAATATTTATGTCTGCAACTAGACATACTGCTATATAGGTAAAGGATCATGAATTACAATGGAATTATATTGAAACTATAACGAACTAGCATGCAACCAGATAAACTTGTTAGTGGTAAAATACGGATTAATGCTACAATATTGTAAAATTATATTGCTATGCAATATAATGCGTACACTTTAAATAATTGTATAAAAATTGGTATAGGTAAAATAGCATGTTGCATGTTTAGAAACTTGTTTTGATCGATGAACTCACGACGAAATACGGATACCACGCTACGAACACCGAACAATGACACGATGCAAACCCGACGCAAGCAAGTCTCGGCCTGAACTTAGCAACCGCGACGATATGTTCTTATTAAGACGAGTATGGTGACTGGGGTCATGCTCGTCGGCGAAGGAACAGGATGGTCACAGCGGTGATCGGCTCCGGCGATGGAACCCGAGAAGGAAGAGAGCGGGAAGAAGAGATGGAGATGTTGGGTTCTTTGAGTTTAGCGACGACAAGGAGGAGGTTAGTTCGGTGACGGGGAGATGGGGCGAAGTCGACGCGATGTGACGTGGACGGTGATGGGTTAGACTTGGTGATCGGAGAAAAGGAAAAGAAGAAGAAATGCCGGCGGTGGTGTAAGAGGTGCTGGAGACGACAAGAGAAGATAGGTGATGAGGGTGATGGTGGTGGTGGTCGGGTTCAGACGGCGGCAATGGAAGAAGATGAGGTGGGTTCTTGGTTGTGGAGGTCGGGGACTTGATGATGTCTTGGGTTGAGGAGGCGACGACGAGGAAGAGGACGTGCCGATGTGGAGGTGGCGACGACGACGAGGGAAGAGGTAGACGGCGACGAAGTGGCATGGTTAGGGCTCGGGCGAGGCGAGACGAGAGGAGAGAGAAAGAGAACGAGACGTGGGAGAGAGTTTTATTAATAATAAATTATAATAGTTATATTAATATATATAGTATATATAATATAAGGATAACTAGATAATAACAAATGCTATTAAACTTTTACCCGAATCTTTCTAAAAAAATATATTTTTTGAGAATAATACCTGTACGTAAAATCTTGAACCATAATGTGATAATTTAATGTTAAATATATATACCCCTAATAATATTTAGAAAGGAATTTAAATAAATATATATGATTTAGTAAATATTTGGTTATCTTATATTATGGGATTTGAACATAATAATTAAGAATGAAAATAAGATATGAGGTGATACGTCGTGCAAAGTCAGTTAGAAAAAAATATTATTTATTCATAACTTGTGGCTCTAAATAGATATATTAAGATTTAAATATATATAATGTATATATTCTAGTAGATTCACGTAGATACACTGTTTTAGTAAATATTAGATATAACCTTGCACCATATAGGGTTTTAAACATGCGGGTCGGGCCAGATAACAACTACTACTATTCGAATCATTCGTAACCCAAATAAATAAACAAAAGAATTACAAGCAAAACTTAAAATACCAAGTTATACTTTATAAACATACTAGGGTGTTGCAGCTGCTATCATAAAGCCTATATGACCCAGGGCTTTGAAATATGGAAAGATTAAAAAAAAGTTGACATCTGCAGCTTGGAATGGGTCTAAGCACTGGGTTTTATATTCACCTCAGCTGCATTTTATATATTATCCCTTAATTGTATTAAGTGCCATGAGAGTTATATAGAATCTGCTCTATATTATATATTACTGTTTTTTGAAATTGTGTAACTGACCTGAACTTGAGCCAATACCGAACAAGCCTGGCTGAGCTCGAGTTCGGCTCATTTAATAAACGAGCCAAGTTTTCTGGCTCATGTTCGGCTCATTAATAAATAAACCGAGCTTGAACGAGCTTATACCGAGCCGAATCTAATCAAATCCGAGCTGGCTTGTTCAATTACCACCCCTAACCGCAGTCACACTTCGGTTTCTAGCGGTACATGGTAGCGGTAATCTAACTTAGATGATGAGATAATACAGTCACTAAAACTATCAGATATAAAGGAAACTAAGTGTAACGAATACAAACAAAAGAGACAACTAACCAGTGATATCAAACGAATGATACAACTGGTTCACTGGTCTGGATTTCCACGATCTTCTCGAAATAAGAAAGGCCCACTTCTTCCTCTGAGCATGCACACTCAGTCATCAGAGCGACATAATTTTATAATATAATAATATTAAACAGGTGATGGTAAATAGTAAAGCATGAAACAACGGGTATAAATCACTAACATGAATGTATAAAATAACATAAAAAGGTAGTAGTAGTGGATATGGATCATGGCGGTATCTAAGTTAATATGCAAGTCACTAAACTAACAGTTTTTAGGTCATTGAAATCGATTTGTGGAATGTATCCTCATGTTTAGTAAGGGTCTCGTGCATACCCGAAACAATGGTTAAAAATGTGTAGGGGACATAAACCTGTCAGCCGTGCCGCTAGGCATAAATACCTACATGTATCACTATTACTGATATCGAATGATCATCCTCTAAAGTATTAAATACCTCGCAAAATACTAGTTCGATTCCATCTTGATTTTCCCATTTTTCCAGGTTTTAACATGTTCATATATTTAACTGGTTGTATATAAGGAAGCATTCCTATCACTTTTCAATCACTATCACCGTTCGATCAATTTCACTGTTCAATCACTTCACTGGAATACTTGATACAACCAATCGACACCATTATCACTCGACAATGCATTATGAACACCAGGGTATCAATGTAAACAATCACTAATCACTACAGGTAAAACGATCAAGCTATATAATGAGAATGCAGTAAAATACTCTAATAATATAACACGGGCATTCGGTGTTCTTGCTGTGAAAATCAAGGTTAATCATACGTGTAGAATCAGGCAAAACAATATAGAAGGCGCAATCAGTAAACTCAGTTATCTAAGCAACAAAATTAGTTTCGTATCAATCGGGGTTCTGGTCAGGGAGATACGATTATTTTGAAGAGGTTCGCTATCGAAATCCCAATTTCTGTGTTGGAAGTTCAACTTCAAACACATTTTTATCTAGGTTACATTCAGTTTGAGGCATCGCTATAGTTGAATATTATGTAGGGTTATCTGTTAAAGTTTCAACGTAAAAGACAGAGCTGTCATACACTAGGAGTTAGGCTCAGTTCATTATCGCTATGTCTGAATTGGAACTGCAGAAATCATCCGTACCCTTCGATGTTCTAAAATATGTTTTAATTATCAAACGCTGATGAAAATCAGCGAACCAGTACCTTTAGAAAGCTAACTTAATTTCCTACACTTAGATATATAGTTCCGCACAAGTTTTTTAAATGGGAGATATAGGTGTTTTAAAACAGGAAATGACAGAGATTCCTGCTCTGAACTGTAGCCCAGGGCCAGAAAACTCTTCAGTTTTCATTATCATAACTTATTAAAATTTAGAGATCAACTATGGGGTGCTGTAGGCTTATCTGTTGGCTTTGATATCAGCCATGGAATGCTAAGATCCGATGTATAAATAATTTATTATGAATTTAACGGTCTAGCATGTTCGGAAAAATTCAGATTTCACGACTGTTATCTGGGGTCATTTTATAGGTGAAATGGTGTCGATTTGCAGCCAAATTTCTATCAAGTATTCATTAACAGTAAACTGGTTTAACGGTAATTGGTTCCACCATATTTGCTTAGGTTTAATTCTAGAGTTTCTTATCAACAGTTAACAATAAATAGGACCGTCCATCAAGATTTCGGTTTCTGTTGCTTGTTTGACGATATATCAATTCATGTATATTCTACATGATGCTAACATGAATAATAGTCGACAAACGGATCTTAATCACAACGATTGGACTACGTTATCTTGCGGAAAGTATTCACAAAAATCATATCGCGGTCTATTTAAACATGACAGGTTATGTATATATATACATATATAGGTTATGTATATATACACACGCATATATATATATATATATATATATATATATATATATATTATTAGCATGATAACAAGTGAAGGTTATTCACTTTGACTTGACGATATGACCGCGATGATAGCGGCGATAGATCGCATGGGTACGGCAACACAGCAAGGTTTGGCCTCGGCTCGAGCTTGGCGCAGCCTCGACTTGGACACGAGCTTGAGTTGCGGTGATGGCCGGCGACGATGGTGCTGTGGTCGAGCTTGTTGGCGGAGAAAGGGAGGAGGCTCGGGCGTTTTTCGACGATGAGAGGGGCACGTGGTGTTCGCCGGAGGAAAAGGGGAGCTCGGCCAGAGGCTCGGGTGGCGATAGCGAGGTTGTAAGGACCTGGGTGAAAGGTTGATGGAGTTGGATTTCTTGGCGATGTGGTGAGTGCTAGGAGGAGCCGGTGGTGGTCGGAGCTGCAGTTGGGTGATTGCCGGCGGCAAGAGGGAAAGCTCGGGTGCGGCAAGGGGATAGGGCGGTTGCAGACGAGGTGAGGGAAGTGGGCAGAGGTGGTTGCTGTTAGGGGAACGAGAGAACTCAGAGAGTGAGTTTTAAAGAGGGAGTGAATTAAAAGGGTATCAAAAAGTTGTTTAATGGGATTTAATGGTAATTAATATGGTGTTAATGGAGAAATAAAGGAATTTAAGATTGAATTTAAAATACCGACTATTGTTTTGGATTTAAGTGTGAAATTTGTTTGATTTTGAAAAAAAAGGAAAGAGAAGAGGAAGAACATTTAAGAAGGAGATGGGGCGGGTCCTTGAAAAGAAAAGAATGGGAATGAGGAGGGTGTTAAGTTTAGTTAGTTTGGGTTTAGAAATTTGATTTTAAGAACATCCTGATTTAAGTTAGTTAAAATGATAAGGAATACCAATTAAACCTACTTAAAGAAAATTAATATCAATTAAAGAAAATTAATAACAATGACTATTAATAAAAAAAATAGCAACCATTAGAACCAATTAATACCAATTAACCTGATTTATCACAGGCAATAAGATTAATACCAATCATTAAAAATTTCTAAATTTAGCCAATGTAAGAGAAATAAATAAGTATGGGACATTATTGGGGTTTAGAAAACAATAGGAAAAATAGATGGAAAATATATTTAAATAAATAAATTAGAATACATAAAGTGTATACATATTTTACTGGATAACTTGTACTGGGTAATACATCGTTCTTCGATTTGGTGTCGACTTCCTCGATCGATCTAGTTTTCTACTCCCCCTTGGTTCTTTATTGCTGATTTGGGAATTTATTATGGGTCTTATTGCTGATTTGGAGATTCTTTTGCTTATTTGTTGCTGCTAAGGCTCGGATCTTGGACATTTGTGGAGATTTGGCGTTTTTAAGTTGGAGTTGAGGCTGCCTGTCATTTTTGGAGTGTGATTTGGGATTCTTTGATCGTCTGCTATAATAAACTTGAAGGTATTATTCTTTCACAATTGAAGTTCTAGCTATTTTTTTATATGAAAATGTGTGGATTCAATATTTGAGAGTGAATTGTGAACCGCCATTTCCGTCTGGATTTTGTTGATTGTCTATCTTATTCTCGCTCTTTTGGGATTCATCTCTGCTCCATTCTTCATGGATTCTGCTTTGGTTTCAATTAGTGCCCGTGATCGTTCTCCTATTACTATTTGTGCTCGTGGTCCCCGTACTCATAGCATAGCTGTGTTGGCCTTTATTGTTCTTATTGCGGCGGTACTAATCACCGTGTTGACTGGTGTTGGGAGAAGTATGGATACCTTGATGATACTTATACACCTCGCCAGACATCCACAGCAATTGCTACCGCCCGATCTTTCTCTTCTGCTGGCAATTTATTTTTATCCAGTGCTGAGTGGGGATAGTTGCGTCGTCTTCTCTTTTGTAGCTCCTGCCAACCTTTCTACCCATCGGGTATATCGTTTCTTTCTCATTCTAATTCATGGGTCGCCAATTCCGGCGCCTCACATCACATGTCTCGTGATGGACCATCAGAGCCTGCTTCTAGTCATCACAAGTTTATTTCCATGGCTAATGGTAATACCATACATGTGAATATCTAGTGGCATCGGCGACTTGATCATCCTCCTCTTTCTTCTTTACGTAATATGCTGCCATTCTCTTGAATTATCATAGTTCAATTGTGAATTATGTATTCTTGGTAAACACCATCACGCTCTTTTAATCCAGTTAATAAAAGACTTGATTTACCCATTGCATTAGTTCATTCTGATATTCGGGGTCTGTTTAAAATTCTTAGTGTGTCTGGTCATAGATGTTTTTTGACTTTTATCGATGATTATTTATGTATGACTTGGTTGTATCTTCTGCGTAATAGGTCTGAACTTTTGTCTATTTTTAAAATCTTCGTAGCTGAGGTTACTAATCAATTTAGTGTTCCGGTAAAGCTTCTTCGTTTAGATAATGCTAAGGAGTATATTAGCACGGAGTTTAATGTATTTTGTCAGACTCAAGGTATATTGCATCAAACTTCATGTTCTTATACTCATCAAAATAGGATTGATGAACGGAAGAACCGGCATTTGCTTGAGATAGCTCGTTCTCTTGTTTTGCATATGCATGTTCCTAAATGATTGTGAAATTTTGCGGTCTTAGCTGTCTGTTTTTATATTAATCGCATACCTTCTCCGGTCATAGGCAACCCGTCCTCTTTCTCTATTTTGTTTTTACAGGGCAACCATTTTCCTGTTTCTCCTAAAGTGTTTGGTTGTCTATGCTATCCTCATATACTAGGTCCTTAGGTAGACAAGCTAGAGCCTCGAGCTATCCGTATGGTGTTTGTAGGTTACGATCCCAGAAAGGATATATTTTGTTTTGACGCTGTCTCATCTAAAGTTTGTACTTCATGTGATGTGACTTTCATAGAAGATCAAGCCTATTTTTCATCAACTGTTAAGGACCCCACTCTTACTATTTCAGTCCTTACCTCCCTTCCTCAGAGCTTGATTCGTCTGTTCAGCCTGTATGACCTGTTTTTAAGCTTATAACCTCGTTTCCACATGTATCACTGTTGTAACTAAGTTGTCCCACCCTCCCATTGCTATTTCTTTTGACGATTCTTCTGCAGGTATTCCTATACAGTCCGCTGTTCCTGATTCTCTACTGCCGCTGTCTTCGGAAGATCTTTCTCTTCCTATTGCCTTACGTAAGGGTAAGCGTTGTTGTACTACTGCACATCCGATTTCTAACTTTGTTTCCTATCATAAACCGACACTATCTTTTCGTCAGTTTGTTTCTTCTTTGTCTGCCATCACTCTTCCTTTCTCCGTTGAGAAAGCTCTTCACCATCCAGGTTGGCATGCAGCTATGTTGGGGAAGATTACTGCATTGTCCTCTAATCAAACTTGGAAATTGGTAACTCCGCTTTCAGATAAGAAAGTTATCGGCTGTAGATGGGTCTTTGCTGTTAAGCATAATCTCGATGGAACGATTGACCGTCTCAAAGCTTGATTAGCAGCCAAAGGTTTTACTCGGCAGTATGGGTTGGATTATATTGAGACTTTTCGTCAGTTGCCAAATTGATCTCAGTTCGTGTTCTTATATTCTTGGTTGTTTTTAAGATAAGGCCACTTCATCAGCTTGATGTGAAGAATATCTTTCTTAATGGCGATCTTTCAGAAATTATTCATATGCAGCAACTTGGTTTTGAGCGACTGGGAGAGTATGGTTTGTCGTTATACGGTTTGAAACAGTCACCGTGTGCCTGATTTGAAAAATTTAGTACAGTTCTACGATAAATTGGTTTCAAACGCAGTCGCGCCGACTCATATTTCTTTACACATAATTGTCCTCAGGGCAGGGTAATTGTGCTAGTATATGTTGATAATATCATTACTGGAGATGATTCTGCTGACATCTTCAAAGTGAAAGAACATTTGGCTTCATACTTCCATACCAAGGACCTTCGACCACTTAAATATTTTTTAGAATTGAAGTGTCATGAAACTCTGATAGATTACGACTTTCTTAGCGCAAATATGCACCTGATCATCTATCAGAGATAGGATTTTTGAGATGTAAACCGGCAAACACTTCTATGGATTCCTCAGTCAAGTTATCTCGATTGAGCTTTCTCTCGGATCCTCCACTACCTGACCTAAGATGATATCGACGTCTAGTTGGGAAACTTATTTACCTCACTGTCATTCGTCCTGACATTGCCTTTGCTGTTAGTACAGTGAGTCGGTATATGCAGAATCTTGTAACCTCTCACTGTAAGGTAGTTGAGTATATTCTCAAATACATCAAAAGTTCTCAAGCACATGAACTTCTCTACAAACCATCATCTACGTTGTCGCTTACAGTTTTTGCAGATGCTGACTTTGCTGGATTTATTGATGATCGCCGTTTAACAAGTGGCTATTGTGTATTCTTGGGAGGAAAGTTGGTTACATGGAGGTGCAAGAAGCAAATTGTAGTGGGTCGTTCTTCGGCCGAGGCTGAGTATAGATTTATGGCGCATACAGTTGCTGAGTTGGTATGGCTTACATCTCTTCTGATAGATCTTGGGTTTCCTTCTCTTCCGACTACACTTTTCTGTGATAATAAGGCCGCGATCCACATTGCTGAGAATCCAGTTTTTCATGAGCGGACCAAGCATATCGAAATAAATCGTCGCTTCATTCGTGAGAAGGTGACAAATAAGGTGGTTGTATTCCAACATGTTTTCTCTTCGACTTAACTAACGGATATTCTCACCAAAGCTCTTTCTCGATCGGTTTTCGTTCGTCTTCAGTCCAAGCTTGGCGTGATTGACACCTACACTCCAGCTTGCGGGGAATTATGAATATAATTAGTTTAGATATTAGATATGGGTTGTTAGATATTAGTTATGGGTTAGATCAGTTGAGATATGAGAGATGGTTTATGACCCTATATATATTTGCATGTAGAACTCATTTATAAATTAAGCCAATAAAGTATTTTCCTCTTAATTCTGTTCATATAATAGTGGCATGCCTTGATAATCTGGATGGTCATTTTTGGGATCAGATTGGAATATTGAAATTCCGTATGATTGAACAAATTCCTAAAGTTAGTTAAAATGTGAAATAATTAGTAAAAATAACTATGAAAAGTTGGACATGTTTTTTAATAATTAATAAAAGTCCAGAGTGCTTTTTTTTGTTAAGTTCTAAATCTTACTTTAAATTCCTAGACATTTTTCTGTCTATTATGATCCCAAATAAACCAGTAACCCAATCTTAGGCCCACCAACTCATTTATTAACTCCTTACTAAAACCCTACTAATCAACTGTTGAACCCGATACCAATTTAAAATCTCGGTATTGGAACTCAGACAACTATGTTTAGGGATGCAGCAGCCATCTCACATTAGGATCAGCCGATATCTAAAAGCATGGGCTTCCTTAGCTTGTTAGCAGCCCTGTAAGAGAAGTGGAAACTGAATATATATTAAAATTCATGTATATATATTTGAAAACCGAATGTGAAAAGAATATTATGTTTTGAACACTCCCCTGAATATAAGCATATCATTATTTTTTCTCTTCCATTAAAGGAGTGGCTTTTCTCGACATAAAGGCTAATTTTTATTTTTTTACGTGTTATCACATGCAGGATTTTTCACATATACGAGTTCTACAAGGTCATGAGCATCGAGTCATGGCTATGGCAGTAGTGGATGAAATCCAACCCCTTTGCATAAGTGGCGATAGTGGAAGTGGCATTTTTGTCTGGAGAATCGGAACATCTCCAGGGCAAGAGCTGCTACAAAAGTGGTATGAGCACAACGATTGGCGTTACAGCGGTATTCACTCCTTGGCTGTTTCAGGAGGGTATCTATACAGTGGTAGTGGAGACAAGTCTATTAAAGCATGGTCTTTGCAGGTAACATTTCGTAAGTCCGAGTATAAGATCTACATCTCCCAATACCAACAGGCAATTTACAATATTTGGATACACACACACACAAATGATGACGATAAACGGAATAGGGAATGACATTATAGGTTTTTTTTTTTGATAAATTTCCTAAAGTGACTGACATGCAGCACCATATTGATTTCTCAAAGAGAATCGATTAGAGTAGAGCATGGGACAGTTAATATTGGTACCAGTGGAAAATGTATTTTGATATCACATGACAATTTTTGGAAAACAGTTTCACTATTCTATTTCTCATATATAAATAATTTTTGGAATTATATCTATTTTCTTGGCAATTTGACTTGAAAAGAACTTGCAAATGATGTTCATTCTAGCATAAATAGCCACCTTATGAGTTTTTCATCTCCGAAGTATCGAAGTATTATTCATCTCTTTTCAAAAGCATCCATACTTCAATTAGAAATAGATATAAAAACGCATCTCGTATCCTAGGTTTTTAGAAAAATTGCGAATCCGTGAATCCGTATCGTATCTCATCCCTTATCCGTATCCGAACCCGTGCTACATAGCCTAAAGAGCTTCTAGCCCAAATAAGAGAACCTATTAACCCACTGTATTAACTCATCCAAGAAGCTGCAAGTTTCTTTTCAAATAAGATCCAACCTCTGTTCACTCAATAGCCAAGCAGGTCATTTGGACTGCATAATTTGAGGAATGTGATTACATGTAGTGATTCACTGCTTGACATCCTTTGCAAAGAAACTTTTCAAATTCAAACCATTTCTGAAATGCAAATTCAAGTTGCATCTTTCTTCTTCTTCTCCCCCCCCCACCCCCCCCACCACCATTATACTTGCACTCTTATCTTTTGCCAAAAACCTCATAGAAAACCGTCTCACAAGATTTGAGTGTCAAATCTTTCTGTTTTTCTTTCATATCAATTGGATTAACATTATAAGTCTAAACTACTATTAGAATGCTTGACATGGTTCAGACTATTTCCATATCATATCAATTGGATCTAGTTTTATATGGATGAATCTAGTATTAAATGAAGGAATAAAGATGCAAATAGTAATGCTTCATTTTAGCGGCAACGGTTTTCCCAATTCTGTTTCCCAATTGAGTGGAGGCAAAGGATTCATGTGCTCGACCGGGCGTGATTCTCATGTTGGTTCATGTAGCCTACACCATATGCTTGGGATAAAAGGCTCAGTTGCTGCTGCTGCTGCTTTTGTTGTTTATTCATATTTTATCAGATTGTATCACAGGGTTTTCAAATCCGATAGCTATCTGAATCCATATTTGCATCCGTGAACGACTCGTGAAGTTCACTCGTGAATACGAATATTGTAAACCTATATCCACTCCATATCCAATTCGTGTACACCTCTAGGCCCGACATGATTCAGACTACTTCCATCTCATATCAGTTGGATCTAGTTTTCAAAATGTCTTATATGGATCACTTCAGCCTGATCTGGAAATTAAACAAATTCAATTTGACTATAGAGTTAAATGCCTTTGTTTTATAGAAAGAAGCTGATATATTCATGCTGTTAGTATCATGCCTTTGTTTTATACTTGTCTGCTAAATTCAAAAACTCTCTTTTCATAATCTTAGAAAAGTTGCATGGTTTATTATCTTACAACCTGCCAGTTTATAATTTATAAACTTTAATATTCATCGTACCACCTTGTGGAGTTGGCTTAATGTTGTTATCTACTATTTACCCAATGCGGTGGCTTAGTTTATAAGGCTGTGTTTCTTTTTACTCGTTTTCAGGATTATTCTCTTGCCTGCACTATGACAGGCCATAACTCAACTGTATCTTCTTTAGCTGTGGCTAATGGGGTTCTTTACAGTGGAAGCTGGGATGGAACCATTCGATTATGGTGCCTTAGTGATCACAGCCTTCTGTTGGTATTAGGCATGGATACTATGGCTGCTCCTGTCCCTATTCTGTCACTTTCTGTGGACGGCCTTTTCCTGGTTTCAGGCTATGAGGATGGAAGCATTAAGGTCTGTTGTGCTTCAGCCTCTAATATTATTTTAGTTTCCCATTTTCAATAAATAAAGTAAAAATTCTGGATAGTCACATGCTTATCTTTTCCTCTTTCCTGAAACCATATTAGATGAGTTATGTAGCACTTTGCTTTGGTAGAAATCAATACGCTATTATTCCGTATAAAGTTACCTCTATCTATGTAATTAACATCTATGTAATAAAGTGTAAAAACATGTTATGTTCCCCTCCCCTATAATTGAGGGTCGTATAAAAATTGTAGGAGGTCTCTATTGAGCCTTGCAAATGCGAAAGATATATCGCTGATGCAGCACAACTTATTGAATTCTGAGACCCTTAAGATGTTAGCTCAAAACAACTAACTAGCAATCTCTACAGCCAGTTCAGAGGAACGAAATACCTATACCCCATGTGGCGACACCTCAGGCACAGATCAGAAAAAAGCTATCCTATAGCGAAGTCATCCAACAACAGCAAGGCCTCAACCTTGGCATAATTAGTGAAGTTGGCTATTGGCATAATTAGTGAAGTTGGCTATGACCCAGTCACCCAAGGCACCATGGGTTGGGTTATGTGGCATGGAAACCTCTCTCCGCGTTACAAATCCAATAATGTTTCATTGCCGTCCACACCTAGAAGGCTAGAATCCTTCACCAATCGGTTCACCTTGGTTTTGAGAGTAACCCTGTTAGTCAATTGGATTTTTTAATAATGGAAATGAAATATTTAGAACCATAACTATAGTAGGACTTTTATGGAACCAGAACATTTTTTATTTTGGGGGATTCTGGAACTATTAGAATAGAAATCAGAACAGAAAATTGGAAACCTGCTAGACTTTTTGATGATGTGGCGTCCTTTTATTTTTAATCAAATAAGGTATTTATGAGAAAATAAAGCTTTCTATTCTTATCTAATAATTTATTGTCCCATAACTAAAAATTAAAAATTATAGAAATATATATTTTTTCTCTTACACCTTATTTGACTTTTGTAAATTTGAGAAATTTATAGTTAGATGTCAATTGGCTTTCCTTTTGTAAAGAATGTCACATTGATCATACATATTTAAAAGGTGGTATACGTTAAAAAGTTGATTTAATAAGAGCTAAAAATCTTCCTCCTAGTATTAATAGCAAAAAAATACAAAGTATTTGCTCAATTATAAAAAAAAACCCATCTTCCACAAATACCTCGAAAACTCAATTATGATATACAAAAAAGTTTGGTGAAAAATGATGCAAAATAATAAGTAGAAACTACCTGTATGTTTCGCAAACTCATTTGCATCCACACGCACTCGCGCGCGCACAGACACACACTGTTGTTTATCTCACATTGCCTTGTCATCGATTTTCTACTATGAAGAAAACCGCAGAGAAAGATTCCATTTAAGATGTCAACGATAAAACAAATTTAAACCTTAAAATCCAATGATCTAACTCATTTATAAATTATTTGGAGGATGGATGGTTGGTCTTCGAGCCGCTCTATAAAGCACGGATACTTGTATATGCCTTATGAATCGTCCCCGATCGTGTATCGGAGTCCGAAACACTTGGAAACTCTCGGAATCTTTCGGATTCGCTCGGACTTGTAAATGCCTCACCAACCTCTCTTAATTCGACGTATCTTCCCTTTCTCTTGAAAATTAAGGCACTTAAAAGTTTGAAAGTGTATTGAATATCTAACATAATGCCATTATTTATTTATATTATTATATATCGGTATGTTACCTTAATATATTTTCATATTTAGTTAATTTAAAATCGATACAGAAACGTATCCTGTATCTTAGGTTTTTGAAAAATTGCGAATCCGTGAATCCATATCGGATCGTATCCCGTATCTGTATTTGAACCCGTGCTACATAGTAGCCGCTCTTCCGATTCTCTTAGACATGTATATCTCTATCTCTTTCTTTGTTGCTGAAACATAAATTCTAGTATTAAAAGAAATTCATATTTATTAGAGAAAAATCAATTAAAACATAAAATTATAGCAATCTAAAATAGAAGATTCTTACCTTTTGATATGAGGCAGAAAAGGAGAATGACAAGGTTTAAGATTTATGGTCCAAGGTGAAATGCTAGTCCTCCATTTATATAGCTATTTCATCTACGTGGTGGTTTCTCATATAATTAATATTGAATACCATGAATGATAAATAGACAATTAATCCTAAATTATAACCTCTTATGGAATTTGAAGGGCATGCATGTGCTATTAACTTTTTGAATATGTTATGTTCTTTTTGGCATTCTCCAAATATGCATTTCTTAATAAATATTGCTCATGATATTACAATGGCACTTCTAATTACATCATTCTTACAAGTACATATATTAAATCTACCATAAAGAATTAGCACATATTAAATAATGAATGTGCATGGATAGAAGAAGACCAAATTGGTTGTATTTTTATTTTTTGAGAATATACTCTAGCTTGATATAAGAAATCTATTATTTTCTTTTTAAAAGATAAAATAATTATTAATAGAATGTTTAATTAATCAAATGCTTGGAGCCTTGGAGAATACTGACTGCACAACTATTAATGGATTGGGGATTTAATGGTGGACGACCCTTAAATTTTTATTGCTTATCCTCTTTGAGGAATGTAAACCATTTTTAAGCTCTTAATCATTATAATTGCAATTCATTATTATTTATGCATAAACTCTTATTATTAATTCAAATTTTTAATGCTCAAATTTTCTATTAAGCTCTTAAACCCACCGCCTCAAATTTAATGCTTTAATTTTCATTAAATTAATATTGCCAATACAATATGGCAATAAATTGCACCCTTGATATTACCATTTTTCAAGTAAATTCACCCTTAAATTAATACTTCATATTAAAGCATGGTCTTTTTATTTGTTTCACTTTATATTTTACATTTAATCGATATTGTTATCCCATTCTTTCATAAAATCTACTTTTTTCACCTAATAGATTGCACCCCTCATGAGAGAGAGAAAATAGAAAAAATGAGTGGTAATATAAAAAGGACTACCAAATCTTTGTGTTTCATTTTCATTTTCATTTAGTAGAGTGCTATAGAAGATATAGATTGGAAACAAGTTTAGTGGTACTAATGGGGTGATAGTTATTAGCAGTGCTAATTATCATAACATTATATTGTTGTGTCAAAATATAATAATGGTGTTAATTATTTATTTGCACAAGATTAAGTAATATTGTGGCTTGATTAATTGATTGAGTAGAAATATTAAAAAAAACGAGGGGTTTTAAAACTTAATAATTCTGTTATATGAGTGATCATAATATATGATTTCCATTGCATAATTTTCAAATATTAAATGTAATGTGTGTTTCATCATTTCACATAATCTGTGTCTTGGAACCCCTCCACAATGAAGTCCCCATTCCCAATCAACAAAGAAAATTTTTATCTAGAAGAAGTTAAACCTATGTTATATAATATTATATTATAAAGACCTGACAATGTGCATGTTTCAATAATTGTTATGAGCTTCCTTTTTGCTGTTGCGTTTTTGTACACTTATTTATGTATTGATCAAGAATATGTTTTCCCTTTTGTAACTGCTTTCATTGTCAGATTTGGAAGAATGATACTATTGTGAGATCAGTACAAATTCAAGACGGTCCAATTTTGGCAGTTCACCTGGATGCAAAGTGGCTGTTTAGTGGTGGGTGGAGTAAATATGTAAATATCCAGGTATGTGGTTTGCAATTTTGCTTACGGCATTTAAACATTGCTTTGATTTTACATTAGAATGATTGGATATAGTATTTCGGTGACGCATTCCAAATAATTTAAAACAATTTGGACAGCACACAGTTGCTTGCTTCAAACAAAAGTTTCTATCCAAAATCTCTCCATATGACAATAATAGCTTACAGATTCCAACATGATTATTATTTGCTGTAGGAGTTGTTAGAGGATGAATTACAAATCACAACCAGGCCGCTTGCTTCTATTATGTGTGATTCTGCAATAACTTCTTTATTCTATTCATGTGGAAAGCTCTTTGTTGGACTCTCTAACAAGGAAATTAAGGTAATTAACTCTTAAATCTTTTGTAGTTCTCTTCTTTCCGTTACTGCTATTGCCGAAATCTACTGTATGGGTAAGCTAAGCAACAAAGTGGAGAAAATAAATTTCAGTACATAAAGTTATGCTTCATAGACTATTTAAAGCATGGTTTGAAATATCGGCCGATCTCACTCCTCCAATAATGACCGTCTGAGAGTTCTGATACCGATATTGTCCGATCACGTCATATGCTAAGTAATTTCGGTGTTGCCATTTGATTAATGATGGGTTAGTGGGTTATTAAAGGATTATTCACTAACCAGTGAAAAGTATATCATTAAGTTTGCAATCATTTTTACCAAGTATTAAAACAACCACTTTAGCCATCATTAATTATTAAAGAATTTCCAAATCGTATATTTATTAAATATTTATAAAATTTCTAATTTTATGAAATTATTTTGTCATACAATATAAAATACGATATTCCAATCTGAAACTACCGATATGGCCGAGATGGTGGATTCTGATCCCAAAAGTGAACATCTGATACCGGTACCGGTACCAATACCGAGATTTTAAATCTTGGTTTAAACTTTAACTGTCATTTGATCTTCTCCAAGGAAAAAAGAAGTGCTCAAGGAAACTTTGTTCTTTTATTTCTCTCACATTTTTCATCTTTTTGTTCATCGTCATGAAGTTCCATTGTATATGAAATAGCCCATTGAAAGTAATCCTGATGATGTTTCTATGTGCATCTTCACTCACGTATTTTTTGGTCCATTTACATCCTCATGTGTTCAATTAAAATTCTAAACAGGGAAGAGGGAAAGAATGTGTTTTCACAGTAATTAATTGTTAAGGTTGCACGATATGCATTGTTGCACATTGGATGTGTATAATTATAGCCACAGCTGTAGCATTTGTGGATAAATTGGTTACCGATCATATTTTCCTACAGGGATTTGTAAAAGATGATTTCGAGAAAAATATCAGCTAGTTGAATAGCGAATTCATTTTTTCACTGTAAAAGAACTAAACTGATGCTTGCAAGCAATAGTAATCATCCTGTTGCCCTTTTTACTTTTTCAGGTGTAACATGTATATTATGTTGAACGTCTGTAGATTAAATTTTTTATTTATCAGAAATAGTGTTTTCCATTAACTTACCACACTCTTTGTTTAAAATTTTGGAATTTACGTAATGTTTTTGTTGCATTTTGTATTATTTCAAGAGTGACGTCATCTACAACATTTAGTCATATAATACTAACTACTGCTAATCTCTCCAGGTCTACTATTGTGGAATCAAATGATTATCCGGGTGAAATATGGCATCTATTGGAGATGCTGATTCATTTTAAGGAAACACGAATTGTATATAACTAGTAAAAGGAACTGGCTAGAAGTGGAACTGCTGCAAATATATGGTACAAACTATGTGTCGAGTGTTGCATCGCTTGTTCTTTGTAAAGGCAGGAAACTGTATTCAGTTCTGTGGAAGTTGTGTTTCCTGCTCATTATTCGGATGTCTCCATAACACTTGTTTCATTTAAAGCCTATATGGTTGTATGCAACAACAGCGGCAACACTAGTAGATAGATAATGTCGATGATACCCGAGGATTATATAAAAAATTTGACAAAAATTGTTTTGTGTTGACCACCATGGCTGCAGCAAGAAAGAAGTTGTGGGGCCCACCCAGAAGGTGCCATATTTTGGAGGAATGTTGTGCAGGCCGGTAGGCCAATAATTTCTTGGATAAATTCTCCAGTTTTACGTTGTCCTGGCACTGAAAAAAGGAGAGATGTTGGATATGCACCGGTCGGCCGTTATTGTTAATATGTTTACAGTATTAGAAGTATCAGGGGTTTAAAGTACCAAAATATCAAACTTTTGTCCTAAAGTATCGCCTACTGAGCAATATTACAGTTGCTAATAGAGGAAGACAAGTAATCTAACACCAGCAGAGATTTATCCACCTGTATCTTAAGGTGTGAAGATCAGGCTTCCAGTAAAGCACAAGCACGGACATTCAACCATAAAAACAAGGACATTCCTGAAATTGTAGCACGATACAACAAGTAATGAAACTAGCATCAACCATTATGCATTATATTTCTCCTACTCTGCTTAAATGCTGATGCGAATCAACCATTACATGGTTACACAACTAGTCTCAAAATTACTCTGCACCCATCTAATTGTCACAGACGCTATCATCTTCTTTCACAAAAATAATAATAAAGAAAAAACACCGAGGCATCACGAGACAACCACTTAGCAATGTTGCATTTATGTCTGCGGAATCAAATACAAATCACAATCACCACAAAGAATGGAAATTATTGTATAACATATACATCTCAGACATTGCTACCATAGCCTGACCTTAGTCAGAGAACCATACGAGAAAAAGACCACTGTACAATTAGTAAAGTTTTAACTATATGCAGAATGAATATAAACCCGATCCTTTATATCAAATATGGTACAGTTACAAGCATATAAGCTAAAGATGCTCCACCTATTTGTAGAGAAAACATGCCATCCTCTCAGCAGTGAGGTCACGTTTCATCAGCTGGAATGCTTTGGTATCTATATACATCAAATATTAGGATTTAGGGAAGGATTTCCTGCACAACAACGAAAAAGTGTAACTTGGTTATAATTGAACTGCATGTCTAATTGACTTTTCTGTCTACGAGTCTATGACAGTATGCTAAAAGTCCGATAACTATAAAATAATCATAAGTATCGAAATAGTGCAATGAACTGATCTGGGTACCTTCAATCTGTTATGTTGCACCAATAACCGCAACATGGTTTGGCTTTTAGGGCGAATAATATATTTGTTTGTTTGTTTTTTGATAAATATATTGTTCAAACGGTATTGAGCAAGTTCACATGCTATCCTTCATACTGTGTCTGTTAGGGTGATTACTGTTGAGAGGTATTGAATAAGTTCAATTGCTATGCTTCAGACTTCTATGACATGGCTGGCGTTACCTGTCAATGACATTGAATTTGACTTCGTCATAAGAAGGGCGCAATTAAGTGAATATAGTGTAATACACCAACGACAACTTGTTAAAAGTAAACTTTGCCCATTATGGTTGTCACGTAAGCGAGGCACAAAATATTATACACTTAATTAACAACTAAACATATAGCTCAGGTAACTTATTTACAAAGTATGAGCAAACAATGGCATACAAGTAATCACAACACAAACAAAAAGGATCTACATATTGTTGGGGCCAAAATTTACACCCTTTTGCCGAAAAAGCCGAATTCAGAAAGTCAACAAATCAAACGATCAAAGACAGCATCCAAGTGGATCTGAGTCAAGTTCGAACCCAAATGAAGCCGGCTCCATGCCAAGAGAAGGAAAAAAAAGATTATACGGTGAATAAGTTCAATGTAATTTCTTTTTTTATGAATAAATGTAATAGGCGAAAAGCAATTGGTAAAGCCCAAAGGGCCAAATGAAAGTGTAAAACCTATATAAATCCAACCGTATGATGAAAAAAAAATCCTCCTTTTTAAAAAAATCTAGGGTTTTGGAGCCGTCATCTTTTTATTTTCTATCTCTGCCTCGTCCCTCTCGCAGGTCCTGTTTCTTTAATTTTTTCCCCGTAAAGCTCTATTCCCAATAGCAAAAAGGTGGAGATCCCAAAACTCAATCAAAAAAAGAGGCGACTCTGAAGCAATCAAGGGATTTCTTCATATTTTATCTTTTATATTTTCTCTCCTCATCAAGATCTAGAAAGCAGAGGAAGGGAGAGGCAAGGAGCGGAGACCTCATTCTATTTATTATTGCCTAAGATCTAAATATAAAGTCTTGAAAACTCAAAAAGAACTTATTTTGAGACCCGATTGAAAACGGAGGGTGACCCCATCAAAGGGAAAGTCTTCGGGCTTTTCCTTTGGGGAAACCTTCGGAAATGCGGATTTCGATCTATATTTCTCTTTCTATAACTTGGGAATGCAGACTTCGGTCCGTATTTTTCTTTGGAATACAGATTTCGGTCCGTATCTTTTTTTTGTGGGTATGGGTTTTTCGTATTTCACCGTTTAACAAGATAAAATCGACAAATTTAGCGGTGAGGTCGTCAAAATTTCATCGAAATTATCGTGTTTAATCTTGTTTGCAAAATTAAACAAAACATAAAAATAATATAAAAATAATATAAATAAATAAAAAAAATTTCTTTGGAGCCTTCCGCCCCTCTTTGGAGCCTCCCAATTGGGGGAGGCTCCCGCCTTGTTGGAGCCTCCCGCTCCTTTGGAGCATCCCGCTTGGGGGAGGCTCCTACTCCATGGAGCCTCCCATGATGGGAGGCTCTCGTCTCCATTCCCAGGGTCCCATCCTGCGACCCACTTGTGGTAAAGAAAATACAAACGTCAAAAAAAAGCTCTGGGTGCATAACAATTTGAAAGTGCAAATAAATCTTGCATATTAATTAAGGAGACAAGTCGCAATCATGGCCACCTCACTCTCTTCTCTCCATTGATCCTTACATTTATAAATGTCCTAGTATATGAGATTTGATCTAGTGAAGCAAGAAAGTCCCCATTATAAAATAAAATATAAAATATAAAATAAAACAAGATAGTAAAATAAAAATATAATAAAAGCAAAAGTAAAATAAAATATAAACAGATGAACAAAGATAAAAAAAGAAATGAACCCACATTTGTATTTAATTTCAAACGTCCATATCACACGTTGAGTTCACATGATTCACACGATCCGTTAATCGAAGGTTCCTTCGCTTCGGGACGAGGGGTAATTTACAGCAGTTTTGTCCGTGGCTGCCGAAAATTAGGATCCCCACAATCAATAAATCCCAGCCTACCCTAAACAGAGTTATTTGTACATCGCCTGACAAGCGAGCGCATTCCTACTCAATAGGGTGGCAAAAAACACTCTACAGATTCTGACATGTCCGGTGGTACTTTTCTCTCCTCATATTTCGGGTCAAACGATTATGTGAACTTATTTAATATATACATCGTTATACTAACATCATGTTCTTTCATGCAGATTAGCAACATTCAACTACAAAATCCAAATTCAACGACGATGTCTCCAGCAACAAGCTTAACTCTCAACAATAATCAATAATGATGGCATTTTAAATACTTGTTAGTCGTAAGTAATGGATGATGATTAGGATCTGCTCGCCGTTCTTCGCTTGTACCTTGTGTTCGAATGCTAACAAAAAATCGCTTCACATACTTTCTCCATAAGTTTACGTCCGAAATGATATTAAACTAAAATTTCTCAAGTTTTCAAATTACGTCCGAAATGACTTTAAATTAATGTATGTTAAATTTTCAGGAAAACAAACTCAGCTTCTAACGCGACCACCGTCGCATACACAATTAAGGCTACAGCCAAAGTTATTCTCCCGTCAAGCCTCATGCAGCAGGGGGCAGGACATTTGATCCGATTTGGACCCATCATATTCTCTTCAATCTCCATCAACGCTCCAGCCACGGAGACTCCAATGAGCCAAATCAACAAGCCGGTCTAATAAAAGACCGAAATGATAGAACAGCTCGCAATAAAATCAGCGAGTAGAAATAAAAATAAACAGCCGAAATGATGAGGCAATCGTGAATAAATAGCTAAAATGATAAGGCAATCATGACCTTCGCGATAAGAAAAGCTGAAAATGATAGAGCAATCGTGGTAAAAAATGCTTTAACAAAGTTCCTCTAAAAGCAAGCAATGCTCCCCAAGTATCTGTTGCTCTACGGCAGTTCTCCAAATCGACTGCTGTATACGATCCATGAGCTACTTGAAATAAAGTTGCATAAAAGACGTTCTCTATTGGCAAACGAAGCTACCAATGAGGAAAATACCCACTCATATGTTCTCATGATACATGAGGAGAATGACACGAGATCCTTTCGACTCGTAAGAAAAATAAATCTTCGTGGAATTCTTACGACTCATAAAGGGAAAACACGCTTAGGAATCCTCACGACTCCCAAGTAGAAAATACACTTACGAGATTCTCTCGACTCGTAGTGAGAAAATACTTTTATGAGACCCTTACAATTCATAAAAATTGAAAAATCTTAGATGACAGGGACCTAAACCCGTCTCTTAAGCCATCGCTCTCCAATGTGCAACGACAAATGATGAGTCGCTCTTGGAACTATGTTTCAGTGTTGATGTGCTGACGCCGAACCAAAACCCAAATATCAAGTTCTCCTAAGGCAAATGATGAATTATTCATGACACACGTGCTCCAGTGTTAACGCTGATGCCAGCCTAAGGTCCACTTTTTGACCCCCAAGTCATTAAACCGGGAGATAAAAAAAGATTAGTCCATAAGCAAAAGGGCATGAATGAAAACCTGAAAAGACTTCATGAGTAAAAACAGCAAGACTACCCGCGAGCTTGTGAAAACCCGTAAGGGCGTAAACCCGTAAAAAAAGACCCCTAAGTCGTTAAACTAGGAATAAATGACTTCCGAGTCGTTAAACTGGGAATAGATGACCTTTAAGTCATTAAACCGGGAACAAATAAAACCCCCCATAGCGAATGATAAGTAGCTCCTGGCACTATTTCAGTGTAGTGATATAGATGTCAACCAAAATCCAAATCCCATAAATCCTCTAAATAGCTAATGATGAGTCGCTCCTGACACTATATTTTAGTGTTAGTGTGCTGATGCCTAACCAAAACCCAGATATCAAGTTCCCCTAAGACATAATAAATTGCTCCTTGCACACGTGCTCTAGCGTTAGCAACGCCGATACCGGCCCAAAGTCCAATCTTTGGCCTGTAAGTCGTTAAACTAGGAAATAAAAAAGAAAAAGAAAAGAGAATAAAAAGGGTCGGTCCATAAGCAAAAAGGACACGAATGAAAACCTGAAAAGGTTTCGTGAGTAAAAACGCGACTACCTGCAAGCTTGTGAAAACCAACAAGGACGCAAATGCACTAAAAAAACTCGACAAATGCTTCCGAACCCAGAAGTCCCGCCAAACAGGACAAAATCGGACAAGTCAAATTAAAGTCCCATCAGACAGTACTTCCAAGTTCTGAAAGTCCCGCTGGGCAGATGGAAAAATCCCAAAATAAATCAAACCAACAAAGTCAACCAACAACCTCTCCGTAGGAATCAAGCTCCGCCCCAAAGTCAAGTCAACCAATTGTCTTCCGTGACGGAATCATACTTCGCCTCAGAATCAACCTCTGTGCCGGAACCATGTTTCGTTCAGAAGTCTACCTTTGCGTCGAAATCATGCTTCGTCTCAGAATATGTCCCCGTGTTGGAATCATGCAACTATATCGGAACCATGCTTCGTTCAGAATGTTTACCTTTGCGTCGGAACCATGCTTCGTCTCAGAATATATCGGAATTATGCTTCGTCTCGGAACCAACCCGGAATCATGCTCCGCCAAGGAATTATGCCCAGTTCCCGGAATCATGCTCCACCAACAAATTTATGCTCCGCTCCCGGAATCATACTCCACCTCGGAATTTTGCTCTGCTCTCAGAATTAAGCTCCATATCGGAATCATGCTCTGCCCCCGGAATTAAGCTCCATCTCGGAATATCTGCCCGAGTGTCGGAATTATGCTTCGCCCCGGAACCAACCCCACGTCGGGATCAAGTTTCGTCTCGGAATATATAGGTCCTGCATCGGAATCATGCTTCACCTCGGGATATCGATCTCTATGTCGTAAAAAGGGAACCAAGTCAAACCCGACCTTCATGTCATTAAAAGGGAATCAAGTCAAGCATCCCAAAATCATATCCATGAAAGAAGATCCATTAATTTCATGCACACAACCATATACGTGGTTGTGTGCATTCATTGATGGGAGGCACTTTGTTGGGGTCAAAATTTACACCCTTTTGCCAAAAAACCAAAGTCAGAAAGTCAACAAGTCAAAGGATCACGTCCAAGTAGATTCGAGTCAAGTTCGAGCCCAAGTGAAGCCGGCTCCCTCCAAGAGAAGAAAAAAAAGATTATGCGATAAATAAGTTCAATGTAATTTCTTTTTTATATAAATAAACGTAATAGGCAAAATACCAATTGGTAAAGCCGAAAGGTCCAAATGAAATTGTAAAGGCTATATAAAGCCAACACTATGATGAAATAAAAAAAATCCTTCTCTAAAAAAATCTAAGGTTTTGGAGCCGTGATCCTTCTCTTTTCTATCTTTGCCTCCTCCCTCTCGTGGATCCTTCTACTTTTTTAATTTTTTTCATAAGGCTCTATTCCCAATAGCAAAAAGATGGAGATCCCAAAACTCGTTCAAAAAAAAGGAGACTCTAAAGCAATTAAGGGATTTCTCTATATTTTCTCTCCTCATCAAGATCCAGAAAGCAGAGGGAGAGGATGGGAGCGGAGACCTCTTTCTATTTATTATTGCCCAACACCTAAATATAAAGTCTTGAAAACTCAAAAAGATCTTATTTTGGGACCTGATCGGAAACGGAGGGTGATCCCAGGGAAAGTCTTCCGGGTTTTCCCTTGGGGAAACCCTCGGGAATGCGGATTTCTATCCGTATTTTCTTTTCGATAACTTGGGAATATGGATTTCGGTTCATAACTCCTTTTTGGTGGATACGTATTTTTCCGTACTTCACCATTTAACACGATAAAATCGACAAATTTAGCGGTGATGCAGTCAAAATTTCATCAAAATTAACGTGTTTAATCTTGTTTACAGAATTAAACAAAATATAAAAATGTTATAAAAAATAATATAAAAAAATAAATAAATTTTCTTTGGAGCCTCCCACTCGGGGGGGCTCCCGCCTTGTTGGAGCCTCCCGCTCAAAGGAGGCTCCCGCTCCATGGAGCCTCCCATCATGGGAGGCTCCCGTCTCCATTCCCAAGCCCCCATTCTGGGGATCCACTTGTGGTAAAGAAAATATAAACGTCAGGACAAAAAACCCCGAGTGCATAACAATTTGAAAGTGCAAATAAATCCTGCATGTTAATTAAGGAAACAACAGGTCTCAATCATGGCCTTATCATGGCCACCTCACTCTCTTCTCTCTATTGACCCTTACATTTATAAATGTCCTAGTATATGAGATTTTGATCTAGCGAAGCAAGATAGTCCCCATTATAAAAAAATAAAATATAAAATAAAACAAGATAGTAAAATAAAAATATAATAAAAGAAAAAGTAAAATAAAATACAAATAGATGAACAAAAATAAAAAAAGAAATGAACTCGCATTTGTATTTAATTTCAAACACTCGTATTCCACGTTGAGTTTGTATGATTCGCACGACCCGTTAATCGGAGGTTCCTTTGCTTCGGAGCGAGGGGTAATTAACGGCAGTTTTGTCCGAGGCTGCCGGAGATTAAGATCCTCACAATCAATAAACCCCGGCCTTTTCTAGGTAGAGGAATCTATACACAAGCGAGGGCATTTCTATCTCAATAGGGTGGCGAAAAACACTACACACATATGCTAACAACAACTAAAGTAACCATGCAGTACTTAGTGTAATTTAGCAAGTAATAACAAATAATTTTAGCAAACAATAGACATGCAATAGAAAATAGCACTGGTAAATTATGAAACCAATGTAAATGAAACTGTCTGCTACCAAGTACGAAAGCTAACAACCAAAACAGTAAAACATTATAACACGCAGTCAGCAATATGACTCAGAATTTTAAAAAAGAAAAAGACTATTAGAAAAGGGGATAAAACTACAAATGCAAGGCATAATGTAAGGCACCAAGGCGCACACATGATGTGATGCGAGGCGTGCGTATGCCACTGAGGCACGAGTTTCAGCAATGTGGTGCACCACACAGTAAATGCGGGGGGCTACCCTGTGCCTCACAACGCCTCACGCCCGCCTTTGACAACACTTCTGAAAGCAATAAAAATGGGTGTAAAAGTGAGACCCATATGCATTTATTCAGCCAGTAATTGTCCGCCAAAATAGGGACAAGTATGAAGCAAGGCTCCATAAATAAAAGCCTTAACAAAGTTCTACAATCGACTGTGGACTTGACGTCAACTCGCTTGACTAGTACCAAACGCCTGTTTCAAATACTTATGGACATGAGAGGGCTTGGCATAATCAAAATCACCCATTAGCATCCTCTAATTTCTTGCATACAGGGAAAAGGTCTAAAAGAAAGGAAAAGAAGATAAATTTGTTGTAGAAAATTATGCTCAACTCTTGAGACACACATAAAGGCAAATAAGAAATAGAAAACAGTTCTAGCTTATATGCTTTTGTGCTTGTCAGAAAACTGGTTTCCTAGAGGCGGATAAAATTTCTAATTATTGAGCAACAAATTTTGGGAGCCGACAATATTATGTTAATAAAAGATGATCATATGAATTCTGAACATCTTCGTATGCAGATAATATTCTCGCCTTTCAATCAGAACAACAAAATATTGTTCCTTTTTAGAGTCCAGGAGATGGTTCATGGGTAAGGATGCATCGGCTGGGTTTCGGCTTGTTAAGAGCTTGTTAAAGTTGGTGCATTCACAAATTGTTTGAAATATTTAGAGCAAATAATTGAACCGAACTTGAGTCGCTAATAGGCAGAAGTTGAATAAAGGAAAATCTCATTCTTCCTCCTCCTCCTCTTCATTTAGTGTCATCAACAATCAAAATTTTGCTAAGCTTCTATTGTTGATGGGACATTCCCCCTATTGAAAGGTGCATTGGCATACCTCTTGGTAGGGTATGTAATGCTCCAAATATATATCATTTATTTGCTCTTTATAGGCATTTTCTGCGTTCAATTGCTTATTCATCACCATCCCTACATCCCACCTTTATGCATCAACTTAGCAAATTGCCTTATTATTATATTCACCTCTTTCAATTTATCAGACAAAACAAACTATTTTTCCTTGGTTAATCGCATCACTGGAATATTTTTAGTACCTCCATCCCCACCATCCAACCCCCAGCATGCACAAACAACTCTATGCAACTCCAGAGGATCTTTCCTTACCACTATGAGTTTCATGTCTTGTTGATCATCCTTAACATCAGTAGCATGGGCAGAGTTAAGGTGGGTCAAAACTAGAAGGTTGCATTACCAGGATAGAGAGTTTTTCTATGCCGTGATAAAACTAAATGGTTTTTAATATTGTGTATATATTATAAATGTGATGCTCTTTACCTAACCTGAAATAGTCCTAGATGAGTGCTTAGGGCCAGTATCCAACAAATTCATGGGTTCAATTTTTGGAAATTGCTCTTTTAATTTCGCTATTAGAATCTTCTCTACTTTTTGGTGAGCCCCGCATGTTATAGTTGCTTAGTTATCAATAAACTACAGCGCTTTGACATAAAACTTTGGACCGCCTCTGCGTTGGGAGATACCATATGTATTGAGTGCAAATTCACTCTACATCTAAATTTACCTGATGTGCTTACATGTCAAATAGCTTTTTTGTGGTTAATATTCCTGCCTCACCTGACCTGAATCCGCCACTAAACTTAAGCAGTCTTTTGCACGACTATCATTATTGCAATAACTAACTCTCCGGATAAAACATAACTTTTTTTCAACTATAGTGACTCCAACTCATTACAGATGCAAGCATTCTGAAAAGCCGATGCACTATGTTCGAGTTTTATAGGCTTTGAAAAATCTGATTGTATTCTTCTTCTCACATGCACATTGAAGATTTTATTTGTAGTCCATAATGTCCCTCTTTTATGCATCTCCGCCTACAAGATCAATATGAGTTCAAACAATTTACTAGTACAAATTAAAGCTATATGTGGCTAAAGTTCACAAGAGAAATCACCATTCACTTGATGACTCATTTTCCTCTGAATTTATAATGGTGCTATCAGGATTAATGTGTTTCTTTAAAAAGATATATATGAGAAGTTTCTTTGTTTGCCTGTTACAACATCAACCGCTGACTCCTATGGCTATCCTCTTCAGGTTCTGAGACGATTTTGAGTTCATTTTTCTGACATGCAAAACGTTGGCCTACGTGTCAGATCATTGACAGATCCAGTATGCAGCATGTTTTTGATGGAACTATCAATGCATTGTTCCCTCTATCAAGCAGCTCCTACAAATTTGTAGGGTTATAATGTATAGCTTTTTATTCCTAACAAGAGAGTTGACCATCCAGTCCAAGGTTCATTGATTAATTGAAATCTAAGAAGTCACAACACAAGAGGCCTATCTAGAAAAAAAAAATAGTTGATACTATTAGCAAAATTGAAGGAGCAGCTCCAATGAATTGAATCTATAACTTGTTGGACCCTGCTCCCTGGACCCTTCTCCCTGGACGCAAGCACTTACCAAGTGTACAACTTCATGTTAAGCAAAAAGCACCAAATTTAGTGATATGATAGGATACATTGCTCATATCACTCTATAAAAAACTCTCAATCAGGTGGAACGACTTTCTAGCCTAGACACACCTTTGGATCTGGACCAGCTTCAAAGTAATGCCCAATAAAAGTATCCATGATCCCTTGGAAACTCGAAACTGAGTTGACTTCTTACTTGGCAGCTGGTACCTTTACCCTTGAAATAAAAAATCATATGATATGAGATTATCAGATTGACTGGTTGTCCTTTGGTTAACCTCAAATCTCATAGTTCATTTCGAGCATTGAAGTTATTAAAGGGCATTGTGTAATCTGATTTTGTAGCAGAAGATAAGGTTGATCTTGCATAGACATGGAAACAGCTAGAATGTTGGGAAACCTATTATGACTTTTGATATAATGGTGATAGTTACCACTTACTAATCATACATGCTAAAGACAGATTATTGGAAAATCTAACTTATCTTGCCATTAAGTGGTTTTGTTGTCGCCTCAGGCGTGGTTCTTATTCTGTCTTGCTTTTCTTTTTTTGTTTTGATATGTCTTGATGCTTCTGCTGTAAGTTTGATTGCTCACATTGGATCCATCGCCATAGCTCTAATACCATGTAGATTTTTTCCCTTTCCACATTTGGTGATCAATATTATCCAACAATTTGTTGGGTCTCATATTCATAGATGCTTAAATCATCTTTAATGAGAAAAATCTACATATCAGTACTTTTATTTATAAGTCAATATTATTATATGAATCGCTTAAATTTGACCCGAATGCTAATGCATATTCATGGTTGCTACTTGCTAGAATTATAGGTAATAAACCGAACAGTCCTTAGATCACATTTGACTGAAAGCAAGTTGTCCTTGTGTTGCCGACTTGAATTGGTTTACTGCATTAATGGAAGATAGATCATATCGGCTTCCTTCCACACCAAATTCTTGAATACAAGCTATTTTCCCAATACAAGTTTACTGCAACTTGTGTCTTTGCTATAGAAATATTTTTCCTAGATAGCGAGGTTGCTTATCACGTTAAAGAAGAAAAGCTTGTCCAATAGAGCAAGTTGTCCTACCACACAAAAGAGAAACCTTGTCCAAGATAGCAAGGCTACCGCATCACTAGAGATGTGGACTTTGTCTCTTTTGTTGGATGACGGGGAGTGGACAGCTTTGGGCTCATAAATGTATGCAGTTTAATAAGAAACTCAGTAATAGAAGCACAAATGCGTATTATAAAGAAGATATGGAGGTATAAAGGGTCTTGGTAAATAAGCTAAATATTCTAAACTGAGACGTATTTGAGCACTAAAACAGCAGGATATATAAGCAGTTAGGTCGATGCCTACAAACCCTTTATGCAAAAACAAATGTAAGAAAAAAATACTGTTTTTGGCATAATACATCAGAATCAAGATGGAAGCCTCAAAGGCCGTGCACTGTCAAGGACTAAATTCGAGGACAGTAATTGTGGACGAAATTGCAATCATAATCTGGGGTAGAAACTGACTGATAAGGGAAAGGAACCTTAATAGGATAAAAGCAGCTAATCAGTATTGAATAAAAAATTGGATTGGCAGCATCACTATCTCTCAAATATGCAAGACACCTTAAAAGGCAATCTAGAGATGAAAGACGAAGCACACTAAACTGATGCTGGGCCTAAGATGAAGAATCTTAAATAATCTATGTAGCCAAAATTAAGGTAGAGATTGGTATATAAATCTATGAACAAAATCCCTCAAAGCAAACAAAAAATAAAAAATATTACTGCAGAAGTGTAACTCTGCAGTGGGCAATAAATCATCAAAAAATTTAACTATGATTGAAAGGGATCTAAAGTCCGACTAAACTTCATTACCGAAAAAAATTTGGTATGACACAAAATCCATTTTACGAATTTTCTACAAGATTCTGTCATTTCATGATAACATTCTGCAGCAGGAACGTCATAAATTAATGATATCAAGATTCGGATGAATAAGGTCGCAATGAGTATTAAAATATCATGAAAACGGAGACAATAGATGTACAATAGGAGTGCATATGATTGCGAACGACCAACGGTGGAAATGATGTGTTCACATCAAGGCAATTGCGTAGACTAACTCATAAATTTTCCCTTTATACGCGGTAGTTAGGGGTGAAAATCTCTTACATGTAGACTCTTGATGATTTAATCTGAAAATCATAATCTAAACTAAACCAACCATATGATGGGTAATCCAATGAAGAGCAAAAAATCCAATTAGCCCACAATATCCTATGCTCTTGGAATATGCAATCCGAGCAATCAAAATTTAAAAGTATCATGAATCCTTACTTTTATCTTTGATATAGTCTTCTATTCTAAAGTCCTTTTGATTCCATTATGTGGGGAGGCATAAGAATTTAAATCATATAATAACTAGCTGTACTAAAATCCTAATCACAACCATTCAGAATGACCTAAAAAAACCGAGCCCACCAATTTGTTACTCTTTTTCGTCAAAATACTAATATTTCAAGATAGGTTGCACGGCACTTCCAACTTCCGACTGGTCACGGTGTCCGTGTCCAACACATATCCGACACCAACACTTGCATGCCACGTATCAGACACACCGTCTATGTATCTTCCTTTGTGTATTATACAGTGCTTTAGTATGCTATCGATGCCTCGTTATAATGTATCTTTTGGATGTTTTACTTATTAATAAAGGCTTGTTAATCACTTATCATTTTATATTTTGGATATTATTGGTGTTGAATTTAAAAAAAACAAATGACATATGGTTGTATGTTATTATTATGATGTGTCTATTTTAAACGTTTGACTTGTTAATCATACACACGTGTGCGTGCGTGCGCTTATTTTGTACTTTGGGACCGTATCGCATTGCATCGTGTCCGTGTCTCCGTGCAACCTTGAGCCAGATCTTCTAGACAGCTTGGTTGATAGCGCCACTGGCTCAAACTTATAGCCAGTAACTAGCATTTTATAGATCCACTGTTTATTCGGACACAAGAACTATCTAACTAGGTCAAAATGAAAGAAATAACGAAAATGATGGTTGGTAGAATCTAGTTGTCCTTCAATTTGCCTTGCCTAGCTTGCGTCGTTTCAACAAACAACAGGGAGACTTGAGTATACAATAGAGCAATAACTAGAAGTCCTTTTACACCTAAGGCCAACTTACAGTGTAGAGCATAAATAATCTAAGACCTCATAGATGCTGCTTTGTAGAATTATTGATGTTTTACAGGGCATTAAATTATAAATAACTTCATGTAAACAGACTGGGAGAAACGTTGTTGAACACTACATATGGCAGGTACAATGATAAGTGACGATCAAGAAAACTCTATTCCTTTATGGGCTCTACTCACTAATTACAAGAATTATCAGTCAACTCTTTAAGTTCATCTATGGATGAGAACCCTCCAAATGGCAATTAAACTAGCATATCTGATGTTACCAAAAGTTTGTCAGTCGCCATCCATTAAAAATGGGAGTGTTGTGATTCAACTTGCAGGGAAGATTGCCCCCTCATCATTGAATCTCAAACCGAAAGGATATTTATTGAGGGCATGTGCTATCAATTGTCACCAAATGAGCAGGAATCACAGAGCTTTTAAAGAACGAGAAATCAAAAGATAATAGCAGATAAACGTGCTGCAATCTAAGTAGAGTTCAACAAGCTTAAACCATCTCAACATATAAATGAAACTAAAGCGCATCAAAATCGAATTACTTACTGACATTGAACATTAAAGGTATAAAGAAGACGGAAATCCGCACCTTGGTGAGGGTGAACAACCCGAATTACCAGGAAAACCGGCAAATACATTCGAATACGACTTTGTTAGGTATGCAAAGTTGGCAATAGGAGGCAACGCAGGCACCCGCTCCCCTTTCTTCAACAAATCTTCCAAATCCAACCTCTGCAACGTCAACACTGCCTTCGACTCCCTCCACACAAACGCAAGATGCCCATTCTGCATCTCAAACAAAGACCCAGGCTTTGATCCTGGGTATCGAAAACCATAACCATTCGCAATGCCCTCTCCTGCGTAACTACGCTTAATGTCCACTCTCACATCGTCCCCATCAGTTTCCCAAGGAAAAGGATCCAATGCCCGCTCATCAACCTTCACAATGAACATAGCCGACCCATTTGGATGCAACACATAGTGTGTCCCTTCCAAGATCTTGGTCGCTATCAAAAGTAGATGCCCTTCAATCTCCTCATACGAAAGCAACAGGAAGAACAACGCTTTCCCGGGCTTGTCTACAGATAGTTTGCCCGGCGGCCAACCAAATGTACCACCCCAAAGGCCGGCATATTCCTTTCCATCCATCGGTTTCTGCAACGGGAGCTTATATAACGCAAACCGATTGTCATGCATGTTAGGCCAAGCCCGATAAGTCGTCAACCTCATGTTCGTCGCTCGTAAGGTCAACCCCACAGTGTCCCCGGCCTTCAAGAACTCCCCCAGAGGCACGTGCTTGCTCTCGCCGGCGCTCAAAGCAGCCGCAGCGGCCATGCTCAAAGAGTTGTTGTTGGACCTTCCTATAATTTGCTTCACCGCCGAGAAGAAGCTCCTCTTCTTTCCATTACTACTCCTGTGCCCATCCCCATTTGACGAATTGCCTCTGCTACGCTCCATCGACTCCAGAATCTCTGCGGCTCTCCAATCCACTCTCCCTCGGCCGCCGACCTTATGCATCTGAATCATGCTCGATCTCCGCTCCGCCATCAACCTCTCCTCCTCGGGGTTCGCCGCAAACAAAGGCACGGTTTCGAGATTGGACGGAACCCTAACCCTAACCCTATCGGCCACGAGATCAAGGAGCCGCCTCCGATCACCGAACGCCAGCCTACCGAATTGCGGCAAAGGCGGCGCCTTTTCTCCCCTGACGTCGACCTCGAGGAGCAGGACGTTGCAGCTGGGGTCGATAGAGGCGACGGAGCCGGGGTAGAGCGAGTCCTCGGAGGCGGCGGTGCGGCCGTGGAGGAAGAAGCAGAGGGGGCTGGAGGAGGCGTCGTCGAAGGAGGAGGAGGGGAGGATCTCGAGGACGGGGGCCCACAAGAGGGGGCCGGAGTCGATGCCGTGGGGGCCCAGCTCCTGGGGGATGACGCGGCAGGCGACGAGGGAGGGGGAGGGGCCCGCGGTCCCCCAGGTGACGCAGACGACGTTCCCGAGCTCTGGGTTCTGGTGGACCCAGATGCCGAGGAGGGGGGCGGCGGCGGCGAGGAAGCGGCAGAGGGCGAGGTAGGAGGCGGAGGAGCGCCAGGAGGCGAGGAGGGAGGGGGAGGGGAGGAGGTTGAGGCACTGGGGGAGCCAGACCTTGTCGGAGGTGGAGAGGGCGTGGTGGAGGCGGCGGCACGTGAGGGAGAGGGAGGCCAGGTCGGAGGGCCGCAGGTGGCGGGAGACGAGGCCGAGGACGTCGCCGGGGAGGGAGAGGACGAGCTCCGAGCCGCACCTCGACATCGAGATCTAATTTTTTTCCCTTTTCTTTTCTATTTTTTTTTTTTTTTTGATTGAGGTGGTGGGGGGATTTTGGTATCATTATTAAGCTAATTAAGCTATACAGAGGGGGTGACGTCACCTTTGCGTTACCAAGTTGCAACATTATGTTGTTTGTCTTCTTGTGAAACTGACGCATTGGCATAGAACGAGCGTGCGGGGGACAAATGGAAGCCCCTGCTTGTTTCATCCCAAGGAGCACTCTGCAGGTATTCTTGGGATTAAATAATTTGCACAAAAATCCCTTCTGCTTTATCGCATATAGATGGCTGTCTTATTTATCTCTTAACTTGTTATTGTGTTGTTAAAATAAAGTAGTTTTATATCATATACTGGTGATACTTTAGCAGTGAGCAATTGACAGTCCATGGTATTTTACTGTAGGTTATAAAGCTTGCGGCATCTATCTTGAAAGTATGGGGTGATCCAGCAAACAAAGTATACCGTGGGGTCTCTAAAAGTCAACTACCCATCGATATTATTGGCGATCGGCTCCGTTCAAGCCGATCTCCATGTCCTTAAATATGTCTATCAATTATCACATCACTTCAATTTTAGACATCGTTCGTTGTTGTATCGGATGACTGCAAAATTAGCGGTTTACCGACAATAGCAAATTTCGAAATGCTATATGAATGATAAAAAAGTATCCAAATGACATGCAAATTGGTAGACATATATTTAACGATATGGAGATCAAATTGGCCGGAACCGTTCGCTAAAATAATCAACGGATAGTTGGACTTTTAGAGATACCATGGTATATGCTCTGCTAAGTCCGCTTCCTCTAGGTAATTTATGAAGTTTGTAAATATCTTTATACGTTTTCATATGATTTGCCGTATAGTAACAAGATGAATCTAGAGGACATGCATACAATCATTTGATCAATTAAACATTACTAGTGTGTGTGTGTATGGGTTCATATTTTTAAGGGCCCAGAACAATTGTGAGGTTGTAATCACCACTAATATTCATTGATAGAATGGTTGTCGATGTCTCATCAGGTACCAGCACCATGCATGTGCTCATTTTGACTCTCTGATTTCAATTTATAAATCATCCTTTTTCTTGCTCTCTTTTTCAGTATGTTCACTCTTCGATTGCTCCACAGCCAGCCCATCAATCCTATCATTATCTTCTTTTTTCTTCCTTTCTCGTTTACTAGGCTTGTGTCGTCCCTATCGTTGCCTCGCTAATTTCCAACACAATTCCTTTTCATATCAAGTGGAGGGTGAAAAGTCTTCCCCCCACCATTTGGCCTCTCCTACTTTATAAGCGAAAAGCGAGTGAGAATGGCTGAAGAAAGGGGAGAAAGGGTATTGATGATGCTCACAAGCAGTATTTTCTCAGATTATGACACGTGACGGATGACGTGTCCCGAAAGCTACGGGAGTGGAATAAATGAGTTGCATTAGGGACATTTCTCGGGACCTCGTCCCGAAAAAGTATCCGACCTTTCAGGAAACCGCTATGAGTACTTCCCACCTTTACCAAGCAAACTACCAACAGCCCGTCTCTGGGCTTCCTCAGTGTCCTTGTTCGCCTCCGAGCCATCTGACAGGCCTAGCTTCCTGGGCCTCCCGGCTCGTCTCCGAGCTCCTGACATGCCGAGCTCTCTCGGCCTCCCGGCTCGTCTCCGAGCTCCTGACGGGTCGAGCTTCCTCGGTTTCCCCCGATCAATCAAGAGCGCGGATCCCATCCGCCCCGCAACGGCTCCGCGTATATCGCCAGGGCGAGATATCCGCCTCCCCACGATCCGTGTCCCACGCTAGCGTATCCCCAATTAATGGGTGCATCCCCTCATTAATGGGCGCATCCTGCCATTTAAGGCGAGGATAACGCTGGGGCATAACTGACGGCGATGATCTCACGCCCGCTCGCTCCACGCGACCACTATATAAACCCCTCTCTCAGACGACTCAGGTAATTTGAACTCATTTCCAATACGCCATTGCTATCCACCTATTCCTTGGCACTAACTTGATCGTCGGAGGGTCCTACGGTGGTCACCCATCCCGGGACTTCTTTTGCAGATAGCTCGGTATCAATGTCAACCCATAGAAATCCACACACTCAACAACTCCTAAGCCAAATTTCAACCGTTAAAAGACCGCCATCACAGGATCGACGGAGGACAACATCTGAAAGAGATTAAAGCTTCCATCAGTTGGCACCGTCTATGGGAATGTTTCAGAAACTTCTCCAGCCCTAATGTTGATCTTCCGCCCTCGACCTGATGGTGAGCGACAACCGCGACGGTCCAAATACGAGCCGCCATAATGGAGGCGGGAGCGGCCCGTCTCCCCCTCCCAATGCCATCAACGTCTTATCCGCCTGGATAGACAGCCTCACATCGCTGGTGGATGCTCTCGTCCGCGTTCAAGCAGCGGGTCCTGCCCACCAGACCGCGGCTCCCCCTCCCCAGGATAACGACGTCCGCAGAAGGATGGATGGGCATGCTTAAGCCCTCGAGCTCACTCACCCTCATCCCAGCGCCACCGAGTGCCGGCGGGCTGACTCCGGTCACCTTGACCCGCATGCGGCGATTGATTCCATGACCTGCTGGGCGCCGGATAGCTTCACGCCACGATCCCAAGGAAGACTGGGTCGTCACTCCAATGCCCATCGCACGTCCTCTCCCCTCTGAAGAGGTGTCGGTCAGCTCGCTTGCTTCCAGGCATGACCGACGCCCTCACTCTCGCCAGGGTCATGCTAACGACGAGCATAGGGACTATTCGAGAAGGGCCTCGCACGAGGATTTGAGACACTTGATAGAGAGAAATCGAAGCCGCACCATCGCATAGACCCAGAGCGGGGGTAGCCACCACTCCAACTGTGCAGAATCCTCGGGGTACCACCACCGGCTTGAAACCCTCGAGAAGAAGATCGAAGGCATACGAAGGGATGGCCACATGTCCGGCAAAAGGGCCAGGTACTCCGCCGACTCACTAACGAAGCCCTTCACAGAAGAGCTGCTAGCCGAGCACGTCCCGTCCAAGAACAGGGCGCCAAAAGTGGCCCTCTTCGACGGGAATTCTGACCCGAAGGACTACTTAGACGCATTTACGGCGGGCATGAGCTTCCAGGATAACTCTGACGCGGCTCAATGCTGAGCTTTCCCCACCACTCTCATCCGGGCTGGCCAAGACTGGGTCTAAGGACTTACGCCATGCTCCATCTCAACCTTCGATGAGTTGGCCACCCAATTCCTCGGTCACTTCGTCGGGAATCGACGACAGAAATGGACGGTCGACTACCCGTTCACCGTCAAGAGCGGAGACAAAGAATCCTTCAAAGGATATATGTCACCCGCTTCTACAATGCCCCCTCGAGGTCCCCGAGCACCACGATGAAACAGTCATCACCGCGCTGAGGTCGGGTCTTAGGCATAAAGAGTGGCTCCGCTCTTTTGCATTAGCGCAACCTAACCATGGCCGAAGTAAAGGCCTGGACCGAGCGAGAAATCCAACTCGAATCCGAGGTAAACTCAAACCTGCCCTGAGCCGATCAGGCGGACAGAAAGAAAAGGGACAGGGAGGAGAAAAAGAAGGTCAATCGTCCGAAGCCTTACTCCCCGAGGTTTCAGGAGTACATTCTCCTGAACATCTCTTAGACTGAGCTGTTGGAGGAAGCTAAGGGTGAGAAGTTCTTCAAGCTCCCGCCAGTCACCCAAAGGGAAGGCAAGCGACTCCGTGGCCCATACTGCACCTTCTATAGGTCGTAGGGTCACCCGACTGAGAACTGCAAACAACTCCGTAACTACATCGAGGAGTTGATCCGCTCAGGCCACCTGGCGAAATACTTGCGGGACAAGCGGCAGGCGGAGCGGGAACAAAATGACCAAGCCCCTTCCGGGAATTAACGATCGGGCAGATCATGGTCGTAACCTCAGATCCGGCTCGGGAAAGCGAGAGGAACCGCCACATCCTCCCAATCAAGGGTACAAGCAGTATGCCACACAAGAGGTGCAGGAGGGACGAGCCGATCACTTTCACAGATGAATACCTCCACGGCATATCGCTCCCCCACAATGACCCTCTCGTGATAACAGCCAGAGTCTACTGATACGAAGTCCAGAGGATATTGGTCGACTCAGGGAGCTCGGTGGATATCCTATTCCACGACTGTTTCCAGTGTATGGGGCTAGGACTATCCGACCTCCGACCTACCTCCCATGTTCTCTCTGGGTTCACCAATCATTTCGTCCCTGTTGAGAGATTGGTCACCCTTCTCCTCAATATCGGAGAAGTGGGAAATACGCGAACCATACCAGTGGACTTCTTCATCGCCAAGGTCCCTTTGTCCTACAACATTCTTCTAGGACGTCCTACCTTAAACACTATCCGAGCCCAGATCTCGACCTATCACCTTGTGCTCAAATTCGCTTTGGATCAAGAGGGAATAGGTTGGGCCTATGGAGACCAGCAAACCGCTAAGATTTGCCTTGCCTCAACATCCATCGCCAGATAGCAGGGCGACGATTTTGAGGGCACGCCTGACTTCCAAGGCTCTTTGGATATACGTGACGACTAAAGGGAGGTTAGAGGTGCCTCGGTGGAACCATTGGCCGGACAGTCCAGATCGTCTCACTCCTGACTGGGGATCACCGCGAAGACCTGATCCGGTTCCTCCAAGATAACTCGGACGTATTCGCTTGGGCACCGACGGACATGCCCGGAATCAACCCTAGAGTGATCTCCTACAAGCTCGGGGTCGACCCGAAAGCAAAGCCTGTCCGATAAAAAAAGAGAAGCTTTACGCCGGCCAAGAAAAAGGTGATAGAAGACGGAGTGGATCGACTGCTCGCCGCTAACTTTATCTGAAACCTGGATTACTCAGATTGGCTGGCGAACGTGGTCATGGTCAAGAAGGCAAACAGGAAATGGCGCATGTGCGTCGATTTCACGGATTTGAACAAGGCCTGCCTAAAGATAACTATCCCCTCTCTCGGATAGACCAGCTGGTAGACAGCTCGGCCGACCATGAATTATTGAGCTTCATGGACGCGTTCTCCGGTTACAATCAGATCAGGATGAACCCGGCTGACAAAAAATTCACCGCCTTCACCACTGATCGGGAGGTATACTGCTACAAAGTGATGCCCTTCGGACTCAAGAACGCCGGGGCCACATATCAGCGCCTAGTCAATAAGCTGTTCAAACCTCAGATAGGCAGAAACATGAAAGTCTACGTCGACGACATGCTCGTAAAATCCATCTCATCATCTGGGCACACTAAAGACCTCAACGAGACATTTGACGTCCTACGCAAGTATAAAATGAAGCTGAATCCAACTAAGTGCGCGTTTGGAGTCACCAGTGGGAAGTTCCTCGGGTTCATGGTAACCCACTGAGGAATCGAAGCAAACCCTAAAAAGATCAGCGCCATCCTCAACATAGCAACGCTCAAGAGCAATGTTGACATCATGCGACTCACGGGAAGGGTCATTGCCCTGAGTCGCTTTATGTCCAGATCCGGGGAGAAGTGCCTCCCGTTTTTCAGGGCCCTAAGGAAAATCCCTAAATTTGAGTGGTCTGAGAAGTGTCAGAGCGCTTTCGAACAACTCAAGGCACATCTAGCGACCCCACCGCTACCCACCCGACCAGTCGAGGGTGACGAACTATTGCTATATCTGGCCATCTCCGACCAAGCTGCAGGCTCGGTGCTTGTCAGAGAAAGCGAAGGCGTACAGAGGCCGGTCTATTACGCGAGCCATGTCTTCAAAGATGCAGAGACTAGATACCCGGCCATAGAGAAAATAGTCCTGGCACTTGTCGTCACCTTCAGGAAGGTTCGGTACTATTTTCAAGCGCACACGATCCTCATCCTCACCGAGCGACCTTTAGGGTCGATTCTCGCCTCCCCCGAGTCATAAGGCCGTCTGGAGAAGTGGGGAACTGACCTAATTCGATATCAAGTACCGCCCCCGACAAGCCATCAAAACACAAGTCTTGACGGATTTTGTTGTCGAATGCACCATCCCCACTAAAGAAGAAATGTCGACGCGGGGCCCCGAACCATGTCCCTCGGTCGAAGAGGTACCTAACCCCATCCTGGATTAGGTGCTCTATGCAGATGGATCCTCTACCGAGGAAGGGAGCGGGGTTGGCCTGATCATCCACGGCTCGGATGAAGCGGAAATGGAATATTCCTTAAAACTCGGGTTCAGAGCATCAAACAATGCCGTAGAATACGAGGCCTTGCTGGCAGGACTACGAATCGCCTCCGGGGCAGGACTGAAGACCATCAGAATTCGCAGCTACTCCGCATTGGTTGTCGGCCAAGTAACCATGCGCTTCGAAGCCCGGGAACCGCTCATGATAAAGTACCTAGCCGAGGTAAAAAGGCTTCGGAAAAATTTCGACGAAGTCCAAGTGGAACAGATCCCCAGGAACTTGAACATCCAGGCCGACGCTTTGAGCAAGCTCGCTTCTTCCTACTCGGCCACCCGTAAAAGAAATATCCTCTTCGAAGTCTTGCCACGATCCAGCATGGAAGAAGGAGAGGTAACGCTCCAGATCTACGCAACGCAAGAAGAAGGCCAGGATTGGAGGAAACCCCTTGTGGAGTTCCTGAAAGACGGTGTACTCCCTAAAGACCGAGGAGAAGCTCGCCGGCTACGGGCTAAAGCACGCCATTTCGTCTGGAGCAACGAAAACCTGTACAAGAAGTCGTACACTCAGCCTCTGCTCCGATGCATTGACCCCCACGAGGCTGATTATATTCTGCGAGAAATTCATGAAGGGGTCGGGGAAGTGCATCAAGGAGCCCGCACCTTGGTCCAGAAGACGCTGTTCCAAGGGTACTACTGGCCGAAGTTGCACCAGGACGCCGAGAAGCTGGTCAGAAGGTGCAAGAACTGCCAACTCTTTGGCAGTATACCTCGTCTTTCCGCAACCGAATTAACGCCACTTAGATCCCCTTGGTCGTTTGCACAATGGGGGATGGATATGGTCGGTCAACTCCCCACCGGCACGGACGGACACTGATACATCCTTGTCGCCGTGGACTACTTCACAAGATGGATAGAGGCCATACCCATCAGAAAACCGGACACTACCTCTATGATAAAGTTCCTGCAGAACAACATAATTTTTCGATTCAGATTCCCGAGGTGTATAGTTACCGACCATAGGACCAACTTCGAAAACGATAAAGTCAAAAGAGTTCTGCAGCAACTACCACATATTGATGAAGTTTGCTGCGGTTGCACATCCTCAATGTAATGGGCAGGCCGAGGTAGCGAACCGAGGCGTCATCCGCGGTCTCAGAGCCCGTTTGGAAGGAAGGTAAGGCGGCTAGGTCGAGGGACTGCCACGGGTGCTGTGGGCATTACGAACATCAAAGAAGACACCCACGGGAGAAACCCCATTCAACTTTTGCCACGGTACCGAGGCAATGGTCTCCGCGGAGATTGGACTACCCAGTTACAGGGTAGAACATTTTGACGATGAAGCCAACACCTCGGCGCTCCGAAGCAACTTGGACATCTTGTTGGAAAAATGGGATCGAGCGTAAATCAGAGTGGCTGCCTACCAGCAGCAAACCGCACGCTACTATAACGCCCGAGTTAAACATCGGGCCTTCAAGAGGGGAGACCTGGTCTTATGAAGAAACGAGTTTGTGGACCAAGGGAGACTGTACAAGCTCTCCCCAAAATGGGACATACCATTCCTCGTAACAGAAGTATTGCCCGGTGGAGCGTACCGCCTGCAAGACGCCAGGGGGCATAATTTTCCCTGGCCTTATAAGTAAATATGTATCCTCTTTTGAAATAATGTAATTTCTTTTCGCATTTAACTAATTCTTCCGGGCTAGGTCCACCATAGGACTCCAGCCCTTTGTTTCTTTTCTCGGTTCCGAGACTCCAAGGTTTGTTCTAAGAAAAAGTATAAAATGTACTGAAGAGATGCAAAGAAACAACACATTTCGGCGAAGGATAACTTTATTTGTTAAGAGGTATTATGAGCTCTCCCGCCTTACAACCATTACAACAAAGGGGGATGGAGGGTTAAGGAAATACTGTCGGCTGTACACCGAGGAAAGCTCCTCCAGCCGATCCCGAGCAGGTTCGACCTGCTCTCTCCGACGGTACTCGCGGACCCTAGAAGCCATGGATTCCTCGGGATCCTCTTCCGCCGAGCAGGAAGCAATGACCAACTTTTGTTGGAAACTCTCAAGAAGGAGGTCCACCGATCGATCCCGCCTACTCTTTGAGATCAGACCGAGACCGTGGACCGTGTGTATTTTGTCGAACACCCCGTCCATCAACTACAGAGATAGGATATTGTGCAGACCCGGAGAAGTCTTCCATATCGCATGTAACAACTCCAATTTCAATGTACATAAAATTTATTTAAAATTTAATGTACAAATGAAGTATTTGCAATTCTATGTACACTATAAGTATTTAAATTGCTTTTGAACAGCAAGAAATAACTTTTAATTCATTAGTAAAGCCTTGCACTGCTGTGACGTAGCCTCTGTGATTGAATCCTCCCAGCCATATTATCTTTTTGTTGGTTTTTCTTTTAATCTTTTAGAAGCCCAAAGGTTTGCACGTGCACTACATGTAAAATGAAGAGTTACAGATTAAACAAACATGTGCAAATTGTTAAATACACTGAACATGACACGTGGCTTGAATCCAGAGCTCCCTCACCGGTTTTTGGCCGGCGAAGAGTTGGTTCAGACCGGCACCGCCGGGACCCCGTAGGGGATGCTCCCCAATTTTTTCCCTTAACACCCCTTCGCCTACCCCACCATCCCCATGTTGTTTGTTTATTCTGAAAACATCCAGAGAGTGATAATTCCTCTCTTTAATTCATTTTAATGCAAATTTTAATTCTATTCTTCATTATCCTAAACCTTAATTTTCCCTATAAATACCACACCACATTTCACCCCTCCTCACTCAGAATTTCATTACAAAAACTCTCTAAAATTTTCAAGTCCTAAGTTGTGCAAGTGGAGTTAGTAAAGGGCGAAATTCCGACGACGTTTCGAGGAGATTCCGGCGACGAAATGACGCCCCGACGGTTCCAAAGTATTTCCCCACCTTCCCTCTTTCTTTATAGTTTGTAAGTCCCCTCTTCCCTTCTCAATCTCTAGTCTAAAACTTTCACTTTTCAAAACTCGTCGGAAGCGGAGTTATTCCGACTTCCGATTCGCTTTTCTTTAAAATCCAACTCTTTCTTAATAACAAACCTACCAATTTTTAATATATTGTTTAAAAATCATAAACAAACATATTAGAACAAGTTTCATCTTAAAATAATGTATTATGCAACTTTTATCGTATTTTTACGGTTAAATACCACATACTTTACTTTCGACATAATTCAACATATTTCCTTGTATTATCTTTAGATAACTCACGAGATAATGACCTAGCTTATCACAAAACACATCCTTGACATAGCACGATGGTTTGTAAAATATTATTTTGGGACAAAATACGACATTACATTTAAATACTCTAAACTTACAAAATCGTTTTCTTTAAAAAGTGTATTAATTAAATTCCTTGCAATTGCGCCTCTACAACCCATTTTGGGGAACCCCGATCGGGATGGTGCGGGTTATCGCATATTCTTGGGCTTAGTAGAGCGAGATACAGACCTCCGCAAGGAGCATTTGATCTCGATGGAATTTTGATGCAATTTTTAAGAAAATGAGATTTGTACAAAATAAATAAACTTTATTTTATTAAATATATATATATATATATATATATTATCAAAAGATCTATTTTATATATATTGTACAAATATTTCATGTTTTCTAAATCAAAGGAATCACCATTTCATGAAATTACCATTACAATTCAATACAAATTCCAATATTTCAATAAAATACCATATACAATGAAAACTAGGTTCTACCCACTAGAAAATTTTACTTTTATAAAATATACATCTATGAAAAGTCTAAAGACGATAATTAAATACTTGAGGTGTATTTCGAAATTATATCAAAACTATTTTTATATAAAACCCCTTCAAGTTATATTAATTTACAATAAGGACCCTAGTAAACATAGGTTTAAGTGGGACCAGTTCTCTTGAGCCCCAAAGAGCCGGAGAATACGAGTGCTTGCCTATCTAAGGTAGACAACTTAAAAATAGTGTTATCAATACGATAATTGTCTTAGAAAAAGACACAAATCCTGCCGTCTATGTGCAGCAGTTACCGATAACATCAAAATTAAGTCAGGACTTCAATTCTGTTTAAAAGTCTGACTCAGTTCGAGTCACGGTCAAATATGCAATCAATCTGACTTGAATATGATTCAAGTACAAACTACAATCCAACATGAATATGTCTATACCAGAATTCAATCTATATCAACCTATCTTGACCGAACCGAACCATGGATATACTCTGTTTGCATGTCTATCCATTATATCCATTCCATTTACCTGATATCATGGTTTCGGCAAGTCGTACAATCTATTACACCAAATAATACAAATCAATGCAAAATACATTACGAGGTTTTAAAGGGATAGATTGGTACGGAATGCGTTAGAAGTGGCACGAGACGGTCATCTTAATACACATAACCTGAATATCCATTGCTGTTGTACCGTGGCTGAACGGTTCCTTGTGCTCCGTATACCTTAGTTTTCGGAATAGTGGAACTCCTCTCGTATATACTGGCATATTCTGTACCAAGCTACAAACAACCGCGTTAATATTATAATCAAATATTACTAGTTATACTCTCTTTCTGTCTATTCTATCTCAACTCATCTTTGGGACTTACCGAGCGATTGTTCGCTGACGACATTCCTTTCTTCTTTCTTTGGAATGTTGTCAGGTGGATCGGACTCACTAGAGATCGAGTCCAGTACTGAGGACTTGGAGCAGTTTGCCATCGACCCAGAGCTGTAGGCACTTGTATATACTTTTCATTTCAGTTATGTCATTGTTTAGGCATTGCTTTCCATTCATGTATTTACATTTCCGGTTGTACTTGTAAAGAATTGTTAAATAAATAAAAGTTGCTATTCATTTATACTCCTGTCTCTTGTGTACATTTTACTTTATATTGCTTAGATACGCTTAGCGTGTTTACTTCGGAGTAAATACGTAGCGGGCCTTGCCGCGTTCCCTTCCCCGTACACTAGGAAGCGGGGCGTGATAGGTTTTGTTAGCGGCCCATGCAGATCAGTTCTGCATAGACATGCGGGTCAATTCTGCATGAAGTCCTAAGCAATATAACACAAGAATCAGCAACTAAAAATATTATTTACATTTCATATTCCTTGAATCTTACAATTTCATATATTTGAATCTATCCTAACCCTATTTTCTTTCAAGGTTATGAATTCTCCAAACAACACCAGCACCAACTTCAACAACACACCACCACCTCTACCGCTTACGCCTACCATCGCTACTCCTATAAATGAGCAGACGGTACTGCTTGAGGCGATCCGGAGCCTCCTGAAAGGACAGCAGCAGCAGATTGCTATTCTGATGAACCGTCCACAAGCGGAAGCGCCCGGAGTGAAGCAATTCTGGGCAATGCATCCAAAACAATTTTCGGGAAAAGAGAGCCATCTGGCAGCTGAAGAATGGGCTCAAAGTATTGAGAATGATCTGGCAGCGGCACAAGTGCCAGAGATCGCTTGGGTTCGAGTTGCGAAGCTGCAACTCATTGACAACGCCCGAGTTTGGTGGAAGGCGGAAGAAAGTCGTCTTGCCCAACCTATCGAATGAAGGACTTTTTGCGACATGTTCGATGCGAAATACTTCCTAGAGACTGCCCGATTTGACATGGAGTAGCAATTTATCCATCTACAACAGGGTTCGATGTGGACCAAATCAGTGGATGAGTATGATATTAAGTATACCATACTCAGTAGGTAAGATATGTCTCAATATTCAATTTTCAAATATCACATACTACACAGCTAACAGAAGACCTTAACAGGTTCGCGGCACACTTAATACCAACTGCTAAGATCAAGTCTAGACGATTTCAGCAAGGGTTAGATCCGGAAATCTAAGCTGCCTTAGCTACAGGGGATTTCCTAACCCACGAGCTGGCCCTGAAAGCTGCCCACCGATACGAGGCAGTGGTAAAGATAATGGCAGATCCCAATCTTTCGGAGTGAAGCGCCCTGCCACTTAGATGGCAGGAGGAGCCTCTTCAAGGCTATAATCTGTGCTCAAAAGACCGGGAGTACCGAACAACCGACCCAACCCAGCCTTTTGTACCTATTGCAGGAGAGATGGACATTTGGCGAAGGACTGTCGGCGTGCAAATCACCTTTGCTTAGTCTGCGGCTCAGCCACTCATGATATTGGGTCTTATCCTCGTAGACACAACCCAAATGCTGCACCTAGTCCAGCAATTACTTATCCGCAGCGCCCAGCCATGCAGGCACCTGCTCCACGACTCGCTCTCCCTGCTCCACCTCCTCGTGGACCAATTGCACCTTCTCCTTATCAGTTCCATCAAGCTCAAAGGAACGTATCTCAAGTACAAAGGAACGGGCAGAGGAACGCTCTTCTAGCAAGGAGGAATGTACCAAGGCGACAGGCTTTCACAATGACTGTGGAAGAAGCTGAAGCCACCGGCCAAGTCATCACTGGGAACAATTTCCTTTCAAACTTTCTTTCAGTCTATATACATACCTATATATCTTTTCCTTATACCTTAAACCTATCCCACATAACTTAGGTACAATCTTAGTAGCCTCACTTCCTGCACTAGCACTCTTCGATACCGGAGCATCTCACTGCTTTATGTCGCAATGGTTCGTCCGAACTCATACGATTCCAGTCAAACCTCTCGTATCCAACTGGAATGTCAGTTCAGGGAACGACATTCTAAAGGCAATAATAGGATATGACCTATGTCCAGTGGTCGTCTGCAGCAGAGAATTCTATGCTGACTTCAAGGTGCTGGACATACCGAATTTTGATGTCATTTTGGGTATAGATTGGCTCGGAACTTTTTACGCTACCATAGACTATCTTCAAAGGAGGGTAATGTTGGAGATTCCAGAGCATCCGGTCTTTTATTTCAAAAGTGTAGACCGTACCCAGGAGCCAAGCACATACAAAGCAAAACCGAAGAAGGCAGTTATTGCAACACTTCAAGCGGAGGAAGGATCAAAGCCAGAGGTAGTTCGAGAGTTCGACGATGTATTTCCTGAAGACATATCAGTTTTGCCTCCCGATCGAGCTCTTGAATTCAGCATTGATTTAGTACCTGGAGCACAACCGGTGATCAAAACACCATATCGCCTAAGCCCCGAAAGATTGAAAGAGATCCGAACTCAGTTGGATGAATTATTGATGAAATGATGGATTCTTCCCAGCACTTCAAGCTTGTAGCGCCTTGAAAAGTCGTTTTGGTGTTTTCCTGAAAATCGGTGAAAATTCGGTATTTTTCCGTAAACCGTCTTTTTTGTTATTTTGCAGTTTAGGACTAATTATACCTAATTTGGATAGGTAATTGCTAGTTTTTAGTAGCTAATGAGTTACTTATTAATTTTTGGTCATTTAAAAAATTTTATGCAAAAAGACCCCCTACAAGTCCAAAATTGCAAGTTTTAGCTTAAATTCAATAAATTTCGTTTTCCATAATAAAAATTAGTTAAAACTTAAAATAAAATACTAAAAATTTATGTTACAACTAGATTTTAATTAAAATGATTTTAAAGCTTAAATTTAGCCCATTTAAATTTGTATTTATCGCTAATTTAATGTATTTTCTTACCGGCTTAAAATAATATTAAAAAATTGAAAAATAGGGAAATTTTTTTAAATGACCAAAAATTAATAAGTAACTCATTAGCTACTAAAAACTAGCAATTACCTATCCAAATTAGGTATAATTAGTCCTAAACTGCAAAATAACAAAAAAGACGGTTTACGGAAAAATACCGAATTTTCACCGATTTTCAGGAAAACACCAAAACGACTTTTCAAGGCGCTACAATCTTCCCCCCTTAAAGAAATTCGGTCCCCGAATTTAAAAATATAGCTACGCGTACCTTCAAAGAGATGGGGATATTTCTTCCTCATCACGCCCTCGGTCTCCCAGGTGACCTCCTCGCTGCTCGGGCCACGCCAAAGGACCTTGACGGTCGGTATAACTTTCAATCTCAACTTATTCACCTGCAGATCCAGGATGGCCACCGGCTGCTCTGCGAAAGAAAGGTCGCGCTCTAGCTGGACTGTCGGGTGCCGAATCGCATGCGAAGGGTCGTGAAGGTACTTGCGGAGCATCGAAACATGGAAGACGGGGTGAACATCGGGAAAGCTAGGTGGAAGAGCCAAACGATATGCAACTGCGCCGACACGCTCGAGAATCTCGAAAGGACCCACAAATATGGGACTAAGCTTTCCTTTTCGCCCAAATCGCATCACGCCCTTCATCGGAGAGACCCTCAGAAAAACATGATCGCCAACTGCGAACTCTAGCCTGCGACGGCGCCTGTCTGCATACGATTTCTGCCTGCTCTGAGCTGCTCTCATCCGGTCTCGAATCAACTGTATCTTCGCTGTCGTCTCCTCAACAAGCTGCGGCCCCAATATACTGCTCTCGCTGAGCTCTGTCCAACAAACGGGCGATCTGCATCTCCTCCCATACAATACCTCAAAAGGTGCCATCTGAATAGTATCCTGGAAGCTGTTGTTGTAGGAGAACTCCACTAACGGTAAATGACGATCCCAGCTACCGCCGAAGTCTAAAACGCACGCTCTGAGCATGTCCTTGAGAGTTTGAATGGTCCGCTCTGACTGTCCGTCGGTCTGCGGATGAAACGCTGTGCTGAAGCTCAAACGAGTGCCCAAAGCCTCTTGAAGTCTCTGCCAAAGTCGGCTGGTGAACTGGGTGCCTCGATCTGACACGATACAAGTCGGTACGCCATGCAACCGCACGATCTCGTCGATGTAAAGCTGGGCAAACTGAGCGAATCTAAAAGTGGTCTTCACTGGCAGGAAGTGAGCCGCTTTCGTCAATCGATCTACGATCACCCAGATGGAGTCGTACCCTCGACTGTCCTGGGTAGACCCACAACGAAATCCATCGAAATCTGCTCCCATTTCCACTCTGGAATGGGTAATGGCTGTAGCTCTCCTGCGGGCCTCTGGTGCTCGGCCTTGACTTGTTGACAAGTCAGGCATCTCGATACAAACTCCGTAATGTCCCTCTTCATCCCGTCCCACCAGTAGGTCTCTCTCATATCATGGTACATCTTGGTGGAACCGGGGTGGACACTATACACTGATCGGTGTGCCTCCTCAAGAATGTCGCGCCGTAATCCATCAGCATCTGGTACGCACAGTCTAGATCCATATCGTAAAATCCCCTGATCATCAATCACGAACTCGGAAAATCTGCCTTGTCCCATCTGTGCCATGATCTCTGAGCAACGGTCGTCTCTGCGCTGTGCCTCATATATACGGTCAAGCAACTGTGGGCGTGCACGAACATGCACGAGCTGTCCCCCTGTCTGAGTGAACTCGAACTCAACTCGGCTGTCGCATAAAATCTGCCAATCTGCTGACGACTGCCTCTGCACTGCGCGCAAAAAGGATAGACTACCCCCGGGCCTCTTGCTCAAAGCATCTGCCACTACATTCGCCTTGCCTGGGTGATAGAAGATCTCGCAGTCGTAGTCTTTCACCAACTCCATCCAACGACGCTGTCTGAGGTTCAGGTCTCGCTGCTGAAATATGTATTTTAAGCTCTTGTGGTCTGTGAATATTTGGCACGACTCGCCATATAGGTAATGTCGCCAAATCTTCAGTGCAAAGACCACTGCAGCCATCTCCAAATCGTGAGTGGGGTAGTTCTGTTCATGCTTCTTCAACTGCCGAGAAGCATATGCGATCACCCGGCCATGCTGCATCAATACGCATCCTAACCCCACCCGCGAAGCATCACAGTAGACCATAAATCCGCCTGATCCCGAAGGCAAAGATAATACCGGCGCCGTAGTCAAACAAGTCCGTAGCTGCTGAAAACTGCGCTCGCACTCCTTTGTCCAAACGAAAGGAACTCCCTTCCGGGTCAAACCAGTCAAAGGTGCAGCTATACGGGAGAAGTCCTGAACAAAACGCCTGTAGTAGCCCGCCAGGCCTAGAAAACTACGGATCTCAGTAACCGATGTAGGTCGGGGCCACTGCTGAACAGCCTTAATCTTCTTCGGATCCACACATATGCCGTCTCTCGTAATCACGTGACCCAAGAATCCGACGCTGTCCAGCCAGAATGCACACTTGGAGAACTTTGCGAACAGCTGGTGCTCCCTCAGAGTCTGTAACGTAATCCGCAAGTGCTGCTCGTGCTCCTCTCTGCTCCGGGAGTACACCAAGATATCGTCGATAAACACGATGATGAACAAGTCAAGATACGGCCTGAATGTACGGTTCATCAAATCCATGAATGCTGCTGGGGCGTTGGTGAGTCCGAACGACATCACCAAAAACTCATAGTGGCCGTAGCGCGTGCGGAAAGCTGTCCTCGGTATATCCTCCTGTCGAACTCGTAGCTGATGGTATCCTGATCGCAAGTCGATCCTCGAAAAATACCCCGCACCCTGAAGCTGGTTGAACAAATCATCAATGCGTGGCAACGGATATCTGTTCCGCACGGTAACCTTGTTCAGCTAGCGGTAGTCGATACATAAGCGCAAACTTCCATCT